>UXGC01000003.1:600000-934696 GCA_900480045.1 Eurytoma adleriae | reverse complement strand
CCCTCACCCTCCGCCCCCGTCGGAGCGCTCCTGGCCGCGTGTACACGGTCTCGGGGCTCACCTGCACATGCAGCCGTCGCTGCAGGGCACACGGCGGCGGGGAATCTGCAGCGGCAGCAGATACTGGCTGCGGAATGGATGTCGACGCGCGGAATATAAAGAGGGAACGGCGAAAACTGCGCGCTCGAGCAAAGAGAGAGGAAGAGGGCCAGAAATCGATTAAGACATTGATATAGGACGCTTTACATTTGTCCTTTTTACCCGGGGCGTCCGCTGAATTATTGATTAAACATTCTTTACACGAAAGTGCTCCGCGTAACGAATTCACCTTTTCGTGATTTATTAAGATGACGCGAACAGCGTGAAATTTTGAATCGTCTGGCAATTTTTAACCTTCGGTCGTTTTAAAATGATAAATTAAATATATAAACGAGTGGAATGTATTCATTCAGGGGGTTACATTCAGAGAGATTCTTGAATTTCGAGGTAAATTAATAAATATAATATTGACTTAAAAATGAGCTGCCCAGCGAAAATAATATTTTAAAATATTATTATTTAATTATTGTATATTGAAGTTAAAAGTGAGTATTTATGTTGGAGATATATTATTACAATGACTGTTTCATTAAAAAGTAAAAATATTAAATTTTAAATTAACTATTCTTTTTTCAATGAATGTTGTAAACTTATCTTATAAATGTTTTCTTTGCATCAACACGATTAAGGAGAGTGCAATCCAAAATAAATTTTCTCGCAGGCTACTATTAAAAAGTAACTTTAACTCTCCTCGAGAAGGTAACAAGGCATCCGAGTCGTTAATAATGCGCTAGAAATTAAAATCTGAAGACGAAAAAAGGTCACTTGTGCAACGAATGTGTTTTTAAACACTACCTAAATGGATCAGGTGGATCGATGCAAGTTGACTAATGGAAAGTAGGTCTGGGGGAGGGGGAGGGGAATTCGGTTATAAAAAGAGATAAAGGAAGGCCGGCAGATTGAAAAGTACATTCATCAGATAAATAGGGCACACAGCTCTACTTGATCGCCCGACGGTGCATACTGCAATATTCATCCAAGTGAAATAATTTTTGGAAAATTTTACAAAAACTTAGCAAAATATCATAGTTCTAAAATCACTTCAAGTGATTCATGTAAGATTAACCCAACTCAATTTAATATGTGGAGTCTAGTATTTTAGTTAATTTATTTTTTGAATTGAAGACGACGTAAATCAAATCTAATTAAAAAATTCAAACTTTTATAAATCTAAACATTCTGTTAAGTATATTTTTGTAAAATGTTTAAAACTTTGTAAGATCAGTAATCTAAAAAAAATTACTGAGAAAATTGTTATTAAAAAACTTATTAGTTGTTATTATTATTTACTAAAAATCTTTTCAAACCGTTTACCGTGGACTGCGGATACACGGCATCGCGTTCGGAAAAAAACTTATAACTTAAGTTATATCGCACTTCGCTTCTCCTTTCACTTTTTTTCGCGCTCGTGCCTGAGTCTCCACCTTTTTTCCGTTGTAACGTTCTGCATCCAAGAAAAAGGACAATGAGGCTCTTCGGCATTGAATAGATACGCGCGCATTTCGAACGAACATAAAAGATATATACCAACGCAAAAATTTAATCTACAAATTGGGATGATGGATTTCCTTATTATTTATTCAAGATTAAAATTAAGAACCACTTTGTAAAATCAGTGTGGTATAATGTATTTCCTTATTTTGAGGTAAATAATACAAATTTCACGTTTGGTTGATTTTGAAGGAGAGGATGCAGAAAATTATTTCCATATAAGAATATCTATATGGCTAATCTGATTTTATAAATCATAAACCATGAAATTTTCCTGCGTTCATTATCTTAGAAAGTTTAGAATCAGGAATTAGATATTTAATTTTCTTGCGGCTGAACGTACTTAATTTCCGCTTCGCGTTTAATTATTTATAAACATCATGTACTTTTTTTTAATTTATGAAAAATAAAAGTAAATTATACCTGTTTTCGTCATAGGTTTGAGCTTAGGTGTTTTACGTGTGGCAAGAAGTTTTGAGCGTTTTTTATTGGCAATTACTATTCGCCTTAAAATGTTTTGTTTCGCTCGGATAATTTCAAACCGTAACCATCGCGATAACTGCATAATTACAGTACGTTGATGTATCTGAAAACCCCTATTTTTCAATGTGTCTACGCACTGGGTTACAATAACAATTTATTTTATAACAATACACGAATTAAGGGAATTGTTTACTACTCTGGTATAACAGATTTTTTAACATTTTTACGGATCACGGGTTACAAAATTGAAAGAGAAAAACAAAAAATGAATGTTACCTGTAAACATTTGAAAGTGACGTTAAAATGTTTCGTTAAAGAATTTCGATAAATAATTTTCTTACTAAATTTTTTGTACGAATTGCTATGTGATCAATTTGATGCGATTTTATAAATTCGATAATACCACTTAGAACCTTCAAAGGTTCTCTAAATACACGGAATACAGAAGATCGCTTGTGTACATTGTTTCGCTTATGAATAAATTAAGCTCGCTATAACGAGTCAATTTGCATATTTAAATTAATAATTCCAAATTCGCCATCGTTCCGGCAGTGACGCGAAAATCTCCGTAACTGTTGGCATTCCTCTGCGCGCTACTTTAAATTCGGTCATATCGTCCCCGAAACGAGGAAAAAACGCGCTTACGCCCCGCGCGCCCGAAGTGCTCCAGTAGCTCGACTTTTCTGTTTTCTCACGTAATATTTAGACTGTGCCGGATTATACCGGCGCGCGCGCGAGACCTTGAGATATTGCCGAGGATTCGCGCGGCGGAAAAGCTCAGGGGATCTACGTAGCCGTAAGAAAAATATCCGCGAGGATGTAAAAGAAAATGTGTGCGAAGGGAGCCGGAGGGAAAAAAAGGGTAGAGCGCCAGAAGAAAGTCCAAAGACGTTAGACAGGCGCGCGAAAAAAATGAAGGCGAGCGAGGCCGAGAAAAAATGTAGATGAGACGGAGCAAACGGGACACGTCGACTGTGCAAGCTTGTTTCCTCAAGCAATGAGTTGGAGCGACTTATACACGCACGCGCTAAATCAGCTGGAGTGAAATTTCACTCTTATTTTAAAGTTACTTCGCTGAAAGAAAATCAAATTTGAGTGTAGTAGAGCCAAATGATCATCTATATGAATACAGTGTTTCAATTATACTTTTTGAATGAAAATCGCTCTTCTCTAGAGTGACCCTGTTAACAGAGTAGATCCTGCTCACTCTAATTTTGAGGTTGAATCTAGTCTTCAAGAGAATATTTGACTCGACTGGAGTAAAATTTCACTTTAGCTGATTTAGTTTGGCACGCAAAATAAAAAGGCCCGACCGTAATATAGGCTCAAAAAGAGACGCCGCGGCTCTCGCACTCGAGAAGTTGGTGAAAAATCGACGCGAAGTCTTTTTTTCGGAAGGAATATTCGCGATCGAAATTCGATTGTTCGGCGCCTCGTTGGCGGAGAGGCCGAGGTGGAAGAAGTAGAAGAAGAAGGCGGAAGAGCCTCGTGCGGCGCGCGAGGATGAGGCAAGAAAGTTTCGACGTACAGAGAGGCGGGCTAGAGCAGGCGGCCGCCGCGAGCCACCCAGCGCCGGCGAAGTCCGCCGCAGTAACGGGCCGAAGTTCTTGCAGCCCCGTATAGGATCAATAAGGCCTTTGACCGCAGTCCTTGACGCGGAACCGTCGAGTTTCTACCGAGTTTCGACAGCCTTCTCTCTCTCCCACGCGGGCTACCGAGCCCCGTCTCACGTGTGGCCGTGTTTACGTGTGCACTTCTTTTGCCCTCGTCTCCGTTTGCTCTGCGTCTGTGTATGTGTATCGCCTTCTTTTTTTTATATTCGGACTTTTTCCTCGTGTTTGCACCGAGGAACGAACCGATTCGGTCGCTGTTGCATATGTGCATTCGCTATTGTGCCCGGCAGGATCGATCGATAAATTCACTGATTATTTGAGCGCGAATATTTTAAAATTCTTTTTTTTTTATTTACAATTTTTGAGAATTTTTCCGCCGCGGTTGTTCGGGTCTCTTGGTTATTTTCCAAATTCAATTCAAAATACTCGAGCTACAAGTACGCAATTTGAATTCAAAATGTTATAGGAAAAATTTAGATTCGCGATAAAGCAGACAAAAAGTGGGTATTTTGTTCGTTTATCTGATGGGTATACCATTAAAGCGGATGTTATGTATATACAAAATGAATTAAACTTATCAACCATCATCGGAATAATTAGACCTTTTTGAAAGCGAGTTTCCAAAATTACGAATTCGTATGATTTATGAACAAAGGTCTTCATTAATTTTTCACACCTTCAGTTATTTGCATATTATCTCAAGATTTTAATAGGCGGGTGTGTTATTAATTCTCGCTATTACTGCGTGGATTTTTGTTCGCTTGTTTACAAGTAAAATGCTTAAAAAAAACTCGGAATAATTTAAATACCTAATAAATACTTTGGAACAGATTAAACTTTTGTCCTGTAATATATAAATATTTTATCACTGAAGTATTTTTATAGCAGTTCAGAAAATGCAGTCCAATTTCCTTTGTTAATTATAATAAAAAAATTAGATAATTCTGAAAAATTTATGATTACATATTGTACTAAAATTCTTGCCTGTAGATTTTGAGATAAGTCCAGTAAATTAAATATTCTTCCACAGCATTTTTATTATCTAAAATGACTTTTCAATTACTCTACCTGTCAATTAAAAGCTTGAATATTGCTGCAGATGTAACACAGTTACTTAGCGCTGGACTTATATGAAAATTAATTCAGACCGTGCATTAGTACCTTTGCAATTCAAAATCGATCAGGAGTAAAAGTTTAAATAGACCAGGGAACTTTTAAGGCATCGCTCCTCCCTCCGTCTCATTCCTTGCGTCTCACGCCTCCATCGTCCCGACTGACTTCCGGGCTTTTCGTCATTTAATATTTCAGGGATAATTTCTTTCGCCATCGCCTCAAAGATAATTTGAGGTCGGCCTTCCCTCCCCGACCGAAAGTTTATAACCTGAATATGGAATTTCCTTTCCTTATTAAGACTCTCCCAAAGGCTCGCGAGAGGCCTCGATAGAATATTCGCCGAGGAGAGCGCGAGCAGCGGACTGCAAAGGCGGAGAGCGAAATGAGTGGCGAAAAAAAGCGACGTGCCTCGAAGAATGAGCGAATATGAAGCGGAAGGGGGGGAGGCGGGGTGGTGCACGCGCAGAAGGAAATGAAAAAAACGAGACGCGGCGGAAGTGAGGAAAGAGAGTGGATAAGAAAAAAGGGAAGGAGCAGGGCAGAAGGACCTCCTCACCGGGGCTCGCTCTCCGTCGCCCCCGCTCCCCTTTTGCATAGAAAGCGAAATAGCGCGCGAAGAAGAGGCTCTGTCCTCTCACAAAGGTGGCTCTCGCTCGCTGCACTCGAGACTTTGAAAATAAGAGGAGTGGATTCAAGTAGGCCGACGGGGACGGAGTGGAGGGGGGTAAGGTGGGGCGGCGAAAGGAGGAGTAAGGATCCCCGCACGGGGGGAGGGGCGGGGGAAGAAAGGATATAGGGGGAGGCTTACCCCGGCGCGGTGCGCGGGCGCGCAAGCTTTTGGAAAATCGCCGTGAGAGGACGGTAAGCTTTGGGGACGTCGCGCGTTGGCTTCGGAGCTTTTTCAAGCTTTGATTCCTTCTTAGATCAAAAGATCGCCCGATCGCCGCGGGCCAGGCCGCGAGTTTTTCGGTTGCCCGGCTACTGGAGACCCTCCTTATAAAAGGCCTTTGAGCCCGCGGCGCTTCTTTTATCGGCGCTTCGCTTACCCGTGTAGTATATGGGAATCTACGCTAATCAGGGGATCCGCGTGGCTCTTCCTGTTCCTCGTCGTTTTTTTTTTATTTTTTTTTTTTTTTTGTGAATTCCTTATATATGTCACGTGACCGAAATTCGTTCGTCTGACGTTTCTTTTTGCCGTGGAATACCTTTTTTTACAAACCGATAGTCTATCGTTCTGGAGTACAGTTACGCAGGTCGTAAAAGTCTTTTAAGCGGGCAGTCGAAGGTGATTAATTACGACTCGTTTTTTCTGGCCATTCGCTTGGATTCTCTTCTTATCGTCGCTACCGGCGATATTTAGCTCGCTGCGGCTACTGGACGGAAGCCGGCAGCGTCGTTAGGTTGTAATTTTAAAACGGTATTCGCAAATTCAGTGTGCTCGATCGTTGTGGTTCTCGTTTATAGGCGTTTGCTCAAAGGAATATCTTGGCTCGCGTTTTATTGAGCTCGTTCGGTGCTTTCACGCTTAAGACGCCCCGAGTGCTTGCTCGAATTGCTCAATTTTTTTTCTTGGCTCTGAAATTACTAAAATTGATTACACACTTTGCGAGCGATTCAATATTATCGCGATTTTACGGCAACTTTGAAAATGCTGTGAAAAGTGTGCAATTATGTAACCATTACATCGATTGTTTCGAAATATTTTAAAATTCCTTTAGCAAAAAAATAAAAAAATTTTTATTCTTTTTCATCTTTTAAATAATATTTGCCTTGTAATTTACCGATTGGAGAAAGGTAATGAAGACGTCAGTTACGCCAACCGCAAAGTCAGCGTCGCATTAAACGAGCATTTCATCCTTGACATACGCAATTTTCTTCGCATTAGAGGAAAAAACTCCAGTTAAATGAAAGCAAACAAATTCGCTGCAATTTGCCGCTTCCCCCCAAAAGAAAGAAAATGATAAAACTCATTCGCACGCGCGCGCGACGATCCCTCCCCGTCGCTCGCGGACGCCGACGCGCGCCGCGCACAAGCGCGCAATTACTCGGGCCGTAAAAAAGGCAGTTTCCCACGAAAGGGAAATCCGGACGAACGGCTCGCGGTGGCATTCAAAATCCGCGCGAGGGGACGCGGGGGCGCGAGAAAAAGAGAAATGCGCGCGAAAAAAAAGGCGCCGCGCGAATGTATAACGCGCCAGAGAAGCGGAAAAGCAAGGAAACGGTCTAAAGATGGAGCCACTGGGCCAGGCGGAACTTGTTGAGCCGTCTAATGGATCCGCAAGCATCGGGAAAGTTTCCCCGGCGATTTTTCACTCGACCAAGTCCCCGAAACTCCATTCGATTCCAGATTGCGAGACTTGTTCGAAGTTTGTCGTCGGGCTTCCGCGTATAAGTAGCGGCCCCGACTCGACCGCCGCGGAGCCCGTCCCGCCGCTTTCGCGCGGGACGCGCGAGGATACAGCGAGTTACGGCGACATATTCTTTAATGAAAACTTCGCCCGGGTACTTTTGCCGGCGCGACAGCGGAACTCGGCCCGAAAAGTTGCCCGGCCGAATTATAAGAGCGAGAATTTATCATTTCCGCGCGGCGGTCGGCCCGGTGCAGCGTCCCGGGCCGCGAGCTCGCGCGAAAGCGGATATAGCAGTCGCATATGGGGGAAGAGGCGGGCTTATCGGCTAATTGCCCTACGTCATTGTAACCGCAGGGAAGTTGCACTTTTGCCGCAATAATTAAGGGTTTCCGCGCGGCTTTGGTTTGTCGCGCGAATTCCGCATTTAGCGAGGGTTATTGTGTTGCGAGGGTCTGGCCTCTCGCGAATCCATAAAATTAATGCTAAGGCACTTTCGGGGGTTTAGCGCGCAATCGTCATATGAATTTTGGCCATTGAAAATTACTTTGGCTTTATACTTTCAGTTTGCCTTGGATTGGATGTTCAGTTTATATTCGTATTAACTATTTGAATGTTCGTTAGGGATAAAAGTTTATATAAGTACAATCACATTTGAAATTTTTGTTTTATAATTTATAATATAATATGCATAAAAAAAGTAATTATATCTAAAACGTTAAAATAATAAATATTATTAAATTATTAAATTGAAATTCAAAATCAATTAATACGAAAGATTTAACAAAATAATTTTGAAAATTTAACAAAATAAAAATGGTTGGACTAAATAATTTGTATGCACATTTATATAAACTACAATTGGGCATTTACTTCATAAAAAACACACCTGGAGTAACGATTACAAAATCAATTCAATTGAATCTTAATAAGTTCTTGATCTTTTATTTTTCCTTCTCTTTTTTCTTTTAGTTTAGTTTTTAAGTTATGCATGCCTGCTCATGCGCAGGTAACGTATAAATGCCGCATTACGATTTAACATTATGTAAATTAGTCTAGTTCAAATAAATAAATAAATACATATAAAGCACACTCTTTTCGGCTATTAGAGTGTGCATTTTTGATCAGTCACGTTCACGCCGACAGAAAGCCCGCTGAAAAGTAGTCGGAGGCTATTATGCCCGTCGAGCAGTCGAACGACACGTGCGTGACGACTCAGATTTCCTCCGTCCCGCCAGTGCGAGCGATTGCTGAAAAGCCACACACACACACATACACATACACCCTCCCAAGTGCAAGTAATGCGCGTCGCTAATGTCGTGAAAAGCCGGCGCCGAGGGTGCGAGAAAGCAGACGGAAGCACGCTGAAAGCATTAGGAAATTTCTTGCCGGTCTTAGAGCCGGTACTTGCGGCAGCGGAGAGAAATTAGAGGCAATCATTCTCGGCTTAACCGATGCCCGGTTGGCTTTGGGGGGAAGGGACGGATTCAGTTGGTTTTGCCATCGCTTCGGGCGGCGGTCCAAAGCGGCCACCCCCACCCGCGGGTGCCCGGCTGCTCTTTATAATGACGCCAGTCGAACGGGCGCGATTGAGACGCGCGACATTCAAACTCGCGCGCGCATTCACGGCCGGGGGGAATTTCGCTTCGTGTGCCCGGGGAAAAAAAAGGGAGGTGGGTGCGAGCCCGCAGCCCACGGGGATATCCCGCTAATGACGCGCGCTTTTCTTCGGGCGTCAAACGAGCTTTTCATCGATCGCGCGGCCTCCTCTTCTCTGCATTACACGCGTGTGTCGCGCGGACAATTTGAAATTTTTAAATTCAATTTTGAAGCGTCATGAATAAGCGATTACGGACCCTTTGAGGAGGCCGCTTTTTTCCGCTGCTTTTCGCGCTTAAAAATGTATGGAATACGTTATTACGAATTTGGTTAACTGC
The DNA here is from genome assembly GCA_900480045.1 of Eurytoma adleriae. Taxonomy (NCBI): domain Eukaryota; kingdom Metazoa; phylum Arthropoda; class Insecta; order Hymenoptera; family Eurytomidae; genus Eurytoma; species Eurytoma adleriae. The sequence continues at coordinate 925,612 of UXGC01000003.1, read as the reverse complement.
GCATTATACCTGCTTGACTTATTAAAACTTGCTCATAAAGTAGTTTCAGAGACAACTTTTTCTCGCGTTTAATGTTTTTTTCGCAAATAAAATGTACGTTACATCAGCGGGTTTCCATGCAGTTCATATGGTAACATAATTAAATTTACTGCACTTTTACTAAATTTTAAATAATTATTTAATTCTGTACGTAAAATAAAATATGTTAATTGTTAAAGAAGAATACATGAAATTTCAGTCCAAAATATTTATTTAAATGTATTTCTTCAAAGACTTCTTTTTCTTTAGAAATACAGTATCTAATAAATTCAATAAATCTTATCCTGAAGCCTCGAATGCAAGGCTTTAGACAGCAGAGTCTTACTAAGGATTCCAATCTACTGGTGTAGGATACCATACTTATTTTTTTGTTTTAATTTAATTAAAATACTTCAAACTAAAGGTCTTCAAAAGAAAGTACGTGAAGTGGGGATAAGAATTTAGAATCTTTATTTACTTTTATACTTTTTTTTATAAATGTTTGGCATGGTATGAATGTATAAAAATGTTCAAAGGCGAAACGAAAGAAAAAAAATTTCTGTCCGATGCATTTTTGGCAAAAGTCAGCCACCCGCAGCGAGCAACTCGCTGTCCATGCTCGGCGGCGAATGAAAATTCAGAAATTCTGAGCGCTACTTGGTGAGTGCGCGTCGGCGAAAATCCGCGAGACGTCAGGTTCAAAGCGCCGAAATCCTTTCTAGCCGCTCGCGCAAAGAATTTGCGGGATAAACTGCCGCGCGCTGGCTCCCTCGCGAGCGACGGCCTGTATTGCCAGGAGCTCAAGTCGGCAATACTTTCTGACGTTTCCATCTTGTTACATTAAGTGCTTTTTCCACTGTGCATCCCCCCTTTACCGGAGGGATGCCTCGATCCTTAAGTTGCAGCCGAGGTTCAGCCGGGGAGCCCGCTACAACGTAACTTGCCGAAAAAAACTGCGCGCCGGCTTGGTTGAACTAGATCTTTGCACAAGTCGCTCATTAAATTTTACGAAGGTTCTAAAATACGATGTAGTAATTTAAAATGTGTAATATTAATTTATTCATCATTTCGTAAAAAAAAGGAAAAAGTTAAATATTTTAATACAACTTTGACGATGTTCACTTTTCAATTGTAATTTTTAAATTTATTTAAATTTAAATTAATTTATGTTACCATTCTCGCGCTGATCGATAATAATCGTTTGATATGCACTGATTACACATAAATGATTATAAAATCATAAAAATTTAAAGGATCTTTCTAATTTCCGATCTAATAATCAGTGAAAAAGTGAAGCATTTAAGATTTAAAAAAGGCACAACTTGATTAGCTTAATAATCCGGCTGGAGACGATCCGGCCGTAAAAAAGCGGCTTGATTCAAACTTTGTCTTTACGCGCGTTATTACCAGCAGTGCTCTTCACTTTGAATAAAAAAAAAAAGAAAGAGGGAGAAGAAAAATAAAAAGGAACGCCGGCGCGTACACACGGGAAAAATAATTAGTATTGCGCAAAGCGAGAGGTAAAAGCGAGGTGAAAACGCTCGCGAGTAGCGCAATAAAGGAGGGTGGGAGGCAAAAGGAAAAAAGGCGCGTCGGAAAAAAGCCGCGGAGGACGCCGAGGACGCGCGCGCGTTGAAGTTGGTCAGGAGATTCGAAGCCGCCGCGCGGCGCCCGGCAAAAGCGACGAGGGTGGTAGAGAGAGAGAGAGAGAGAGAGAGAGGGAGAAAAATGTAATTATACCGCTCTCGCGCACAGCGACGAGTGCGCCAGGCAATAACGCAAAAAGCCGGAGAGCGCGCGCTCGCGCGCACAATCAGCGGTATTACCCCCGGGCCGGCCTGTATCGTGCGTGCGGCTGCTTTTTTTTTATACCCAGTGCCCGCGCGCGCCCGCCCCAGTCGATGGAGGGTCGGGCTGCCGGCATATCAGCCGTATACTGATGAAGAAAACGGTTATCTGCATATTAACGCTTTACCGACAAAGCGGGCGTAGTGACTCATAGAAAAGACAATTATGCAAAAAGTGGGCGCGCATCAGCTCGCGAGGTGATAGGAAAAGCGCCAAGCTGTGAATCTCGATGAGCTTTTGGCTTATATTTTCATTCCGTTATTATGGGATTGCCGGCCCGGTTGTCGGTCAAGTGCCGTGGGGAATTAAAACTTCTTTCATTGTACTTTGGAATTGTTATCGAATCAGCAGAGAAATATGATCAGGCATATTTTATGCCCGCAGGATTAAATACTAAAATTATCTAATGTGTATAAATTATCTTTTCAATGAATCGTGATGGGATCTGCATATTTTATTAAAATTGAAATTAGTAGATATTTAAGTTGCATATTGAATAATTGAATTGAGATCGATATATAATTATAAAAATACGAATACTGTATTATTTTACTTCTTATTTCTTCTGTAACGTTTTTCTCCCAGCTAATTTACATTTTTTAAGCCCTGATATCATTCGCTTTATGATTTTACAATTTGATTCCATAAAATATAAATAAATACTTTATACCAAGAAAATTAAAAAAAAAACACTTAAAATAAACATTTATTAGTTTTGCACGCGAGCTTTCTTGCAACAGTGCCAATCATAATAAACGTTTCAAAAGTTACCAATACCATGTTAAGCTATACGTCGGCCTTCGAGCCGCAGCGGCAACAGGAACGGGCACTTTATCCGTCACACACGACTCGAGCGGAGATGAAAAATGGCCGGGGCGGGCGACGACTAAGCACACAGAAAGGTACGCCTCCCCGCTCGGTATTTGCATCCGCAGCCGAAACGGCTTAGGATGATAATTCGCGTTATCGGGCTAAATACGGTGGCACGTATACGGCGGGAGCCCCCGGTGAGCCGTGGAGGTGGGCTGCTCTCACGCGCGCGACCGATATTTCAGATTGCGCTCGAGCCTGCGCGCCCGGCAACCCGACACTCCGCGAAGCCTTGATTGCATCTCGTAATGCAATATCTGCAGTTGCCTATCTCGGGGCGCAATGTCTGCGAGCGGGCGCCGCCGCGTGCCTCTTCGGCTAATGCCGAGCCGTCCGCGAGACTTATGTCTATTGCCGGATAATTGATAAGGGCCGCGTCGGGCGATATTTCAGCGGCGATTTACTTCTCTTAAATATTATTAATTGTCGCGCGCGCGCACCCCGCCGGCCGGGCGATGCGCGCGGCGGGGGATGGGGCGACCGACGGGCGAGCACCTAGGCCGCCGGTAGGGAGACTTATTTAACTTTCAAATGAGCGAGCGTGTTTGCTCGTGAAATTATATTTTTAGAGTCTTATATTTGATAAAGTTTTCCGCTGAGCGACGGAAAATTTGTTGTCGCGAATTAAGCGCCCGGGTAAATTAGATTAGCCGCTGAAATTTTTCGGGCTTGAAATAAAAATGAGAGAATTTAAGGAAGTGTAAACCTTATTTTCACAGAAAATAACAACTATTTTAGGTTACTTTGTTTTTTAATCATATAAAATGAGGTCGGTAAGAATAATTCTCTTGGCCTAAATTTACTTCCGCGCTAAATGTGCTATTTAAGAACTTTCGTCTAATAAGTGTCCAATAAAAGCTTCAAATGGGTATATCAATGCTATAATTAAATTTGGACATTTAAAGGTAAATGTCAAAGGTTCGTTCACACGGTAAGTTAACAAGCACTGATAAATCAGTCGAAAATAAATCGTGTGACGTTATCGAAGAGTAATTTATTATAGAATCAATTATTGGAAAGCGGCTGGAAATCAATTATTTAAGATTTTAATTAGTTCTATGTGCGACGAAATATCAACCATAATCTATTCATACTCAAGCACACATAATTTGCAATTTACGTCCCGTTTCATTAAAGCTTTGTCGCGAAAGCTCCAAATTCCATCAACTACTGAATTCAGCTACAAATGACTTTCGGCTCTGCTCTACTCAAATAAAGATTAAATATTTGAAACAAAGAGAAATAAAAATTTGATTAACTTTACATCAAATGAAAAATCTTTTTTTTTTCTTTGATGAGAGCACGAGAGAAAAAGCGTTTCATCCTTTATAGCGAATGGAATTCGGGCATTACATTCATCCGGCAGTTTTGTTCAAGATGGAAAGAATTATTTAAAAAAGATTTTTTTATTGGTTTTTATTAAATTTCAGAAGGTATTCGAATTCAAAAAAGCGCATTCTTTTCTACAGGGATTTCTATGTGCAGTGTATTACTTCCCTTCTATGTTTAAAAATTGTGAGCTTACAGCTACATGTACGCATTCAAGCTCGAAAATACCAACGTCATAAACAAGAATAAATAGAACAAAATTTCGGAAAGGAAGGATAGAGAAGCAAACGCGCGAAGACAGCTGGTATGGGAAAAAATGGGAGCGAGCGCGGGAAAAAGAAATAACAGATTTACGATAATAAAACGATTTACTACTGGTCGTTGCAAATCGCCGGGCATTTAGCAGTCGCGTCTATCGCGATGCCCGAGCCACCGTCGACGATTCATTCATGAGGAAAACCATCGTGTTCCCATCGAGCCGTATTCCACCTATTTCTTGTTCGGTCCCACGAATAATGGCAGAAATTTACAGCCTTCCGAGGGGCGCGGGGATTCCCGGGGACGTGTCCGAGTAGGAGGAGAAAACGGATAGTCCGCGGGCTTTAACGATACTTTCACGTGCAACACGTACGCAACTGTTGTTCCGCCGCGCTGTGTGGGTGGTTAACAAGTCGCGTGCGATGGACGTTTAAACTTGTGCTAAGCGAGCTCGTCCCGCCGGTGCCGATGTCCGCCGGCTCTTTTTCCTCCTATCCTCCTTTTTTTTTCATTCAATTCTCCCTCTCCGTAATTATCAGCCCCTTGTTTTCTCTTTTAGTCATCGCCTAGTTTTTCTTTTCTTCGGATAGTCGGTCGTTAGCGATTCGGCGGTGGCATAATTTCAGCGGCGTTTCGTTTTATCTGCGCAGAGAAGACGATGGCTTCCGTTTTCATCGATATTCGAGCCCGTCGTTACGAGACTGACTGCCGGGAAATATAATATTGCGGATTATTCATTAAATTTAATAAAGGTGTCAATGTTTTCCCGGAATAATTTTATTTTCGATTTCTTTGAGTACTTTGTTTACTGGAGTTCCATGAAAACAATTCACTTTTTTAACCAAACAGACATTCATCACTTGTTATTTTTTATTACGTACATAAAAACAACAATTTTATGATAAGATAACAAAACGTCTACCTGGTATAATTAGTAATAAATATGAACAAATTCACGCGGTTTATAAAGTAATAATAACAGACATAACGAAATAATTGATTGTCAAATTTGCTTACTTTTTTTTTATAAAACTTCTTTACAGACTATGTCGATGATTCCTCGATCCGTAAGTAACTCCGGACAACTCCAAGTCAAAAGCAGCACGGCGAACTTTCGCCTCCCAATCGAAAATCTCTAATTGCCGTGTGAAACTCGATTTGCGAGTTCACGCGATAGCCCTTTATCCCCCGTCCACCGCCACCCCCTCGGGCGGACTCGATTCTGTCACCGTGCCGCCGCTCTGCGGAGGGGCGGGGATCGCGTCATGAATTCGCTTTTCTCCAATGAATTACTTAAAGCGGAGTTTACAAACGTTATTTAAAGTTTATACTGCGTCGCTTTTCTCGCCGCCGCGCCTCCGTCGCAGCATTTCCCTCGTCCCTCAGCTGTACACCAGCAATAGCTCGTTTCGGAGCGCCTCGCCCTTCTCTTACCTTCCCTTCCACCCCGACGACTCCCCGTCGGGCGAACTTCATCGTTACTTCTGGGCACTCTTTCTCTCCCTTTAATTCGCGATTAATTCAATTTCACGCTGTCGACGGGCGCGCCCGGCGATTTCGCGGTGTCCCTGAAAAATTCTTTAAACTCGGCTGGGTAATTTTCAACTTTGCACGTCGATGCTTTTGTTCTCGGCTGAATGCAGCCGAGTAATTTACTCCTCACGGCTGTACGGTTACGGTTGCGGCTTGCTCATCCATTTTGGTTAATAATGAATTTCGATATGCCTCGGGGGAGGAACTGTCATCAGCAATCACTGATGAATTTAAGAATATTTTACCTTAACCTACATATTATGTATTTGCAATTTGCAAATAATAACATGCATTGAATGTAGCTGCTGCATCTGATTGTAACGGTAATAAGTTTATTACAAAGATAATTTAATTAGCCGATTTGTTGTAAACGTTAATATTTATGAAATTCAAAAGATTGCTGGAGTAATTTTCATTAATTGAAAAAAAAAAATTATGTAAAACAAACGAAATGTTACTGAGGAAATGCAGGCAAATTTAATCCAATTTCCTTACTAAAAAATAACGTATTTTTAAAATAATAAATTTGAATATTCATATTACAAGTTATTATTTTTGCTAATTAGTGACATCCCGAGGCGGAATGTTATATAAATTTAAATTGTAAATGCCTGTAATTTAAAGCGCTTCGACATGAAACACGCGCTTTTAACGCAGCAACCTCGAGTCGTCAGCTGCCGCCAGAAAAGAGTAATTTTTACGATCTCGCGAGCGGCCCTGAAAACAGCGTTTTAATTACCGACCCCACCGGTTCGCCAAGACCAACAAATCAACAACGTCGCGCACAAAGCCGCGGATCCGCCTGTCCGCGCGGGAAAAGACGCGGAGCCGGCGGGTATCGCACGACCCGGAGTCCGCTCGCAATTCAATAAGGACGGCGCGCTCGCCCGAGGGAATCGCCGTCGCGGCTGCAACAGCCGTCGCCGGGCCGGAAGCGTCGCTCGCGCGTCAGCGGGCCGGGCAGCTCGTTCGTCAAGGCGCGCGCCGCGCGGGCATCGGTGCGCGCGTCGCCCGGGGGAGGCCCCGTGGACCGTTTAGACGGGCACTTTGATCCTCGGCCAAAGGCCCGCCGGCCGCCATTGTGCGCGCAAACTATATTACGAGCGGAAGCGGCCGCCGCCGCCCTTCCGCAAGCCGTAATTCAGTGTCGCGCGACCCGCGGCACAATGGGCCGCGCGCTTTTTACCCCGGCGGGCGCAAGTCTACCGCGCGCGCGAGACGGAGGGCACTGACCACCCACGCGCAACATTAAATTACGCAGCAAACTCTCGCGGAGCCGAGTGCGTCTGCTACGCCCGAGTGGACGCTAAATGAGGCGGGCGAAAATTATTTCTTCAAAAATCTTTTCATTTTGCTGCAAAATCGTGGTAGTCGACCCAAAAATGCAGTTCTTGATACGATGTTTTTAAAAGAACGAAGTTAGATCTTTTTTTTAAACGAAAAAGCCATCGGCTATTCAAGCTCGCCCTGGGAAGCGGAAAAAATTTGTAAATAAAATAGTAAACGCAGTTTGCGAGCGGTTATTAAAGCTAGAATATTGTACGGAATTGAATTAGTGCAAGGCCTCGGTGTCGTATTTTTCTGTAGCAGAAAGATCATTTAGGACAAAAAAGTTTTATAGAACGGTCGAGCCCTTGATTAAATATAGCCAGGCGGGGTAGAGCGCCGCGAGGCGCGTGACTTTTTTTCCCAAGTAAAAAATAAGCGCGGGGAAAAAGAGAACAGCGGCGAAGAGCGGGCCCGCGCGAACCACGGCCGGCTCTCTCTCGTGGGATGCAGTTCACCCATTCGGAAACCTGTTGGGGCGTGCGCAAGCGAGACGCTTGGCTCGCATATTTTGCAGTTTCTGGTTATGTAAAATATACTCGCCGCGGCACCGGCGGCCCTCCCCCTTTCGCTCGCTCTCCCTTTTTTCCTATCCTTCCTTCTTTTTTGTCATTTCCCTGAAACGCCGGCACACTGCATTATGCGCGCTCCCGCGGTAGAGCGACCGCCTACGCGCGGGCTGGCGCGCAGTCTCGTAAATTAAAAGTGCTAATTTGCTTAATAAGACGTTCCGAGCCAATGGCGCGTCCGAGCGTTGTGTGCGCGAAATAGAGGATATAATGCTGCGGGAAAATCGTCGCTTAGCGTCGACGCTATTCTCTGGCGATTTCTCTTAGCAACACCTGTGAACTCGGAGCAATTCGACGTTTGCTTTTTCGGTTGATTAGCGATTTGCATAATCCATGTACAAAGGCATGTTGTCATAAATATTTTGTCATCTGATTTAAATTATTGACGAAATATTTCATGAATTATTATTTCAAACGATATGTTTTTCGGTTATCGTACAAATAATTCAAAATATTCTCAATAATATTGTCAGTTTGAAATTTCTGTATATTTTGTTCAATACTACCTGTACATTTCTTGTTACTTTATGTAGCATTTAATACACTTTTTGACGAATAACAATGCATTATCAATATTCGTAAATTAATAAAATCACTGACGTTTACGAGAAAATATTCATTTTTAAAGTGAAGCGAAAGTATTCTCATTATATTTTCACGGCAATTCACTTCATTACGGTATTTTCTTTAATTAATAATACACAATAAATCTCGATATTTTTTCCCGGAAAATTAATTCTGGACATTAATTATCAGAAAAAAACAAACCACCTTTTACGATACACCGTCAGTTAGCTGCAAAAAAGTGATTGCGCAATTCGCGAACTGTCGTAAACCGCAAACTTTCGAAAATGCTTCCTCGCAACCTAACGAAGAAAAAAAGGCACAGTGGACAGGTTGCTTCTAAATCGGTAAGGTGCACTGCTTAAAACCAGAGCCTGGAGATAGACTTTCATCCGAGCTTCTAAATTTTTTCCTTCATTAGACCCGCAGCGGCATGCTGCGCGAGTGCAGCCTCCAAGATTGAAATACAAATTTACGATAATGCCCGGACTTTATTGCCAATATTAACTTTCATCGCGCAACCGCACGTGAGTGAGTTCGGGGGAGGCGGGGTGCCCCCCTCGCGCACTTCAACGGCATCGTAAAACGTCTAATTACTCCCCTATCCGCGCTCGCTGCACACAGCCGAGCAGAAGCGTCTCGGCCCCGGCGCTCGAGATTTTTCATGCTAATGCCGCAATCTGCATAATATTAAGTGGCCCCCCCGGTCTTTTGGAAAATCTTCGCGCCCGACAGAGGTAAGGGCCCCGAGGCGGCCAAGTGGCCGGCGTCGAGGATTCAGCGCGGGGGAATTTCGCGAGTGTCAAAATCCACGAGTGGCCACTAGCGAACTCCTCGGGCCGGACGCGCCCTTGATGTCGGAAAGTGGTTCCTTCGAAGTCGCCGCGCGATCGTTAAAGAGTACTGCAGGCCGCGCGCCCCGGATCTTCGTCGCACGGAGCGATGCGCCGGCTAACAAGAGGCCAGGGGGGCCTCGATGGGACTTGCCGAGGTTGCGCCGACCACTTCCTTACCTTTCCGGGCGCCTTTGCTGCCCTCTTCTGTCCTCCCTTATTAGATCAGGCCGGAGGAGAGTTTTCGATGAGGGGCGAGTCCAGGTGGGGGTGGACGGGGGTGGCCGGGGCGATAGGTCAAATAGAAATTCGCCCGATGACCGCGGCGAACGAGCGCGCGGGACTCGAGAATCGATTCGCGGCGAAACTCAATTTTTGGCTGATTCGCGTGGCTCCTGCAATTTGCGACTAGTCGGGACGGTCGACGGGAGAGAGTCCGACTGGACGAAAGTTGCGGGATTGAATCATTTTTGTCATTTTCGCGCGTCGCGACGAGGCGGGCTATTTTCAGTGTTATAAGCTGGTAATCCCGCTGCTCCAGGATATACGAAGTTTCGAGTATAAGCTTTTCTCTCAATTACGTGGAAAAACATTTTTTCGCGGCAATTTTTTTATTGTTCGAACTCTCGTTCGGTAAATTCATTGAAAAAAAAGTATTTCAATAGTTCAAAGACAATGGGTGGTACTTTATTTAAGAGCATAACAAACTACTTTTTTTTGCGAATCCATCATTTTTCCAGTTCAATATTGGTTAAAAAATTCGGCGTGTTTTATTAGGTACCTCGATGATTCTTGAAAAGTTTGCTTTTAGTATATCTGGAAAAAAATGATGGACGAGAATAGCTTAGTCTAAAAATTGAAACTCTTTCATTTTATTAATAAATCGATCGCTATTGTTTTACAGTAAAACTTTTACTACGTACTTATTAATTATGATTCTCGTAACATTTGTGGAAACACGATATTTACATCGTTTAAATTTCAAAGAGATTTTCGACTCCTTTATTGTTGCTGATTTTTGTTAATTTCGATGAACGACATAAAGCCCAATAATATATATTAAAAAATAGTATAATAATAGCTCACCTTTGAATACCGGATGATAAATGTACTGGCCATATTAAATAAGTGTATCCGATTGCATGAAAAAATCGAATAAATCATCGCCGACGGGGCGCAAACAATCGCATTCAATTAACCAGAACCCGCCACGTCATATTTTGCCTAATGATGCGGAATAATGAAGACGAGACAATTGGGGTCGCTGATAGAGAGGGCCGTAACCCGAGCAAACAGTTCGTCAGTCCGTGCGGAGCCGCCGCCCCCTCCCGCGCTTACTTACTCCCTTCCTCGCCGCCCCAGTCCGTTAACGACGCGAGGGAGGGCGTCCGTCCACTTAGCCATCCCCCCGAAGTAGACGCAGCCCCTCGCGAAATCCCGCGACCCCCTTCGCCCTCGAGTACCCCCCGTATCACTTGTTACCACTCGTCGGCGCTAGCCCATCTTTCCGGCTCGCGTGTACGTGGACACCTATGCGCGCGTACACGGTTAAGCGAGCCAGACGAGACTCTACCACCCCGGTATACATCCGTATGCGCGAGGTGTGGCGAGCCGGGAATTCGCCGATTCGCCGCGCCTCGACGTCCGTCTCCCAACTCGCCCCGTCTCTGTCTCTTTCATCCCCCCCGTCTCCCTTTCGCCGGCTCACACGTTCGCAGCGCTCTAACTATACGACGAGTAATAGCGCAGAACTACCGGCTCCGCGGAGTTAATTCAGTTCGTTCGGGTACATTCGTTGCTTTAATCGCGACGCTCCGGCTTGATGAAAATTAAACTGCCCGGGCCCGCGTCGACGTCGTAAAAGCGCCGACGGGGGCGGGAGGTGTCGAATTTATTGCCGTCGCCAAGCTGAAAGTGAAACGAATTATAATTAAATTCGTTAGCCGAGCGCCAAAAATTTTTACTCCCAATTTTGCGGGTCATCCAAACTGCCGCGAACTACTGTCTTTTCTCGCACTTACGAATAATGTGGACTACAAATAAAATGATTTCATTTCTCCTTCTTTTTTTATTGTAGGTATAAATTATTGGAGGCATTTCATTTATTTAAACTTACGCAAACGATTAATGAAATATTAATGATTTATTTGTTCATAATAGTGCAAAATAAAATAGTGCGATATTATAAAAATTAAATTAGCATATATATTTTATAATAACAAATGTTACACTTGTGAGATTATTTAAAAAAAATTTATGACTCTTTTTTTAGTGCCCCTGATGAACATCAGCGTAGTGGAAGGCAGATCTATTGAATTGCCTTGTAACATCACGGCGCCTGGATATGACACTCTTGATATGGTCTTCTGGTTTAAGGATGATTCAGGACCTCCACTTTACACGTGAGTAGCTTGCACAATTTTTTACCCGAACCTTTTCGTAGTACAATTTTCAACCCCATTTACCCCCATGTAATATGCGCCCATAAAATATAAAAGTTAAATTTCTTTTATAATACATTTTATCAAATTATCAGTATATAATCATTTATTAAAAATAAAATCAGTACTAATCACTTATAATAGCGCTCCAAATTAAAAATGCGTTTTATCAGGAAAATTAAGAGGACGAAATTAAATCTCGCACTACCACCTAAGTTTTGTACCGCGCGGTCAGTTTTTATCAACGGAGAATTTCGCGTGATAAACCGTAATAACGTAATACCGCGCTCGAAGGTAATACGCGTCATTCCAAGCGGCTAAATCCCGAATTCTAGCACTCGAGAACACTTTGAATCGGATCCCCTTTTTCTCTCTCCTCTGGCGGAAATTTGCGAGAGTCGCGCGCGCGCGCGCCCGATGCCCTTTTTTCCCCGGCCGTGGGTAAAGAATTTAAAGCGGTCGTTTCGAAAGCTCAAAAGCTTCATCGCCCGTCGGGCTTTTGCGCGGCGGCGCGCTCGCACGCACCGCTGGATATCGAGTTAAATGCGAGAACTGCGCCGGGGAAACTTGGCATTATTAAACTTACGACGTCAAGCGCGCCGGCTCCATTGTCGTGTCCCGCTGGAATTCTCCCGGCCTCCGCGGTCCGCCCCCGCCTAAAAATTTCATCATCCGCGATTTCGTAATGGTGGCGCAGTGGTTTAATACGTCCCCGCGAAATATTAAATTCTTGTACGCTAGTATTCCGCAACCCTTTTTGCCGCCGTGGAACGGGAAAACCTTGCACTGCGCATTATTAATTCGAGAGGTTTGCCGCGTCCTTTATGCGATGACTCTTTAGTGCTTTTAAATTGTTTTTAATATTCATTTGACAAATTCAGTTGTAAGGGCGACGATGACAATTATTACTGTGCTTTCGAGCATAAAAAGCTTCGCATGAGGTATTACGTACAACGTGATATTGCGTGTTACTCATGAAGACGACGGTGTACAACTTTGTTATTAGAGAAGGTGTGATATTAATTAATATTGTATAAATTATTTCACTGCACATTGTGATTTATTTGTTGTTCAACTCGGCAATAAATTAATACCGAAACAGAGCTTGCACAAAGATTTCAGGTTGTCGCTTCGTAAACGTGGCTGCGAGAAACTTTCGAGTTGGCACACCTAACTTCAAGCTTTCGCGTTATAGTGACTTCATTTTGTTTAAGAACAGACCTAAGGCGATAAATTTGCGCTGCCTAGTTTGCGCGCGTGCTTCGACAACTTTTTCTTTATGCTCACCTTTTTATAATATATTTTTCGATTTTCCCGTGCATTTTATCTCTGCACAACTTTGTACTTTGCGAAACTAGGCGTCCACAGATAAATAAATTTCTTTTAACACATTTCCACCTCGTGTTTCGGATGTACTTTAGAAAGCATACTTTTCATATAGTACAACTTTCTACTTTGGATATAAAGTTAAGTTTAACAAATGTATTAATTTAAATGTTATGTCTAACTAAACACAAAGCCTATGATTTAGTAAAGTAACTATATTTATTTCTTTTAATAATTTAAATTAATTAATTAATCTAAGTGTTACTTTCGGAAGGACATACTGTAATTAGTACAGCAGCCACACTGCAGCTGCAAACCAAGTAGTCACTAGTACTTTATAACTAAAAGTTGACCATAGGATGAATTCAGAGGCAATTTCAAAATATCGATTTGTACGAGGCTCACAATATTCTGCATAGTTTTAATATAAATGGACTTTTATTCAACTTTTCAATGTTATTAAAATTGATATATCGATTTATTTGAAAATCGTTTTAAAGTACGGCTTGACTTATACGGTTCAAATGTATTTTTCATACAAGAGTGAATTATTATTTTATAAAGTGAAAATAAATTAAACTAAACTTGTGTTGATCTATCAACAATTTAAACGATTCAAAATTAAGTTTTGATGCTCGAGGAGGCTAAGGTAAAAGGCAGTGTACCTTAATGAGTTTCGTGCCCTATGAGCCGTGGCGTTTTGATCGCCTCTTGTGACACGTAATTACGATGTGTCAATGTGTCTCGCCGTTACCACTTATACTCGATGTTTCGTAGAGTCGCGCAGACCACCCTTAATGGATTTAGTTACTTATACAGAAAAAAAGTCTCATTAATTTTTAAAGCCCAACATTTAAAAAAATAAATACACTTAGTCTGACCGTATCCGTAATTTTCTACTAATTTCCAAAGTTCATCGATCTAACGTAAATTATCAAGGTTGACAGGTGTTTTAAAGAAAGTATCCTCTCTAAAAGCTCTTCAACGAGACTCCCAACTAAATTCCGCTTTAATTAAAAAAACAAATTACTATTTCGCGTAACAACCGCTCAATTATTATTTCTTTAAGGGTCCCGCGCAGCCGAGCGGCGCTTCAAGACTCTCGAGTAATTAGCGAAATGTCCGAAACCTGTAATCAGGCAGGCGCGCGTGCGGGCGCACATCGATATGCACGGGCCACTCATGCGTGCGCCGGCTTCACTAATTATAACATACCTGCCGCCCCGCGGGGAGTGGGACGGCGAGAGCTCGGGTATGCGCGCTATGCCGGCGGCACTCGCAGCCCCACCGACGGTCCGCGCGACCGCGCGAGCTTTATCTCTCGTTCGCAGCCTCCCCCCGTTTCTCCCCCCCGGGCCGGCGTATAAACCTTTGCTTCGGCGAGCGGCCGGCGTTGACCCTATCGGGCCGTGTTATCAAACATTTATGCCGGTGTACCCGGCGGTGCGCGCGACTTTCGTCATGCACACGCGCGGTAGAGGAAGCGCATCCATCAGCGGGTACCCGGTGCGCGCATCGCTCGGCAGCTGAAGCGCATCACGCTGGACCTCCCCTCTCCCTTCTCCCTTTCGTTCCCCCGATGGCGTTATCTTTGTGCACCGCGTCTCCTTTGCCCGAATTTTCCTTGCTGGACTATCGGCTCCACGGGCCGTCAATTGAGTTACCGTTGCGTAGGTAATGAAGTGTTTATCGTAGGAAAATTGTAAAGTGCTTTCATGTGATACTGTACTTTTTAATTCATGCTTAACTCCAATTATCGGATTAGAAAATAATTTTGTAGTTTTAAATTGAAAACTGATAAAAATTTTGCAATCCTGCTCTCAAAATATAAATATTTTTGTTCACCATTACAAATTCATTTAAAAAAAATAAAGAACTTCAAAAATGTCCACAAGTAGACCGTTTCTGCAAGCACCACCAAAGCTCAGTCCACTCGTAAAGCACCGACAAACCAGAGAGCGGTACGTACACTTCGTTCGGCGCATATAAGTTGGAGAGGCGCGCGGTCCAGCAGCGGCTGCAGTCTTGGAAAAGGCCGAAATTCCTTTCGTACCGGAAGGATTGTCGAGGTAACGGCTGGATTACGGCGGATTGTCCTAGTACGCTTTTCAGCTCGGCGGGCCGTATCCTCCCGCGGTCCCCTCGTCTCCGCCGGTGAAGTAGAAAAAGGCAGTCGGCCGGCCTCCGGTACGCGCGCTACCCGCGACTTTATTCCGGCATCGATTTTGCCGAAAGGTCCGACCGCGGCTCGCGGTGCGGTTTACCGTGGCCAATGGAATACGAGCAAATAACGGGGATTCAATACCCCCGAGCTGAACAATCAGATGCCGCTACCGCCAGATTTCGTCCGGCCGGGCTGCGCACGTGTGCTCCGCGGCTGCCATGTGTCGATGTAAAACAAGGAAGGGACTTTTTACCGGTCCGTGTTTCAATAATCGAGTGTCTCTTTTCTGCGATATGTTTTTACAGTATTCAGTGATGAGAAATTTTTCTAAAAATTAGGTTGATTAATTCAAATTATCTATCGCAAAGGATAAAAATCATAATGGAAGATCATAAATGTGAAAAGTAAAATAAATTAAAAACAAATTAAGTCTCTTTGGGTTTTCGTGTGCGGGATCGTCAACTAGAAAAAACAATATGAAGATATCAATTAGAAGATCAATTGATAGACGTTAGTATTTTGTCTCTGAAAAACATTCGTGATCGAATCATCGAATTCACGATAACTATATCTATAACGGTAGTAGGTTTTAAGTTTAAATTAAATACATTATAAGACTTACCATTTTTTAATCAAATAAAAAATAATGGGA
This sequence comes from Eurytoma adleriae, assembly GCA_900480045.1. Classification (NCBI taxonomy): domain Eukaryota; kingdom Metazoa; phylum Arthropoda; class Insecta; order Hymenoptera; family Eurytomidae; genus Eurytoma; species Eurytoma adleriae. The sequence goes on along the minus strand of UXGC01000003.1, from coordinate 909,881 downwards.
AGTTACCTAAATCAGCTGCCAATAAAACGCAATGGTATGTTTCCTTAAATTCGAAATTGAATCAATTCCATAATTTAAGAAAAAAATTAATTGCCATCGCGCCTTTCGAATCGTACTGTAAAAATATTCAAAAGAACACCAATCCCCGAAGCTACACGGCCTCTCTCTTTCCCTCTTACGAGCGCGCGTGGAGCAGCTCTTGATAAGACCCCACTTGAGTGGCTCGGCTGCACGGGGCGCTCAATAATTTTCCCAAATCGAATTATCAAGCGACGAACGATTTCATAACACGAACTCTCTTTCCCCCCTCTCAATCGCCCACTCGCTCGGGTGCGAGCCGCGCGTACACGATATACCACCCTCCGATCGCGCCCGAGGTAGCTCCCACCGAACGCGGCGTATACCCGCTGTGTGCGTGCGCGCGCGGCCGTGTGCGCGCGTATAAGCTACGAGGCACAGGCAGGCGGCGCGATATCTCCTCTCACGTAACGGCCCTTGTATTTCACGCTACTGCACGAGAGATACCGTCTCTTTGCATTCCACAGTAAATAAGCGGTAACAACATCGGCCCCCGCGCTCGCTCTCCTCGCTTTATATCGCAATATCGGCCTCTCGCGCGCGCGCTCTTTCGCCTCCTGCAAGCTTCTAGCCCTTCCGAGATATCTTCGTCGAGGGGGTTTATATGTTTATGCATTAAATAAATTACGCCGGCGTGATTTAGGCTCGATAGCATCGGAGGGGAGGATAAACCCTTTCTTTTTTTTATTACTCGCCGCGCTCGGCGTTTTAATTCAGTCGCTGTTAATGACATCGCGATGCGCGATGTTATAATAAGCGCGTTTTTTCTTGTCGTGCGCGTTTATCCTTTGCGACGGGATGATTAATCGAATCGTACTTGATTTTATTAAAATTATCAATATTCGTCGGGGTACGTTTTATTTTGAATTTTTGAAATTTCATGTCGAGTAATTGAATAACCGGACTGCCGTGCAGCTCATTAAAAAGCTGATTTGCAGACGCACTCGCGAGCGACGAGCGCCAGGTCGGTATTAATTATGAGAATTGGACGTAAAATAAGTTCGCACGAATTATCGAAAATCCAGATCGGACGCTTCGGCGAAACAATTATATCCAGCGCGTCAAAACGCCCGTCTCGATTTTTCATCGGTTCATTATTTTCTCGCTGGAGGATAAATAAAAAGCATGTTTCTAACATTTTTTGTTTTAACGACATCCTGAAACGATACAAACACTGTATTTGCATGATCGTAAAATGGCATTACTACCGCAAAGTTTCCTTTGTTCGAGTTCGGATCCGCTGATGAGAAACATAGATTGAGCGCCGGTGCTTCTTCGCATCCACTCCAGACCTACATTTCCGCCCGTCAGGGATCTCATAAACAATCCCTCGGTCGATGCTCGAGTCCGCTTTGTTTGCATCTCTCTTGAACGTGTCCGCTCTCTCTTCCTCGCCCCTCCGCGGGGAAGCGCAATCCTTCTTGATCATAATCAGAGCCGGGGGAGGAAGTATCGATGCGAAAGTAGTTCCCGCAGCTCGGTTTGTTTATATCCCGTCATTTTGTGCTCGAACGTAGTCCTATTCAAAACTGCTTAATCGCATTAATGATAAGGTCAGACCAATGAATAGATTTGTTAGTAGGATCTCGGGGTTTCGCCTGTCCGTGTTGCATCGACTAATCATCTGACAGTTTGGTCAAGATGTATAACTTCATGACGCGAATAGTATAAATTAGAATACTATGATAGATGTGTAGAAAGTACGAGATTTCTATGTCCTCATCAAATCATTTTAATTTAATTAAAGCAGATATTTAATAAAGAAGAGTTATCGTAGGTTTTAGCAACTTATCCACGAAATATTTTTTACATTTACTGTTATTTTAGCGTAATGCATGCGGTAATGCAAGTGAATGAAATAATGGTTTCACGTCATACATTTGCTTGACGTTTGCATAGCTTTCAACAGATTGTTGGATTAACGCATTAAACACTCATGCACTAATCTTCAAATAACGAAGTTTATATAATGAACGTTAAGAATGGTTGTTAAATTTTTTCCATCAAATATTGCACAGTGCTGCTCTCGACGTATCCCCTGATATCGCAATTTCCGTACGCAGTGCACTCTAAAATATAACTAAAATATTAACCCGTTTGAAGGATGTAAACACGACTCGTGAATGCATATTCCGCCTTAGCGAGCGGGTACAAACCAAGCAACTCAGCCCTGAAAAACAGCGCAAAAATCAGACGCACCGATGCCGCCCAGCGTAGTAGTAGCCGAGCGATAAAAGAGAGTTAGGGGCTGATCGCGAGTCGCTCGCGGATCGAGAGCACGCGTCGATGCCTCCGCCCAGCGCGCGGAGAGATGGATGGGACGGGGTGGTTGCGCGCGTCCGGTCCCATCAGCTCAAGTATTTACCGGATGCGAGGGGGGGGGGCCGCGCCCCGTTTCACGGCCCGTACCCCGGCCGCGCGCGAGACTCCATAAATATTCGGCGCGCCCCGGCCGCTGGAGATTCCCACTCGATGCAGGCGGCCGGGAGGACCGTCCAGGCCCGTAAATAATTGTCGGTACAGCGGGTGCGCCCGGCGATCGACGGCCCGGATTTTACAGGCCTCGTTTGCTACTTTGATTCGGATTTAGCCGAGCGAAGGGAGCGCAAGAGCGAGAAGGAGAGACGAGAGCGTGTAGCGGCCTTGTTGCCTATCTTTTTTTTTGCGCCGGCGAAAAGGGAGGCGGGCGAGCGAGTGCACGCGGGACGCAGCCGTGTTTAGACGCGACCGACTGTCGGCGGATTGGTCGACGCTCCATTCAATGGAATAACAAAGACGAGCGTGATACCTGTCACTGTTGCTTTATTTTTTTTTTCGAAAATACAAGGGCGGTTCGTGTACTGTGAAGTATGAATACGTCGTCGAAATTTTTTGGATGAAAACAAGGGATCAAATTTTTTTATTAAAATCATTCAGGGTATATTTAGAAAATAATCGTTTTGGTGAGAAAGTAAAAGAACATAGTCTCTGTGGATAAGAACTGCGTAGAACCCACACCACATCCTAGACACCTGTAAAACATTGGGGAACAGGTGTCGCAAGCACTGCACTTATCTTCCCAGATAACTTCTAAGACCGATAAATGGGGTGCTCTCAATGTAGAGGTTCTTCCATCCTCTCTAAGAGTAGAAAACAGAGACGCAAAGGGAACACAGTGAATTACATTATTGTATTATTGTTTACGTAAAAAACAAAAAAACACAATCTCAATTATCACATCCTCTTAAAAGAATATTCTTCATAATTTCCTATACTCTAAACCATTACGGGCTTACTTTATCTGCAAACACACTGTTGGAAAATCCGTGCTACGGTAGCTTAACGAATTCGGTCGGATTCGCGGGCTTGTTTAACTCGTTAGTACCCTCGTAAGATACCAGCCGTAGTGATTTTGGGCAAGCACTTGACGGTCAATTCGGTGTACCCTGACCTGCGGCCGGCGCGAAAAGGCCGAGGCATCCCGCGCAGATGCGGGGGCAATTTATGCCGGGCGTTAAAAGTCCGACTAGTCGCGCGTCCCCACTGCGGAAACCGCGTAACCGCGTGGCGCCGCATCAACCGCGGGTTCCCTCGGTCGCGTAAACGACCCTTGCCCGCGACGCGCCAGAAGCACGCGCTCACTGCGCCTCGATGAGACATCGCGACGCACGTTGCCCGTTGCGAATTTTCGAAATTCTGCCGAAGTCAAGCGGCAAATTGTTCCGACACGCGTACCAAATTCTTTTGAAGAATGGAATGAGTTAGCTCGATGCGATGCTGATAAGTGTAAGAATTTAAAGCTACAATAAAAGCTTTAACTATAAGGTTGTGTTCAAAAGGGATATTTTTAAATTCTTATAGTTCGCTTGAAGGCGATTCGAAGGGTCTTTAAACAATGTAGCTACCTATATGACGATTTCAATTTTGATGTTGACGCAAACATTTATCGACAAAGATAAATTTAAAAAGAAAAAGGTTTTTCGAAGATGTTATTGTCCTTTTTCCTTTCCTCGAATGTACGCAGAAAAATGTCAATGTTTATATGCTCTCCAGTAGTATAAGGAATACATTTTTTCTTTTATTTCAGAAAGAAATACAAACAAGGAAAATGGCTTTTAACCTTATTTCAAAATGTAGATATGTATCCTAACAGTTCGATTGATCAGTTCAGTTAAAACACAACATAATCAAAATTCCAGCTTCTCATTTATATTCTGTAAAACTTGACGTTCACAGTTTTTGCAATTTCAAGTCGCATATACTGCAAATGACTTAAGTTGCGATGAAATAATAAGTCAAATTACGCGCAGGTTGAAAACATTCTAACGAACTGAACTTGATGGACAGGTGTAAAATTGGCCTGTGGTAAATTTTAGGGTTAGACGTAACATGAAGCCGCTCTACGAAGCACGGATTAATTATCGCGGCTGACATCTGCGGCCATGCGTTGCCGCCTGCCAGTTAATGTCGCTGTAGCGTAGAGCTTCGCGATCAAATCCACTGATGCTTCTCATCTCTGATTTATCAAGACAGAAAAAGTAAAGAATAATTTGCATCTCATCGCAGACCAAATTGAAGTAGAAATTCAAATGTTTTTAAAAGATTTTGAACTTTGTTCTACGAGAACGATTTCAATTCCATTACTTAAATTAACGACGTAATTTTTTAACTTTATTACTTACCAAATTGAATAGAATCATCGAGTGCACCGTCTCTTCCTTAAATTGAGACAAATTTTCAGTGCACAGCTGGTCGAACCCAGTTCAAATACACTTGAGTTTCAACGGGAAAAGAAAGTGAAGGAGACGAGCGAAAGGAGCTATGAGAAAAATACGGGAGGGAAGAGTTTGTTATTTTTCGTTTACGCAGTTTAAAACGTCGGACAACAGATCCAGCCAAGAGTATTTGCATCTCCTACAATAAATGGGAAAACTAAAAGGGAATTAAACTCTTCTGGGAATAGAATTTTTTCTAACTTATTGTGATGACAGTTTTTTAAGTGTTAATTTATTTATAAGTAGAATTGACTTTTACTAAAAGCATTAAATTTGAGAGATATTTATAATTCCCTTTGAAAATAATATCTTAACTACTTCTAAGCACATATAAAATCTTTATGGCACTTATTTATGTACATATTTATAGAGATGTAGACGCTGACTTTACCAGAATTGAGTGAGTAATTCAACGATTTTAAATAGCTTATACATTCAGTAGAACGAGTGGGGATTGTGTCAGACACGCGATAAATATATCATGAAACTAACCCAACACAACATTCACTTTCATCTGTACATTTTTTATCTGTATGATGGCTCTAAATTTTTTCTTTATTTAACATCATTGAAAACTATTGACATCCAATACGCAAATATTGCAAAAGAGGTTTAATTTAATAACAATCTTTCTCATCTGCCAAAATTTGTATTGATCAATATAATTTTAAGCGTTAAAGTTCTTTATGATAAAAAACTTTTCATCCAAAAAGTATGAAAAAAACTTCTCTTCCAAAAAGCGACGCAGCATTAGCTTTTCTTCGCCGGAGTGTAAAGATTTAGTGGACAAGTAAAAGGAGCGAGAGTCTCGCCGACGAGTGCATCGTTTACGCGGCAATAAGGAAAACTTATTGCCGCGGCACTAATAACGAACGGTTCCCTCGCTGCCTTCGCTCCGGTCCGGCGCTCTTTTACAGTATTTACGCGCCGGCGCGCGTACAGGTGTGCAAAGAGCGGCTTCCGGAAAAAAGCTCTAGCACCCTCTTGATATCCCCGACAGTCCGAACTCCATCCGGCTGTAAAATACGTTCGAGATATTAGTGTCTCTGCAGTTACAGTTGCAGAATTATGGCCTTTCATTCGATTTTACTTGGAATTAAAGTTGCGCAAATCCGTAGATTTTGTTGAATAGTTCGACGTGTAATTAGGAGGCGAATTAAATTAAGTTAATTAATGTGATTTTTTTGCATTTTAGTTATTAAAAATGAAGTGTTTCAATAGAAAAAAGTTTTGTCCAATTATCTTCGGTGTTTGCTTATTCTATGCAAATCCGAGTTTCCCAGTTCTGCCTTCTCTTTCTGACTCGGTTTCAGCTCGTTTAGTTTTATTACAGGATATCCTGACCGTCGGTTAGGTGTAGAATAGGGTAGTGGCACTCACTCTCTGATAGGAGTCATTCTAACATTTGTCATTATTTTATATTCTCTTTCTCATTTTAACAATCAGTTAAGAGCTAAGCGCAGATTATAATGAAACAATGAAGCATTGAACATTTTTTTTTCTTTTTTTAACAGATTCACTTTTATTGTGAAAGGAAATATCGCTTATTAAATCCAAGCAGTATATAGAGGGGTGTATTTCAAAAAAAGTTCATGCCACATGCTCAAGTAGTACATTTTACAACATTAATTTTTCTTGTCATATTTCATTAAAAGATTTTGTATTCAATTATTATTGTTCAAAAGAAATCATTTTTTACATAACAATAATGTTCAAGATATATGTTTTACATCTTTTTTTGCCATGGCACATGAGAAACGTTGAAGTGGAATCGACTGATATTGAACCTTCGCTAGGAATCACATATAATCATCTTATGTTCGTTGAATATGCCAAGGGCTTAGCCAAGATGTAACAACGTGGTGTAAGTACGCGTAGTATGATGTAATATCAAAGGCTTCACAGAAATTGGTTCAAGAGTAATTTTATAATTCAGCTAAAGGATTTAAGCGCACTCCGTATGTCTTGCGGTTCGCTCGATTTGGAGTTCTGGAACTGAAGCGAGTGATACACGCACACTTGAAACGCGATAGATTTCTCAATACCTTAATCAATATACAGGACTAAAGGAATTGGGTGTGCTTTTGCTTGGGATGAAGCAATATTTCTTTTTATAGATAGATTGAAGCTAATACTTTTTTCCAGGATATTTCTCGATATATTTTTATTACTTTTCGATCAATTCATTCTTAATATTACTTTTTTAAATTATTATAAAGAAACTTTTTTCCATTGTGATAAAGCAATTGTGAATTCTATAAACGTCTATTATACTCGTTAGTGCTTTCACTTGTTTTAAAGGAGATCACTCGTAAAAACAAGAAACTCGTAAAATCAAAGCATTCAATTTCTTCAGCGCACGAATCGAATTAGCAGCGATTTCCCCACGGAAAAAACGAGAACAAAGCGCGCATTCAAGTTCCGTTGTATTAGGGAGCATTAAAATCCCCAACTCGACCAGCCTAAGTGTACGCGCTCGCGCGCATCTCGCAAAACTAATCTGGCGAAGCCGCGGCGCACTCGTACGCGTCTGCGGATCCATCTGAAAAACGAGAAGCTGCGCTTTCATATATATCAGAGAGAAACGGGCAGGGGAGGAGGAAGCGGAGCGAGGCGGCGCGTAAGCCGGGCAAGGGGCGCGCGCGCAACCCAGCGGAAAATATGCCGGTTGCCGGCGCGAGCGCGCGTACCTTTTCAACGCGAAGCCTCAAGATTACGCGCCTTTAAAGCGAACGAGCGCGTCGGACAAAACTTTTTCACCCTCCTGCTTATCCGTCATTGAAAGGAAATTGATAGATTTATAGGAGCCGTATGGATTCCAATATAAAAGTATTACAGATGCCGACAGCCTTCCGAGCGCTAAAAGAAAGACTGAGGGAAACGAGCGAAAGGGTGAGGAGAAAGAGAGAGAGAGGGAGGGCAGTACCCGAGAAGCGAATAACGGACGAGCGAAACTGTCATTCGTATGATCTATCAGTTCTCGCTTGCCGGATGCTCTCTTCTTGTTGGCACACTGCACCTATCTGCGTTTGTCGTTGTGTCGCGGCCATACATCAAGGCCCATTGAGAGAATCGCACACTAGTTATCTGTTCATTTTACGATACAAAGGAACAGCGAGATGAGTGTCAATATCCGAGTGAGGAATGGCGATTCAGTTGATCTCCGCTCGTCTCTGATTGCACAAGCTTTGCGTTATCCTGATTATAATCTTCAGTTCCTGCTGTTTCTGAATTTACTCGATTTGAATTTTGTTTGACTGAACTGCATTGAGGCATGAGTTATTATATTATTGTTATTCAAAATTTTTTTATAGATTCTTCAAAAAAATCATTTAAACACTATATCGCTAAAGTAAATTAATTTTTTCAGAAGTTTGTATCCGACGATAAAAACATTTGATAAAAATAATTTAAAGTTATTTAAATAAGTTTCTCGTAAAAAAATTCTTGGTTTTTATCTTACTTTGACGCCAATAATGAGAGAATAAGATTTTAATAAGGAACATCTGTTACCAAACGTATTAGGCATAATAAGTTTTCTATTCGAAAACTTTGAACCAAGATGATTAATTAAGTCAAAAAAGTTTCTCGAAGAAAAATTAAATTCTAGTATATGACAGCCATAAAAGTGAATTCTACGATCACCGGGAATAATGAAAAATTTCGAACTTCAATTGAAGTTGACTAAATGAAAGTTGGCGACATGAGACGAAAGGGGCGAGTGCGGGAGTAGCAGCGCATGACGATTTCTCGAGTATAATCGCGATGAAAGTCGAAGATAGTGAAAAGGCACAAGGAGAGGCGGAGGGAGGGGGTGGGAGCACGACAGAGCGAGCGGTTCTCGACGGTGAAGACCTATTAAGTACCAAGCGTGTACGCAAAACCGAATTGAATTAGGAAGTTCTGCCGAGCACATGTCTTGAATTTGCATTTAAACGCCGCGAATTCGCGGGGAGTGGTAGTGCGACGCGAAGGCTACCAACTTGAGCCACTCCGCGGCATTATTCTCTGAGCGCAGGGGTCGCGGGACACCTATTATGAATATTTACCTATTAAATGTGCTACTGCAACGATCAAAGGTTGTTTGCTTTTTTTCGAATTAATTACGGCGCACGAGAGCAAACCCTACGAGAACTCAAGTCTAAAGCAAACGGCTATTCTTCCGCGTCGGTCAGTGAATATTTGATTTGCTTTGCGTAATTTAAAAGATAACTTTGCTGATAAATGGAATAGAGATGGTACCGTAAAATAATTTTTCATCTACAATTCGTTTAAAAAATACGGACTTTTAGTTTTACACTTGCAATAACCAATACATCATCAATCTTTATTTTTAAAAATTATTGAAATGGGTCGCTTTTACAAATTTGAAACACATTCGGCATATTTGAAAGCAGGTGTATTGATTTCAGATAACGAAAACATCCATTGAAATAATCGGGGTTAAAAAGTGTATGTACCTGCTATCATTTTCTTTTCAAATGAATAAAATAATGGACCGACCGAATGAACCCGCCGAAGGCGAAATAAGCTTGATCAAGATTTTGCAGTATAAGTGTCGCGATAAATAAAGAAGTTGAAATTGTGGTGACATCTACGTCAACTAGCCGTGCTACCTCCAGTAATCCGAGAACGAGTCTTAATTCACAAATTCGCATCTGCCACGCGGTCCCCAGCTCGGAAAATAATCCCCTGATTCAGTTAATGGGATTTCGTACAGAATGGATTTAGATTGCTTGCGTTACTTCGACAAACTTTGTGCTGAGCGCTTACCTACCAATGACACTTGACATTTAATCGATAATATCGTCTGCCGGAGGAGTCGCGCGCCACGCGACTCTTTTGACGCAGCAACTCATAAATATGTATCGGTCCTGCGCGCGCGGAACTTCGGCTCCGCCAAGTGTCGTCTTGCCTGCTCCCCCGGCGCGGGGGGGAGGCGCTTCCAATCGGCCCGCACTGAAATTGCACATCCGTCTGCGGCCTTAGAAGCGGCGACGATTGCACCGGTGCACTCGCCGATTGATCGGTGCCCGCCTCGATTTATAGCGATAAATTAATTAAACTTTGCGGTGCCTCCGCGAGGCACCTTCCGTGCCTTCGGCTTACGACGCTGCAGCTGCACCGTGTTGTGATCGGAAATGTTTATGGGGTTGTTTATCGACGGGGATGATTCCGCATTTCCTGCAAGGGTCGTTATATTGCTCACTCACTCTTTTTAACGTTGGCCACTTATTCCTTCACGAGATTGTTTGACTTGGCTTAGCGGCGCGCTGGCATAAATAAATAAGCAGGGTATTATTCGATTTCTCAGGAATGTGAATGAAAACTTACCGCATGACTAAGCGAAATTTTTTCTCGGTAAACAAAACGATTATAAAAATTTCATACACACCGCAAAGTGAATCATTTATTCGAAGCACAGCAAATAAACAACGCAGCGCAAAGGATTTAATTTTAATTAAAAACAAGTAAAAATGTTTCTGCTGCAAATCTAGCAAGATAACGTATGCTGACTGTTAACATGTCATGTCTACGTTAAGTAGGCGAAACGACAGAACTTCTCGTAAAGCACGCAAAATTAGTGCATTTAATTCAACGGAAAATTTCTCGCTGAACTCAGAGAAAGTTTCAGGCAGAAAAGTTTTCTTATTGTCATATAACGGACCAGTTGCCATTTTCGCGAGTCAAAGTTGTCCAAGTATATTTGTTTGAACTGACTCCTGGAGTAGCTTTAAGGGGACGCTTGGGTATGAGGCAGAAAACGATAGGGAAATGAAACAAAAGATACGAGTCTAAAATCGATAAAGGAAAGAGCAGTGGACGTACCGTATGTGTAAATGCATCATCCTCCAAAAAACAATTTCCCTTTTCCTTTGAATTTAACTTTTCCTGATAAACTGGTATTTTGTAAACATAATTGCAATCCACTTCTTCAGGTTTATTCTAAAAAAGTATAAAATATCTTGAAAGCCTCTAGATCGAGGTGTTGTTAACTAAATTTGTAATTCATTACTAATTGCTTCGTTATAATCAGTAAAACATAAATCAATTACTTACATTTATAAACAATATATAAAAATCAATAAAAAGCAACGAATAACGAAAGGAATCTAACTGTGCCCTAGAGCCTCTTTTATCTTCACATTTTTCAAATTCGTTGCTACTGCTCTTGTATCTTACACTCACTCATCCATCGGACTGTACCTTCGGCAATTTCTTAATTGAAAACTGGTCTTTACTCTCCCCCAAAGCGAAAGATAGTGTCGTTCAATGAGGCCACGATGAGAAAAAAAAGTCCCGAAAGCTTTCGAGAAACAAAAGTCTTTTTCATTTATCCTCCATTCGCTTATCCCTCTTCATGTAATTCCTTTCTCGGCACTTTCGCTCCAACTCTTTTATGCCAGCCACCATTGTCCCTTGGCGATCTCTTTTCTCCATTTCGCGTACTTCGCACTGAGGTACCTTACACCCCGCCGTTTTAAAATATTTTCACTCCTATGCGCTCTTCCTCGTAAGTGACCCACTACCTTAAGGTAAAGTCCACTGTCTCTTCAGCTTTCCTAATGGAGTCATCGGCTTTGCCTCACGTCGCAGGTCAACCTTTTTCTGTTTTATTTCGATACTGAACTCCATTACTTATTTTTAATATATTGGTATATAAAGATAGTACAAAATTATTTAAGATTATTTTAGATTAAAAACTCTGATACCAAATTTTCTGTTTTAAATGCGAAGATTGCATCTAGTACTAAAAACCAATAACAATTTTCCGGAGTACGTTTCATCCATTGCATTTAATCCATTGTTACACGATCTACTGGAAGATTTCACATTATGACTCTGCAAACTTCCAGAATGAACTGTTTGTGCCCTAGTACTGGGCGTACGCGTGAACACACTTTCACTACAAAGGGCCAGCATCGAGATCATGTGAAACTCGCGCAGCATTCGAAATATCCAGAGCGCGCTCCAATTAATTGTGCCATTGATACTGGCTTGCGCTTTGCTCTTCAATAAAACTAATAAATGCTCTTGCAATATTTCCAAATCATCGCCAATGCCAGCGGTTCTCGAGTATCAGCTTCTCGTATTTGTAGCTAGTGTGCTATCGATTTTTACCGGCTGATCGGAAATCATGATTATTATGCTCTTACAGTAGAATAGTAATAGGTTTTCTTATGAATTTTAATATGCATCCTGTTTATGAATATTGTCTTTGTCAATATTTATAATTGAACAAATTTTTGTTTATATAAATATCTAGTAAGTGGAAAATTATTTTAGGAATATATTTCATTTCTTTATCATACCAACAAATTCACTTATGATTTATTGTATAGATACATAGATGTTTTTGTTGTTTAGTTTTTATAAACATTTCCTTTGAGGCAAAGTAACTTTATCAAAAATGTACATTTGCAATCAAAATTGCATACGTCATCTACTATTCTGCTTGATATCATTAGCCTCCCATGATTCTAGTTAGGTCAATGAATAATGAATAGCGATTAGAATAATTTGCATACTCCCATAGATGAGGATATATAGAAGGAAAACTAAGAAATAAATAGGATTATTGATGATGATACTTTAATAATCTTTATTTTACCGTAGCACGCAGTTTTGAAAATAATGTTGTAAAATTACAATCAGGTCTGCTGGCGTGGTAACGCCAGAGGCGTTTATATTCTCCCGAGCATTCGGAATTCCCGCCCCGCCGACAGCGGCGAGGGAATGCAAAGCTTAAAACCTCAATTACCGCGACGTAATGAGCTCGATGCGTCGCATATCGCGCCTGCTCTTGCCCGCAGCTGCACACAACCATGTGTGTCCCTATTAATTACAGCTCGGATTTCGCGCGCTCGCAAAAAAGTGAGCAGCGCCCCGGCGGCCAGGAGTCAATTTAATTGGGGCCGCGCAACGACTTACGAGGGCCGATCGAGATCCGCGACGCTTCTAATTTCGTGGAAAATCGATGCTGGCGATTTTGCAAGCACGCGATCCCTTAGCCGAAGCGCGAGAAAAAAAAAAGAGCGCAAAAAGAAAGAGCGTGATTAAGCGAATTAAGGAGCTCGAAGGCCCGTTAAAGGTAGGAAGGAGGAAAGAGGCAGTCATTGGCTTATCTGGAAAATGGCTCTGTCGTTGACATTAAGACACGCGTACGGCTCGCAATATAAGGAATTTATGAGTGTGGGCTGGGTCAGCGCGCGAACATAGATTGAGGAAAACATATAGAGACGATGAGCATCTCGTCCATTTATTTCTTTTATAGACTAACGGATATCTGCGCTGCTTTATAGGACGAAAATTACGAGCCAATAAAGCACCCGTCCAATATTAATTAAAGAAGTATCGATAAAGTGCTGCCCATTGGTTTATTACGACTTTGTGCGAATGATTTTATTCGCGATCGTTTCTTTGTCACTTTTAAATAAAACATTCTGAAATTTGACCTAACGAGATAGTATGCTTTGAGCATTAAAATAGATTAAAATTCCGATAGCCTAACTTAATTAATAATAAACTTGATCTGACGTACACCTTGACTGTCGAAAGATTCTATTTGTAGATTACTGTCGAGTAAATAGTAACAATCATTTCTTACAGAAATGATGACTCTAATCTTGATTTGATTGGTTCTGACGAATTCATGCGATTGTTATATTCAGCAAGCAACTTTTCTACAATCATTCTTAGTTTAGTCACTCACTATTTCCTATACGAATTCTATTTATATGGTTTAATGAAATGAACCTGTTATTGGATTACCTCAAAAGTAAAGTTACATTGCGAACTTACTTCTACAGATCAATCATATATTCAGCGAAATTTTCTTCTCCAAAAGTCTATTTTAAAATATCGAGTAATAAGAGCGAAGGCACTGGAGATTTGCTTGGCTAAAATGATAAAAGCCACTAAGCTAATCACAATTTGAATGGACCTCTATAAATAAGGTCAAAATGTTTTATTAAAAATGTCAAAAATTGAGCAAAATCTAGCTTTTATTATATTATGTGTTAATTAACCTCTTTAGGAGGTAAAACTGTTCAATTAAATTTAAATTGCAAGAATTAGTTTCTCACAATCATTTTACGTACACGAAATGAAATTGCAACAGTCAGTTTCTCAGTCCTCTACTTATTTTAGACATTCAATTTGTTCGTATTTTTACAAAAAGATATTTAATAAAGCGCAGAGCGATGGAAACTCGAGGATAGAAGAATTCCACTTGATTAATGTAATAATGATTTATCACTTAATCAAATTCCACTTCTGCGCCGTAAGATTTATCGCGCGACTAATTTTTCGCCCGTTGTGAGGCATGACTGAGAGTTTAAATTCTCCTCGTCCTCGCTTCACCCGGTCTCTCGCTCGCTCAGTCACTCTAGCAGCGACAGTTTCCCTCGAAGCGTCGAGAGAGGGAGAATCCGACCGTCCTTTAATTAAGAATAACGGAAGCGTTAATTAAATTAATAACTCGGTCCCGCGGGTGGCGCTCGCCGCGCCCTGTGTTTATTCCGCTCGTTTTTACTATTGGCGTGGACTCCGCGCTTTTCCTCCCACCCCCGAGTCGTTCTTCCTCCGTTTTTCCCGTCTAGTCGGAGCGGCGCTATCGCAGCTCGCCGGCGCTGCTCACGCCTGCTCATTTACTTATACTCGCCCGACTCTCGCGCCGAGTCTTTCATTTAATCCGCGCAAGCAGTCTCTTGAAAATCATGTGATTCACACCTCCGGGCACGCTTTCGTGTGTTTATTAATTTATAAATAAATTGCGCTCGCTAGCCCGTAGGCGGCAGCGGAGGCGGGTGGAGGAGAAACTTGAAAAATCTAAAAAAAAGCTCCCCGGGCGAACCGGTAGGTTCTCATCCGTTTATACCACGGACGGAGATATTTTTTCAATTTTCTCCTTTTTCCTCTGAAATTACTTTTCACCTTTAGCGACAATTCATCATTCAGACTGAAGTTTCTAAGGCTCATTTCAACGGTGGATTTTTCAATTTATTACGAGTGACAAATTAGTCGTTGACCTCAAGCGGCGATTCCATTGCATTTAGATGTTTGCTCAACGTTTATTCAATATAATATTTAATTCAATAGCGCGAGCATCATTAGTTAAGTGAATTGGGTTACAGCCGCATTTTGATTTTTGAAAATGCTTTTCGATATAATTCATGATATTTAAATATGATCTGACCAGAGTTTAATTACTTAGATCGTTTTTATTGTTTTATTGAATGCATTGATTGATTGCAAAAGTGCACTTAGCAGAATGAATAAAACATGAATTTTACAACTGATTATTTAATCCATCACATTTCATTACAAAAATAAATATCGAGATGTAAAAATATTTTTAAATAAAGCAAACCACGATTTATTTGTTAAGGAAAAGTAATACCTTATCATCCCGTAAAATATTGCTTTTTCGTTAACCCAGTTGTTGATTTTTACATTAATTTAGAGTTTTTATTTACATGCATTTAATCAATTTATTAATTAAGTTCCAGTTCAGTATTCTCGAATAAAAACTTTTTTACATTTAATTCCACAAATAACGACGTTCCGTACAGAAACTTCTGCCTGAAAATAACAACGCGTAGGTTATCGTTTTCGGTCTTAATTTGACGATTCCACGAATAACAATAAGCCGAGGGATATCATAAAAAAATCAATAAAGAATCGACGAGGAGCGCAGGAGGAGCGATAAAGCGGAGGAGGAGAAAGTCGCGGGCGCGATGGTTTTTCCGCGCGGGCCGATTAAGAATTCATTGCGGAAACTATAGAGCGCGGCGCAGGGTCTGCGGGGGCGGCCGCGAGGGTCGAAATTGATTTTTCGCTCGGCGGGGCCGCGCGGGATACGCGCCGAGGGGCCGGCCATCGAGAGAGAGAGAGAGCCGGAATAATGAGACGCGTAGCGGCGAACAATCGAAAGGCATTAATCACGCAATCGTCGCGGGTCGCGCGCCCCCTCGTCGCCTCGGCGGGATCGATCGCAGCTGCGCGCGGCAATCAGCTCGCGCGTTTTGGAGAGTCGCGCGCCGCGCCCGTTCGGATCGCTGACGGCTTAAATCATAAAGCTCCGGAGACCCCCGACAGGCATTCCAAATTCGAAACAATGCCGGGGAATCCGGCCGCCCGCGGATGGGCTTTCTCTTCTCGCGGAGGTGTCTATGAACGATAGAGGGGCTCGGTTACGGAAGCCCCGCTTCCCGCTGTCGCGCGCCTCGCAGCATCTGGGGGATTACCGCGAGGCGCGCGCTCGCGGCACAATCGAGAGAGGCGTGAGCACGTCGGTGCTGCCTTGACGCGTGAGAAAAGCTGGCTGTGTGTGTGTGCGCGCGTTATGTATCGCGCGGAGCGCGTCGGCTGTCAAAGGCACGAAGTTTGCGGGGAACAAAGGAGTAAGAAAACTCGATGATATAAATTCCTAAGATGCAAGAGGTTAATCTCGAGCGGGAAGATTATCATTGTTAAGTGATACTTACAAATTTTTTTGTTGGTTGTTGGAATTTTGTTTGAACTTACGTACCATCGACGTGAAAGGGCTATTGTAGAAAAAGGTCATTCTAAAATTTATAATAAATTTTTTAATATATAATATTGCTTTATTATTTTGGTGAGCTATCGACGTAAAGTTGAATAAACAGCTGAACACAGCAACAATTCACAAAGACTGCAGCTAAGTAAAACATAGGACACAGATGCAGGAGGCACAAGGTAGCCAATGTAAATCCTGTTATTAGTTGAGGGAGGACGAGTAGAATTCGTGCTAGCCTCCTTGATTGACGTAGTATACCACACCTCACTCACGTTCTCTACGTACATGTTCTGAGACAACGTAAAGTTATTGCTGATTATATGTACCTACTAATCATCCAAGTACATGATCTTGATATGCTGATGAGGTTCATGGAAACCAAACAGGGTGTCCACAATGAAAGCTTCAATTGTAACCTTGTATGTTGTTGTTCAATTGTGACCAGTTAGTTAACGGTTGATACTTCATCAGCTTTTGATGGCTGGAACGTTGGAAAGCTTCCATTCAATTTTCAAATCATTGCCACATCGATCAGAAGAGGGGGGCTGCCCACACTGTACCCAGAATTCAGATTCTCGTTGGAAACGATGGCGTACTTACTGCTAAGTCTCGAGATAACTACACGAACCTTCGAGCCAAATCCTCGAGCGAGTCAATTCATATTTAGTATCGTTTATCTTTAACTACTAACAATAAACTAATATTCGGTTATTATGATCACTTTTAATTACACATCGCACCAAATAGTAAACGAGAAAATAACCCAGCGCAACCGAGGGCGCAGCACAGTATCAAAAGGGATCGAAGCGAGGGAAGGCTGCAAGCGGGTCGATCCTTAAATGACTTTGATCGATAATTATTTGCGCTCAGTTGAGTATCGCGGCCCCCGATGAAAGGATAGGAGCGGCGGAGGGGGTGGAAGGGAGGAGGCGGAGACGAGAGCGCGCGGATAATTAGAAAGTCTGACTGATCAAAGAGCCGATTAATACTGTCAGGCAATTAGTTTCGCGCTCCGGCTGCCGGCGCGTAATGAGCGCGAGAGCTGACCAACTATTGAAATCGCACGCGAAAACGACCATTCGCCGACGAGCGAGTGACGCTGCTGCACCGGCAGATATTTCCCTCCCGCCGGCGCTTCTGGCGCAATCGCGAAAAGTGCGATTGCGTCGCCCGAGCGCCCGTGTGTATAACGGCACCCTCGTGTAAACACGCGCCGCTCCGCAGCTCGCCGGCCGAGCGCGCTGAATGATGCCTAATCGCCGGTTATTGTATGCGGTCGTTAGTTCGCCGGGCCGTTTGCGTAGCCGCGCTGCCAGTGTCTGCGATTAGTGTCCGCTGCGGCAGCTCGACTCCTCCGTTATTGGCCTCGTCGAAATGACCTCTCGAATTTTAAATTTTACTTAGGATAGTACCAAACGCTTTTTATTTCTTTTTTCTGATTTTAAAACGTCTTTATAGGGCAAAGATTTTTTTAAATAAAAATGTAATTAGTTTAAATCACATAGGATATTAAATTAGTTATTCTGACAAAATATTAATGTTCTTACAATTTAAACTCCACAAAAAAAATGAAAAAGCTACACCAAATTTCGTTCGAACTATGCAGACACTTGATTTCTACCAAGTGAAATCTAATTTGTCGCCGTCCTTCGAGATTTTCCTCCCGTAAAAGCTCGTAAAGAAGCCAAGACAAAAAAATGTAATTCGGATCCGCGCGCCACTCGAGGAATCCACGATAATACGTATCACCGTCCGCCCCTTTTTTTCTTCTTTGTACCAGCGGAAAATATTCTTGCCTCCATTCATGCCGCGTCGTTCCACTTTCACAAACACACAATATCCACTTGGCGGCGTGCCAGGGCTTCCGATAGTTCAATATCTCACACAACACCAGTTAGGCATTATTATGGTTTTCGCTTACCCCCGGCGCGCGGAGGAAAAAAAAGGAGGCAGAGCCAGAAAGAGATTTTCGCTCGTTACTTACAGCGTCCCGCTCTTGCCACGCGACGATTCGGTGTAATATGGTCGCGCGTTTACCTTCACCTGTTTCCTCCGACCCTTCTGTGTACCTCGCATTGTCGCAACTCAAAGTGCGGAAATAACGTCACACCAGCTCGGCTTTAACCCTACCTCGTCGCCTTTGTTTGCAGCATTAGGTACAACGGTTTTAAATCCCAAGCCGGAAAGAAGCTCACGGCGCGATAATAAAGCTCGTCTCTACGTGGAAATGTGTGTAACGCAACGATGGCGAGTTTCGCTGAAATGCACGCAGGATTATGTTCCGGTCAATTGAACTGAAATGTATACATGAGCATTTATGTATATCATGTGCGCGCAAAGGCATATCGCGACCCACGCCTAGGCCATGCTGCGAGAGAGCGAGAAAGGGCTAGCAAGTGAGTGAGTGAGAGAGAGAGAGAGAAGCTGTAAGCATGCTCCACGAGGTTCGTTTTCGGGTGAACGCTGTGGCAGCCAACCAGACAGGTCGATTGAAAATTTAACATTGCTACGTATAAGCTGAGCAACGTGGCCCTCCGGCCTCGCCAGCGTTTTGGACCCCGGGCTACAGGGGAAAATTGGAGAAACGCATCTCTGTGGGGCGCCCTTATCGCGCTTCGATCCGTCGTCTATTACTTTACGCTGCACTTTGTCCATTGCGAACTTCGGCTAATGGATCGTCGAGCTTGATTGCTCAAAATTGCCGCGTCAAAGTTATTCCGATTGTCGCTCTTGCCTCTTGGCGCTTATACACGCGTGTACCACTGCTCTACAAACTTATTCGTGCACGAATTAAAATTTGATTTTAGTTTACGTCAAATTTGATGTTTTAATGCATTCAATATCGTACCATTTCAATTTTTGCGTAAAATATTTTAATATTATATCATTAAAGCTTTACTGAGGATCACGAGATCTTTGCATTTGCTTTACATTCTCAGAGTCTTTCGCGAAAGAGCTAATATTTGAAAGTAAACTGCCCCTAATAAAAAAGTTCCTATAAACTTTTAATCTCAGAATGAGCGCACTTTGCATTAAAAAACTACCTTTATTCTTAAATAACGCTGACAAAGCCTAGATGAAAATGTTTAAAATCCAACTTATTTTACGAGCGGTTCAATTTTAAATAAAAGCCCCATAAAATTCTCCGAATCGTAAAAAGCTTTAGCCTGTCAAAGCTAGCGGAAAATACCTTTTATCTTGCGCTAAACAATGGCGATAGATTTACAGGCCGGTAAAACGAAAGAGCCGTGGAGAAAGTGGCGGGTGGGGAGGGGACGGGCGGAAAGAAGGAAGCGAGCTAACAAGTACAGCGGGGCTGACTCTGGGGTTAAGGTGGACAGAGGTACTTCGGTACCGAGGGGAGAGAGCCGAGACAGAGTGTACGGGGGGGCTTGATGTAGCGGCGCGTTATGCAGCAGAATTCGCCTCCCCGGCGGCGCGCGCCACTTTGCTCGGGACGTTATTTATTACTTATTGAAGCGCTCCTGCAATTTCCTCGCGTGATGTAGTAGACGGGGAAAAATAATATCGAGTTGTTCTGCATTATTGTGTGTTTTCTTCTCGTACGCCGCGGCGTGACACCTAAATTGCCGCATCCAGAGGGAGGGGCGAGCGTTTTTGCCATTACTGTCCTTGACGCGCGGACTGCGCGTCTCGGTACCCCTGTCATTGCGGTCTAGGCGTTTATGCAGATTGAAGAGTTGCCTCTTGGTAATGGCAAGGGCGGGCGAGCAGCGACGACCGCTGCGTCGATACGTGACTAATAAGAGTAATTATTCCGCAATATTGTATTCGTTTACAGAAGTAGCTATTATTCAAAATAATACGAATTTCGTTGTATGGCTTTTTAATTATATTAGGATGTATTATTGGAAATTAATCGAAAATTTTAACTGAAAATTATAATCCAATTTATTGCGTTTAAAATTAAATTAATTAAGATAATGGTAGCGAACTAAAATATAATATCGTGCAAAGATTAATTTAACTACATTGCTAATTAACACTTTTGTGGAAATTTCGTCAAGTATAATATATATTGAATTAAATTGCAGCAAAATGTATCTTTGAAGATTATTTCGTTACTTTTTAAAGAAATTAATGCAGGGAGTATTAGAATTGTTCTGATAAAATTTATCAATTATTCAAATTGCGACATTCAAAGAGACGACGAGTAATTTTAGACTGATATTCCTGGTTTTAGTTTTTATGATTATGATAACATTTCTCTCTTATATTTTGTCAATTACTGTTCGCTACATTGATTACGTCCGTAAATTGTACATAAGCTTCGCTAACATGATATTTTGATTAAATTGAAACGTAATAAAGCTGTAGTTACGTTACGTGTGAAACAACGGTTTCAAAATTTAGTATCATGTGACGAAGCCACGCGACTCATGGATTTCCAATAAGTAAACCACAAGACATGACAGATGAAAATAAAACCCTTCGGCAACAAAAAAAATTGAAAGTTGAGTCTTTAGTTACTGTTACGCTATACCAGTCTTCAAATAAATTACGATTCAAATAAAAGTCTACATAAAACCAGTTAGGTCATAAATCACTTTTATTACTTGTATTTTTTGTCTTTTCTCTTTTTTTCGGTGACCAACTTTTACGATTAAACACCACATTAGTCGCTAGTTTTCCAATCACGAGGAAAAAAGATAATTTATCCAATAAGCGAACTTCGTACGCAGCCTTCGGCATAACTAATTTCCCCAGGAAAAAATTGGTCGATCGAAGCGTTTACCGCAGAGTCCCAGTGGCGTTATGGACACATGCGAGTCACGAAGTGCCGGGCCGAGGTCGAACTGCGTGCCCCGGACAGATGCGCCGGATGCGCCAGTTGCTCCGGCGCTGCGAGTAGTAAAGCCGGTGTTTAGTCGGACGCCGGGGCGTTGCGGCAGCGGCGTCGCCGGGCGCCGGCTGGCTATCGAATGACCGAAGAGTCAAACGGCCCGGTGGCTGCCGCCCGTCGCCGGCTTAAGGGAGATCCGATAGGACGTCCACGTCAAGCTCGCGCTGCCAGATTAAAGTGCCTTTCGGTTCGAGCCTAATGACGCCTGAAACGGAGTTTAATCACGGATTAGAGCCCGGCCCGGATCCCCAAAAGCGGAGCGCTGCTTACGCCGTATTGATACGTTCGAATAAAAAGGGACGAAGAAAAAAACGAAGGTGGCCGGTTGTAGCGCGTTGATTTAAAGAGCCGCCGCGGTAATACCTAGAAGCGGGAGTGAATGGCCCAGCCGCGAGCGGCGCCGCATTAGCGCGTTAATTAAAGCAGCCTGAACAGGTGCGCCGCCGGCCTAATGAAACTCGCCGCGAACGTTTCTCCAACTCGTTCTTTAACTCGTTTCTCGCTCGCTTTTTTTTTCTCTCCCCGGCGACGACGCACCGCGGCAATCCCGTCGATTATCCTCGGCGCACAATGCGCAGGCCGCCGCTGGGAGGGAGGTACGGTGGAAGGGAGGCCCGAGGGAGCAGGCGGTTTTGCGCGAATGAAGGTATTTCGCGCAAGTAGGCCGTATAAAGCTCACGAGTCGCGCGGGCGCGATAGGGAGGTGAAAAGAAAAGAGGAGCCGAGCTTCAATATCGACTCGCTGAGTCGGTTTTACGCAATCGAGCGCGCCACTGTTGCAGGTGGGACTTGCTCGAAAAAGCGACCCGGCGAATGCAATTTTAAAAATAGCGTCGCGGGAGTTGAGTGGGGTCCCCTTTTTATTATCTAAGAATATTTATTCAGTCAGATGTGCATGTGCAATATCTTACATTGTTTGCTTACTTAAGCAAATGCTTAGAAAATTTTAATCTGGGTAACTGATATTTTAGTGTTCAGTTGAAAAAGCTTTCTTTACTTTTTTTAAAAAATCTTGCTTCAAGAGGAGTTTTTTAAGCGAAACGATGATGATTTATTAATTCCTTTAAATTAAATTTAAAAAACTTGCAGATTTATATTGAGAAACATATAATGTTAATTGCAACACTTTATCAGAAATTCTTTTTCTAGAGAACACTTGCCCTATTTTTACGTAAAAAAATAAAATTTCTAGCTTCTAAAAGAATTTTGTGGAAATTCCATCATCGTCATTGTGCTGAATTCGCGACGTCAGTGCGCGATACCGTTTCTTTCTCTCGTTCTTGCCTTTGGGCCTCGAGCGGCATTTGCCGAAAGACCCCTTGAATTTTTTAACCGTACCAGGGAATGACGAATCCGTCCTAGAAACCTTTTTCTTTTACTCCATCTTCCCTTCGCTCTCCCGCTCTTTCTTTCATCCGCAGTATCCCCGCCACTGCCTCGTCCACCTCGTGCCTATTGTCGCGCACGAGGCAAGTAGGAAAATTTGCGACGGCAAGAAAGAGCCGGCGCACGATTTCAAGCTTATGTGTTTCCACCTTCTACTCCGAAGCTTAGGACATAATGACCCTTCGCTCGCCTTTATCCCTCGGCCCTCCCTCTCCTCTCCTCCTCCCTCCTTCTCCGGCAGCTTTATCTCGTTTGGCCTTACTTTATTTTCATCCCCATTCTTTTCCTCGCTCGCCCGCCCCGCGAGCTTCCGCTCGGTCCCCTTTTCCTCATCCTCCGCGCTCGCGTTGCACTCTTAAATTTTAAAGATTGGCTCGAGCATAACGACGTTTCTGGCGTGCGCTGACAATTATCTCGAGTAACCCGCTGGCACCCTCGTTAATTTCTCCCCGACGTTTTAACGCGTGCATTTTGTCAACCTCGTTGTTTCGCGAGGAGTGGACACTCGACGGCGCGACCCTCTTTTCGACCCCTTCCTCTCTTTCCGCTGCGGATCTCTGTCCCTTTTCCCTCTTCTCTTCCACAGTCTCTTTGCGCGAACAAAAAAAGTTCCGCCATTTACTGTACGGACGTTGAATAAAAGTAGTAAATGTAAGACCCTCTTCTATTAAGATAACTCCCTCTGTTATTCTTTTTAATGTTTTAAGCGTCGCCTTCTGTTTGAAATTCAGTTTAAAATTACTCACTGACCAAGACACGTCGCGAATCATTTAACTCGCAACTTAAATGCTCAACAACAATTGTATTTTGTCAAAAGGTTTTCGAATTAATCTAGTTTTTAAATACCGAAAGCAACTTTGAATTTCAAACTTTAGAAAATAACTCCACACGGTTTTTTTAATTTTTAGCAATTTTATGTTCAATATAAAACAGAACTTCTACACGCTGAAAAAAATATGTTAAATTATTATTTTTCTAGCAGTAGAGCGACCCACTCTGTCTGATAATAATTTTTATATTATCACAATTTTGAATAATGATTGAGTACTATACGGGCGCTGATTAATTAAAGCAACCCTAGCTGCCTTTGAAAAATTATTCACAACTTATTCCAAACGTACGGTTTGACCCGAGCATTTTTAAAAGCCAACGCGAAAGCGGAACAGCGCGGCCGGGAATGGAGAAAGAAGGATTCCGATATCGAGCCACGGCTTTCGTATACGGGACACGTTTTCTCTCTCAAACACTCTCGGCGCGTACGTTTTTTGGCGTCGCGCTGTACGTACGTACGCGCCCTCCGATATTGTGTCTCGAAATCGAGTGTTCACGGATTCAAATCGGCTTTTAATGCATCGGGCCGTCGGGCATGTACACGGCGCAAAAAAAAATGTTTTAAGCCGTCGTGTCTCCTCGTAATCGAGAAAAACACCCGTGTCCCGCGCGAGCTCGCCGACCTTTTGTTTGCCGTGCGGGGGTGTGGGCGCGAACCGCCAGGCAGAAAAATATTTACCTTCGCCGAAATGAACGAGTGACCGGCTGAAAAATATTTACCTCGCGAATCATTGTCCAGATGCGCGCCTCGTGAAGAGCTGCAAATTGTTGAAATCGTTTTTTGTTACCGGACGGATCGATCGACGTAGCTTCGTCACTTTTAATAAATTTACAACTCCAGCGTTGTACAAAAGTTAGTTTACTATTTATTTAAAAATTTGTTCCTTCTGGATTCGTCTCTCGTTAGATTTTCAACATTACTCTTCTTGACCTTGTATCATCTCTTGATATTACAAGTGTGTTAATTCTCCAGAACATCTAGTAACGTGTTCTCAGTGATACTTTTAAATTTGGAAATCCTGTGTCGCTTAGCTGTGTACATCTTTTTTCTTCAACATCAAAACAGTTAAATATCGCTCTTGAATACTAACTCATTGAAAAAGTTATGCATTTCAGGTGCTTGCGCGTGAATATTGCAGATACTGAATCTGTAAATATGTACGTTATATCTATCAAATATTCTACGTGTTTATTCGACGATAACTCAGTTAGATCACCAGGACTGTATCCACTTAAAGTTATTAATAGTTTCGTCGGAAGCTGCCATATTAGCGCGCGATCGTTTTCACCGGTGCCGGTCAAATTAAAACGCAGCGAGGTAGCCTTCACTTATCTACTCAAATAGAAATTTCAACGACTTTCCGAGCAAATTCAAGCACGGAACTGTGCAATTGTATTATAAGCATCCTCGAGCCCGAAATCCTCGACGGATTTCCCGCTTCATTCGAATCAACCGCCTCGACTCTCTTTTCTGCTCCCCCCCCTCCCCGACGCCTCCACTCTTGCACGCGCGCTAAATCGCTTAGCAGCCAGAAGACTAGCGGATTGCTTGGTTGCTATCCGAGTGCCCTCTTCAATTACGAATTAATGCTTTAATCAGGAAACTTGCGCCGAGCCATGTTTTAGCTCTGCTTGTCGAGCTCTCTAAGCGACGCCTAGCGATAATATTATCTTTGTCTGGCGGAGAGCTTGCATCGGTCGAAAGTACGGACTGAAAAATACATGCGAAGTCGTTGCACAGGGTAGACACGGTTATTGTGAGCGCAGTGCTTCTATTCAAAGGCTATTCTGACGTGCAGTTGAAGTGGAGAAACTGACTGAATAAAATTTCCTTCTTTCGTTTGTTTAGGATAATTGAATAATTTGTAAAAGCTACTTGTTTAAATTAATACATAATGAAGATTTTAAATACTTTTTTTATTCATTAATAATATTTCTTTAAAATTAAGATTCGAGATAGTAGATTCTGAATTTGAAGTTAGATGTTTCCATAGGAATAAATTGCATTATTAATCAGTGGTACGTGCGCAAAGAACTTATCAATCCTTAAAACTTTAGAGAAACTTTCTTCCAACAACAAAAGAATCGAAATTCCTTTCATTAATTGTTCCGGGCCTACGCTACTTCGCCCACTAAAAGAAATCCGTATTCAAGTCTTTTCATAAATAGCATCATTCTCCGCGTGAAAAAAAAAAAATTAAAAAACTACAAAAATTTAACAAATCTCCACTAATAAAATAGCGTGGAAAAGCCCTGACGATTTCATGAAGACCGGCGGCGCCGAGCACTCGATAGAAGCTCGCACGGCTGCTCCAGCAGTCGTAATTAAAAATTTTTTTCCCCACGCCGGACCGCTTAAATGGAAAAACTGCTCTTGTTAACGGCGTCCCCGCGCGACGGGCTTGCTTTTGATCAGCTCGCTTAAATGAACGCCCGGCGCGTATCCGCGTTTCATCTCGCTCTCGCGCTTCAACGCGCCCACGGTATCTTCATTGCCCTCGTCCCGCGTATCAGCTCGGCGCCAAACTTGCCAACTAATTTTATTAAAGCGGCGCGGTCCTCATCTACATCGTGATTACTCTCCCTAACCCACCCTCTTTCTCCCTCTCCCTCTCTTCCTCGCTCCTCGCGCTTTCCTAAACTTTGCCACACACGAGGCGCCGCGTTGGGTGACTCTCGCCCACCAATTACGCCTCGCCGCGACGGGAACTTGTTTTTTTTTATGTTCGTCGGCGCATTTTTCTCACCTCTTTTGTCGCGCGCGGTCATCCATCTCCGTTTCCGATCCTGATTCAGCAATTTCCTTTTTTCATTCCTCTTTTCGCGCTGGTCCTCCATCGTCTACACCCTCCCTCGCACTCACCTCTGGGAAACGTGTCGTGCCGCGCTCACGGAGTTTTCCCGCAAGACGGCATCGCTCCCGTTATATTGCAATTACCCGGGAAGAATCTGTCTCTTGGGGCCGGGTATTTCGGTTCGATTAAAATCTGATTGAATTTGCCGCTTTTAAATGTAAAGTGCTTTTTGTTTTCACAGCACTTTAAATTATGTAATTACATTATTTCGACAAGGGGAAAAACAAAAATCTAATATTATATTGATGATACATTTCTTGCAAATGAAGAACAAACTTCTTTTATCATTTTTACGAAGCTTCCTTGAGGAATAATCGATATAAATTTGAGGAATCGTGAAAAATAGTCTGTAAGGTACGTGTACGGTTCCGACTGTACGACACGCACGGAAACTAAATTCAGAGAATGAAAGGACTGAAAAACCTTTCTCTTGAGAGTCCACTTAAAATGATGAAAGGAATACAAGAAAACAGAAAACGGTAATCGCTTCTTTTATTCGACACCTCACAAAGATTTACTATACTACGCTTCGATCGTATCGAAGCCAACGTAAACAAACGCGTTTTCGAAACTGCTAGCTTTCTGCGGATAAACCTGATCGCAAGTAAAGTAGAGCTTTTACTTATCTTCAGAATCACCAAATCGTGTGAAACTTTGTAAAGTATGTATCATGTAAAATCTTTATAATTGTATGCTTCTTTAGAATATCAAGGGATTTTTTAATGCAAAAAAGCATCTCGTATAAAAATAATTTAAGCTTCAGGAGAGATGAAAGCTGACATATGAGGCGTTCAGCATGCGGGCTGTGGGGGTCGATGAGTCAACCACGAGCGCATTGGATTTCACTAAAAGAGAACGAAGCAAATGGTAAAGGGGAAAGCGCGTATTTGAATGGCGAATCGTAGATTACTTTTCGCGTTAGCCATTATCTCGCTCTAAAATAAAAGGTAGCATTATTTCTTCGATCTCTTTTCACGATTTTGCGGATTGAGTGAATTTAAAATGGAAATGTTGCGATATATTGCTTTTATCGTTCGTATGACACGTTTTAGATTTGTAGCTACGTATGTGGACAGTACTTTATTGAATTTTATGTTTTGATGTATATCTGTTTACATTATTATCGGTATACTGGTAATATACAGTTGCATGAAAATCCTGATTGTTTGATTATTCATTTTTAAATAAAAAAGGATAAGTGCAATTCCTGACATAAGGGTATATAACTGCGTTTTTGTTAAAACTTTTTTTACTGTTATATCTTTTTTTTATTAGATTAGAAGAGGATTATTAAAATTTATTTTTCAACCAGAATATAATAAATAATAGAGCAGCATCAGAAAAATGGTTCGATGAACTGAAAAGTAAAATTTTTGAAAAAAAAGTATGAGTGCCTATTTGTTGGAGATCCACAAATTTACAAATAGCTATCTAGTACGAAAAAAGCTAAAATGCTTTGCGGCACATGTTGATGGAGGTTTTAGTGAAAAGATCCTAAAAAGCTCACTGATAAATAGAGTGATGGGAGTCAGAGATACCCTCAAAACTTCCCGTATGTATGCTGCTGCTGTCAGCCAACATGCAAACTTCGATAGTAACGCCTACTATAAAATGCATGCAATTTTCGTATCTTCTGAATTTTTCACTTGCTATTTTTGTTTATTACTTTTTTTACGGAAAATACGCTCCTCTGTATGAATTCATTCATGAATCGCTTACTATATTTTATCCATATTCATTAGATAAAAAAAGTAAATTTCCATCGAAAATTATGTTTAAATATTCCTGCATATCGAGGATTTTAATTTACATTTTCATAAACGCCGCATTCATGGAAAAATTACAAATTACTGATGATTGTCTAGTTTTTCAGTTCGCATTAATAATTTATGCGAGATAAATATGAATCGCGTCTAAATAACAGCATTTTTGGAACAATACCTTCATTCAAAAAGACATTGCATCTGACTGAATTTAATGCACCATATATGGACGGAGTGAACTCGATAATTGTCAATTTTGAAATGCTCATTTCCAGTCTTCATTGAACGTGTACGCCTCTTCGCCGCGCTGTTCCCTCAGATTTTTTCCCTCGAACTCTGCACTATTCATGAGAAAGCGGCCGGGTCAGCGCTAGTTCCTCAGTGAATGGGCAAGCCTCCCGTCCACTCCATCTATTTATTACAAGCGGAAAATCGCGGAAGACTACAAAGGCTGTCTCTCTCCATCCCTCTTCCTTAGCCGGATGTACGCTTATATAGGAGGAGGGAGGAAGAAGGAGGCACTTGGACCGGACCGGAGCCCATCGGAATTGCGGAGAGTTCGTTGTAATGAACTATTAAAGTCAGCCGGAACCTCGTTCAACCTCGGCTACTCCCCACCCCCCTCTCCCCCTTTGTTACACACAGCGGAGCTAGAGAACTGTGCATGCGCGCGAGCTTGTGTATGGGAAGCGAGCAAGGATTGGTAGATGTGCTTTATTTCAAAGCCGGAGCCCCCGGGATTCTCGAGATCACCAATGCCATAATTGGATTTGAATCTGAGTTATGCGCGAGCCCGGTCCGCGCAGCCCGCACCCACACCTGACACTGAACGCCCGCCCCTCTCCCGGTCGTACGTTACGCTCGCAGTTGAGGCTCTACCGCGCCTTCTTGCTTTGTCACCCCTCCCTCCCGTACCAGGGGAGGTAAAAGCCAGCGGGAAGGTGCGCCGTCTGGGTTGGAACGAATCTCCCGCCAACCTAGTCTTCCGTCTGCTTTCCTCCCTTGCCCCTCGCTCCTCTTTACTTTTCGGCGGAGAAGCCAGGGCGGCTCGCCATTCTTATTATTACTGTCGCTGGGAATTCCGGTCGAAGTTGGCGCGTCCCCGTGAAACGAGGATTTCTCGCGGATTACTCGAATTCAATTCGCCTTTGCCTATATATACGTGTATACACAGCGGCGTCTGACTGAGCCGGGGTGAAAGGAAGCGAAGGAAAAAATCCCGGCCATCTCCGCGAAGGAAGAAAGGGGAGGGGGAGATTTCTTTATGGGATTCGGCTTCGTGTTTGCGGTTCGACTCGATAACTGTTGCTTGCGAGGAGGAGCGGAGAGGAGGTGTGGGTCCGGGGGGGCGCCTAAGGTGGAGGAGCATTACGGTCGATACCTAATTTGGTGCATCTATCAAGTAGTCGGCGGGAGGAACTATCACTGACTCGCTTGGAGCTTATTAGATTATCGAGCGGGATTTCGCGAAATTGACGTGGTTTTACGTTTGCTTTTATTTCCTGCCCCGCCCGCATCGCTCGCCCCATTCTCTTTTTTTCCTCTCTCCTCGTCGATGGGAATTAATATGTTTTGCTTCCTTTGATTGGATACCGGATCTGGGAAATAGAATTCAGAGGGGAGACTTTAACGTATTCCAGAGGCGAAAAGTACAGTGGACATTTTATGCGAGAGTGATATGGATGGATTTGAATTTAAATTGAACGAATTTCTACGCGAGTTTTTTGCGTCAATTGATTTATTAGTCATAAATTGTATAACGAGTTATTTATAAAGTTTAAAGTTTTTATTTTGCTCGATTTTCTTTATCGTATGGCTAAAATACCATATAAACCACGAGAATCGAAAATGCGTACACAAAGTTTTATTTCTGATGCTTCAATTATTCTTTTTTTTACAGTTGCAGTAAAAATGCTCACATTTTCCTTCTTGGGATCAATTATGTTAATAATGTTCAATATGCAACATGGGGTACTTAACATAAATGACAAAAAAAAGGAAGCAAAATCTTTAAATTTTATTCTTTGCAGTTATTTCTTTCGAGAAGCAATAAGTATTAAACATATTAAGTGTAAATTTATTCGCTTCTTAATTTAAGGATATTTGTACGCTTCTTCTTTATTATCCCAATTAGGGCGCTCATTGTTACATTTGCAATCGTACTTGTCTCCATGATTCACGGACGAACCAAGTGATCCCTTGAGGAGGCATGACACATATCATAAACTGCACGTTGCTAAAATCACAATTTTTCAGAAAGTTACCTTAAGATTTATAAATTATTTCGACTAAAATTTTGTTAAGATTCAAATTCGAAAAATTTAATGTATTTTTTTTTAATTAATTGTTTTGATTAATCGACTTGGTCATCTGCGTCGGATTTCGTTGGCTGCGTTCGGCACAAGGTGACTTTCCTAATTCTGCAATACTCGCATAGTTTCAGCACGTAAAGCAAGGCAGCCCAGTCTCGAACGTAGATCAAACGGACTGGTAAAGAAAGGACCAAGAGGATTGAAAAAGGCTGCCGACTAGGAACAGGAGGCTCAAGCTGGCTGTCGCTCGATCTCGATAAATTTATCGCTTTATTTAAAATTTAAGGTAGAACGCGCGAGTGAGCTGGCACAGCGAAACGTCGGCGCGACAGACTTTCGGCTTCATTTTTACTGAGTAGAGAGGAAAAATTAGCTTTGCGCAGCACGCCACGGGTGTATGTATAACTAATCCCCTCGTAAATTTGATACGGGAAAAATCAGCTACGCGGAAGTTGCGAAAGTGAAAGCTCCGTGGAAAAAGTTTCCGTTGGTTTGTTCGATTTTCAGTGATACATCGCGCGACCTTTTTTATGAAGAAGGATTACCTGCAGGGGGATGTAATATAACTTTCGTAGAAATGGATCTTCCAAGCAAACACAAAAAGAATAATGCTTCTTATTCACATCGTAATCTCTATTCAGGTTCTTTATAATACATTGACAATATTATTTTCGCTGTATATAAGGTTTCTTTTAAAAAATTTGACATAAGAATACATTTATAATAATAGCGCGACAAACCTCTTTGGCAGTAATGCAAGGTTTATCGTAGAGATTATTAAGTACTCCGTAAGTACTTTTTTTTAAATAAAATGCTAAAATTTAACAAACGACCAAATTCGTGTATTCCCAATGATGTATTTGATTATTCAATAGATTATTTCTATTTTAAAATGTTTAAAATTGAAAAAACTCGCCAGTAAAAAGAAAAAATCAATTTAAAATTTCGAAGTTTATCATCTGATTTCCAATATTGAAATACATTCGAAATCAGGTTTCCTTTTGACTGCCTCGGGCTCCGCAACTACGAGTGTGCGCAGTTCGCAGGCGTCAGCGGAGCCCACGCATTCAGCAGCATTTGCTCGGTTGTAAAAAGATTGCGTCGCCCCCGCCGAAGCGGCGGAACCGTAGAGCCGGCGACTTAGGTGGCCGTCGGCTGAAACGCGCCGGCCGTAAAATCAGCGCCATCCGCGGATCGAGCTCGTTCCCGAAGCCAATCCTTATCCCCGCCCCTATATCCCGCGCTCGCCTTTGGGCGCCCCTTCCGTTTTTCTCAATTCGCCGCGCGACGTGTAAAACCCCGGGCGATCAAAAACACGTCCTACCGCCGCCGCCGGAACCAATTTACTTTCCCGCCATATAATCCCCGGGTATAAACGTCCTCGGGCCGCGAGGACCTCGCCGACTCGACCTTTCGGCCCCCGGCCCGTATTCTCCGCGTGTGTATACCCGCGGGCTGAAACGCGCGCGAAAACGCCCGGATGTCGGGGCCGTCGCGTGTGTACGTGTGCGAGCGCTCGAGCTCGCGATATCGCGATGCAGGGGCAAATGCGCCGGATTTGAAGCAACACGGAGGACAGATCCCTTCGGACTGGAGCTCGATCCGCGCGCCGCTATACAGCCCTGAGAATTTACGACTTCCAGTCTCCGATGACGTATTTTTATCGGTTTGACGTTGCCTCCTCTCTTTCTCCCTTCCGCGCAGGCGCGCCCCGCTTTTGTGCGTGCCCCCAGCAGTTTTTTATCTTCCTCTTCCTGTTGTGCTTTTCGCGTTCAAGTGTCGTTTGCCGCTGTTCTTTTTTCCCCCTCCTCGCGCGCTTTCTCTCTTCCTGACGGGGTTGCCGCGCTGCTCGCAGCCGCGCGTCCGTCCCGCGGATGGATGTTGAATGCGAAATTTTCGCAAGTAGCGGCGGGTATTTTTGCAGTTGTCAGCTCTTCACGCTCCTCGATTTTCCTCTTATTTTCTCGTAAATGCTATCGCGCGTTTCGTCCCTCTACTCGCGCTCGTTTTCCCCGAAGTGCCGGACTTTTACGGCGCGCCTCACTCGAAATCGCGAGCGCACGGCAAAACGTCGTTTTCCACTTCGGTCTTGTCTTTATGCACATCGGCCGCCGTACTCTATCTGCGATGTACCATCATAAGTCGTTTCTCCGCTTCCATTTGACGCTTCAATTCTCCCTTGAATTTTCAATTGTTGACTGTTGATGGATGACTGGCAATAGCGCCGGCTCAATCTGGAAAAATGATGAAAGTTCTGCTTCTCACGTTTTGACGGTTGTCGATAAGATGCCATCTCGACTGATGTTGCAAAAAAGGTGCAACTTCGTTTCCGATTGCGATTGGAAAATATGCCTATTTCAAAAATTTTGCAGTCCTAAAGTTGTGTCCAAATACTTTTCAATTCTTTCATTACACTCTGCTCATTTGAAAAGATTATCTCCAATGAAATTTTGTGATACGGTAGAAGGAGCACATCCCAGTCATTAGATCTATTTTAGAATTTATGTCTCAGTGTATTTTAATCTTTCTTTAGCGAATTTTTATTAATATTTTTATTTATGTTGTTTAGATCAAAATTTTGTGTCAATTCAAGATATAAATATTAATAAAATTTGCTTTTATAAAAATTCAATTTTGCAGACATTGCAAAGTTTAAAAATATAGAGTTTAAAGTTCGCAGATTATCTTCCAAAATATGACCGCTAAAGCATGCGAGCTTGCGTGAAAAAGCTTGAACGTAATGTGACTAAATTATTGGTTGTAATATTTCATTATTCAAGAAACTTACCACTTGCGATGTTTTCTCATCAGCAAAGCCATTTGATAACTGTAATTTAATGTTCAATGAGCTTCATGATTTACCCCCTTGGTTCACGTTTTCCTAAGAATTATAATGCTTTATTTAATTAAAATTTAATTACTTAATCGTAAATAGAAAAAAATGTTCAATGTTCAAGTCACGTATTTATAAGAGTAAAAAACGCTCCTACATATCCCAGAAAATCTTATTAACAGTCATCCAATAAATTTCTTTAAAAAAGAAAAGCTTTTCAAATGGCCCTATAAATAAAAATGCATCTAAATAGACAATCTGTGTTAATTATTAAATATCCGTCTTATAATACATTCAAGATATTAGCGGAGTCCTGTAAAAACAAGCTATAAAAAAGGCAGCATCGACGAGCTGTCAACGAGAGGGAAAAGGTGGCAGGAAGCATGCGGGCGTGCAATCGATAAACTGCGACGAGAGGGACGCAGCGCTGGTCGTCCCGGCGGTCAGCCGCCCGTCCCTCGGGACGGTTACAAAGGACGTCCGGCATCGAGATGCCGCTCGCGGCTTTTGACGAATTGCGCCCGGCGTCGCCCCTCGACGAAAGCGCCGGGCGAAAATAATTAATGCCCGCGCGAAAACTCATCCGACGCTCGCCGGGGAAATTGGTGCCGACCCGGGGTAATACCTTGACGGCTGAAACTCGCTCGCATCGAGGGGGGCGTCCAGACCCGATAAAACCACTGCTCAACGTCCATCCCCCCTTGGCGAGCGCGCACCACGGGTACAATTTCGGTCGCGCGAAAATCTCGTTGATACGCCGTTCCCGTCATCGTCGCCCATCTGCGCACTCGTCTCCCGACGATGGGCGCGAAGAGTCGCAACTCGTGCATGACGAGTGGCCCCCGGCGCTTCTTATCTTGCACGCCGGGCACGAGCGCGCGGGACCATTCTTCCGCGTGTGTTTGCGCCCCGGAGGGCGACGCGCCGGGAGGAGACGCGATCGCGACGGCGTTCGTGTATATTTCAGGGACGCGCATACGCGATGAATGATTTATTAGTGGACGTAGGTCCGCCCGGCGCGGCGCGTACGTAATGCACGAGGTGCAGAAATCACCGGCCCCCGCGCTCCCGACCGATTCGACGGATCGAGCTTGCGCAAGCTCCGCCTTGGCATCGATCCGTTCATGGAGTATTTAGACAGTCGTGTTTTTCTTTTACAACGCGAATTACGTGGCTGAGCTTACGCTTCTTTTTCTACTGTAATATTTATAAATCTGTGTAAAATTTTTATTACGATCAAAAGCTGCGTATATTTCTTATTGGATTCTGTGAAATGTATATTTTGCTCAAGGAAAAATAAAATTTCTATCGAAAAAAATGATTTAGCTAAAGTTGGTGTGTTCTTTTAACATAAAGAGAACAATTAGTTTAATGAATTAATATTTAATTAATTCGTGATTCATCCGTCTACAATTTCTGCTAAAACTAATGATAATTTTTACTAGGCAGCATCAGTGTAATTTTAAATTTTAATAGAAAACTGTAATTAGTTTAGAATTTTTCAGTAAGAAATTAAATTCAGAGCTTACAATATAAATTGAAAGGTATGGAATTTGTAATTAATAATTCCAACATTATATTA
Organism: Eurytoma adleriae; assembly: GCA_900480045.1. Lineage (NCBI taxonomy): Eukaryota > Metazoa > Arthropoda > Insecta > Hymenoptera > Eurytomidae > Eurytoma > Eurytoma adleriae. The sequence goes on along the minus strand of UXGC01000003.1, from coordinate 875,081 downwards.
CCAAAATTTCATTACCTATCAAAACACACTTAAGAAAATTACCGGATTCTCTTTCTTTTTAACCTGAAGGCTTTATTAATTTTCCATTGTTGCTTGAATAAATGACTTCACATAATATTATTATTATCCGCAAAGTTAAGAAACAATTAATTAATTGCGTAAACCGTGAAAGCCCCTTAATAACTCGCGAGTTACCATGTCCGGGCGTCAGTGCACTATCTATTAGTCAAAGTATTATCAATGCGCTTTAATTATGAGTAATCAAAGCGCGCACGAAAAAGCGCCCAAGCGCGCGCGCGGCGGGACGCGCGGAATCACGCAACGGAAATGATTTACGAAGGCTCGGCGGGCGCGCGCGTTTGTCGGCGCACTCGAATGAATGATTCGTACACGCGTGCCCGCGCACGCACTCCGCCCGACAAAGGGGAAAAAGATAGGGGTGGGAGTAGTCATCGTCCGAGCGAAAGCGCCTCGCGGACGCCGGTGCCTCGTTTACCCTCGCGCGGATTCCGGCGGGCTCGTAATTTTTAACGACTCGTCTCGCGCGCTTAAGCGTTGCCGGTGAAACGGCACCGGGGCGATCGTCCCCACCCACCGCCGGGGGTGTCGCGCTTTGCGTGCGCGTACGCCGGGGAGCGCGCCGGTGTGGGTGGCCGAGGCGACTCGCGGGATTTCCTCTCCTCCCTCTTTCTCCGCGCGGCGCGCGTTTTCCATCGTCTAACGACCCCGCATTATGCGCCACGGAAAACTCGCTTTAATTAAAGATTATAACGCGTGAAATGAATTTAAGCGAAACTACAGTTACGCCGGCGCCCCCGGGGCAGTCGCCGGCGGGCGCCGAGTATATATACACCGGCGCAAGAGCCTCGCCGCAACGCGATCGTTGAGCGTCGGAGCGCGAGGAAACGAGGGGCCGAGACTGTGGCCCAGGCGCCGGGATATAAAGATTAAGCAATGTAAAAAGGAGGAATATTGCGGGACGCGAGCGAATGGGACTCGGCGGAAGTGGGGCGCTGGGAGGACGTTTGAGTGATTAATTATCGGCTTGCGCGAGCGCGCCCATGGATTGAATATTTGCCCCTGTTAGTGTTTCGAAATGGAATAATGGAATTCGTGCGACGGGATTTCGGGGTAATTTATTTTATAGAGGTGTTCGCGTATATGAAACTGGACGCTTTTCTGTTTACCCGCCAAGAGAATGGATTGCCGAGCCTGCGGATAATTTACTGCGCTGCCTTTGATTGGTTTGGGGACGGCCAGTATCTTCAAGAGAACTGGAGATAAGAGATGGGATTTCATGAAAATGATGGGACTTTTCGGCGCTGTACTTTTATTTATTTTTAGTTGCAATGTTAAAATGTGAATTAGGAATATTTATAATAAACAAATTTTTTTCTACAAAAGTTTCTATAAAAGCTCTAAGAGGATAATTTATGTAGGAATTAAATTTGTAAAGTGAACTGATGATGTAAACTAATAAGTTTTCCGATAATCTGTTCGTAACTTTGTATATTTGATGGACTTCGGTAAATATTTGAATTACGATAATTCCAATACAAAATTAGAATAATTCACTGCCAAGGTACGAGTTAAATTTTAATAAAATTATTGACAAAACCTTTAGTGTAGTATTTAAATCGTATGCTTAAGTGACAAACTAATTGGGGTGTTTCAATTTTATTATTTGAATAACGTAAGTTGTGCAATATTACCAAGTTTTACAGAATCTTTTCTTTTCCCTTGAATATTGGTACACGTATAATAAAGCAGCTACCAAGAGATCATATTAAATTTTTAAGCTTCGTTAATGTTACCAAACGCACAATATAATTCAATAAAGCGATAATTAAAAAAGTGTGGAAAAGAATTGACGTAAAAAAACAAAGCTTTCCCTATGAGAAAGGAAAATTCAACTTTTAAAAGAAGCTTAATCTTGGGGCGGAAATAAGCCTAACGCATCGGTTTCGCCCGGGGCGCAAACTCCATAAAGCCGAAGGTGCGGAACGAACTCTTTGAGCCGGGCCAGGACGGCCGGGGAAATGTTGGCGGAACGCGGTTAGGAGTTAAGGGCGGCGAATGTCCGGACGTCGGCCCAGGATGCGCGCCAATTTCCTACGCCATTCTCGCGGGGGCCGACCGAACGGCCGACCCTCATCTTTCCTGCCCGGCGCGTCGCCCTTGTCGTCGCCGAGTTTTCAGTTCGTTGCCACCGACGCTCCCAACTTCCCGCGGCTCGTCACGCCGGATGTGCAGTTTCCAGAGTGACGCGATTCGCGCATTCCGAACAAATGCACCGAGTAGTACGAACAAGCGTGCAGTCCGCCTTATCTCTTTTTCCCTGTCTACGCAGTTTTAGAATATTTAATGGAGCATTTTATAACGCGCGGTAAGACGCGGTAAATATTTTCCGTGGTTGGTTCGATTTTTTTGCTTTGACTGTAGACGGGGAGGATGGAATCGATTTGAAATAGTTCGAATGATTCAAACAAAAACAGGTGGTTGCGTGTGATTTACGGCATTTCGTTTCCGCGCGTCCGCTCTAGTGTTTGTCATTCTTTTTTTTTTATCGAGATAACAAGTTTTCTGCTCGACTTGTTTGTCCGCTGTGATAATGTTGACAGCTTAAAATATTTTTTATTGATTCGTAAATATCGTTACAATTTTTCGATAGAAAAGTTTCTGTCAAAAAATTGTTTCGTTTCAACAATCCGTACTATACGGATTATCGTAAATTCTACACTATAATAATTTCTAAAATATATTTAAATGTTCCCGAAGACTTTAATAATGATTATTCCGCAAAATTATTTTATTACTCGCGTAAATTTCATTCTATTTTTATTATTTCCATTAAAAACTGAGGAGAGTTTAATTTAATGTTTAATTCATCTCGTAAATCCATCGCCAAGTAAGAATGATCGCGATAAGATCGATCGATTTAGTTAAAGCCGAACGACACTTATACTGTATACGGCCGTTGGAATACCTCATCGGTAAAGGGCTCTTTTTAAATCTCAGCGAATCACTTTGGACGGAACTTCCTGACGAAATGATAAAAAAAGGGAAGTAGGGGGCGTCGAGCCTTGCCCACCGGCGGCCTCGCCGATGCCAATAAAATAAGGGGGGAGGGGGAGCGAAGCGACGACGTTCTGGCCGGCTTTTTATCTGGCCGTGCCCGGAGCGGTCAGGTTGGCGTAATAAAGCGAAACTAACGTCGCCGGGCGAGTATAGGCTGACAAGAGGCCGTTAGCGGAGGGCCGAGCCCGGAATTCGCTCTCTCGGCTTTTCTCCTCCTCCCCCACGGCCTACCCTCGGCCGCAACCAGTGTCGAGATATATCGCTATCTCTTACTTTTTCGCTCTCTCTCATTCTCTCCTTTCAGTCTCAGGACATGCGGGCGCGTGTCTCGTTCACCCTGGGCTCGTTCGCCCGCGGTCATGATTTTTTATCGTTATGTCGATGACGATGTCGGCCAATAAGCCTGTATTTTCAGCGATTTTATTGCGGTCGCACGGGAGATCCTCCGCTAAGAGAGTCGCTCCTCTTACTTTGTTCGGGAGCTAATGTCCGTGTTGAGGGTCGTGAATATATGTAGGAACACGGGGTTACAATCTATTGATTTTACGACAAAACGCGGTCGATCATTGTTACATGTTTAGCTGCATTCTCGAGGACTTTTAATCAACGGCTGACACGAATATTTGTGAACACCATTTTCTTCCTATTTTCCAGCGGGCGATTAACATGTAATTAAACGTGCATATCTTCGTTTCTTTTTCTTCCCCTTTGTAAATAAAAATTTTAAAGTAACTCCCAGCAGTAACTCGCACAGTCGCGTTTCCGCGTCGCGAAGTAGAAAGGTGAAATTATTACGTAAATTGTACGTAGGACTTTATCTGTCCGCCCGGTAAATTACACAAAAAAAGTGAAATAAGCGAGAAGAAAAGCGCAATCGCCCCGACCAAACATTTTCCTCGGTCAAGCAGTAAAGCCGCGAGTAGCTCGCCGCGCGCGTACGTCCTTCGCGACTTGCTACCTTCCCTCGTCCCCTTTTTCCCCTCGGGGCTTTTATTATCGGCCTGCAGGAGCCAGCCTCTGCGATGTTTGTCTTTCGGGGAAGTAGCCGCCTGCGTCGCCCGCCGTAAACGTGTCTCGCGATTGGCTGTCAAGGAGGAAGGTAAAAAAAACGAAAAGAGAGAGTACGGGCCTCGAGCTTTCCGCCGGCATTATACACTCGGGTGCGTGTACTGCGCGGAGGGAAGTTATGCGATGAAAAGTGAGCATGAAACGAGCGAGCGGAAAGGAAAGAGCGAGGTCGAGAGAAAAAGGCACCGGCCGCGCGCACATAAAGTTTTCCTTTCCGAATGTTTCGACCGCGCGCGCTGCTGCGAGATTTTTTGCCCGGCGGTCGCCCTTGCTCGGGGCTGGGACAAAGATTGCGTGAGAGAACTCGCCGAGCGCGTCACGCTAAAGTAACGCTGGATCTTAGTACCCTGCTGCCTTTACCCTGCAGTGTTGGTGAATGTTTTTGATTAATTTGTACGGCACTTGTATGCTATTAATAATGAAAACGTTAATTTAAAAGATTTTTACGATCAGCACTTAATGTCCGCAACTATTCATTAAATGTTTTAAAAATGTTATCAGCCATTACACTGTCAAAGCGACAGTAAAATTCATGAATTAATGAAAAATGTATATCCCTAAATTGAAGATAACAGTTATTACCTGTAAAAGAAACATCGGAATTACATAATTGGTTTCAATTATGAACTGTTATATAAAATTTACGTCACTGTACAATGATAAATGTTTATAAAAGAAGAAAACTGAAAATAACTTGTCTTCAGTTTCCTTTGTAATATTTTCAAATACCTATTGACTATCAACCACCCTTACCTTTTTTCTATACCTATTTTCATGAAATAGTTTTACAATCCGAACCAAAATAAAAAGTTACTTAAAAAAGTCATCATTTCTTTTTAATCCAAAATATAATTATAATATGTTTTTATTTTTTTATGTTGCAGGTGAGTAAAAATGAATAGTTTTCGCTGATAATAAATCTTAATGAAGCACGTAAGTTAAAACACAGAACTTTAATGGCATCGCGCTAACTTCCCGACCTACTTGCATCGCAACTTCTACTAAGGTTCGTTCAAGGTTGCACTTTTAACGTTTCGAATTTTCAATCAGGCCACCTTTCGAACGCATATAGAAACTCATTAGAGTTTCATCGTCGCGGCGCAAGCCCGCCGCGGCATAACTGCTAAACGCAGCAAAATATCATTCGCATAACTCGCGACATAAATCAAGGAAAGCCTGTCGCGGACTCACCTCCCCCGCCCTCGCCCACTTTTCTCCCCCGTCCAAAACTCAATTAGCAGCGGAGTAATTTCGAACGTCCGACGTCGCCGCGCGGCGCTCGGTTGCGGATTGAGTAAGCCCTCTCGCCGCTGGTCGCAAGCCACCCGACTCCGAGATGAATTCAGCGGATAAACTTTCCTGGCTCTCGGGTGCCCTCCTTGCGTGACGTACAAGCGCCGGCTTCGGAAGCGCCCCGTATACACTGCGTTCCCGCTGACGATTGGCTCCCGGAGTTTTCGCGAGTGGCGCGCACACCGCTGCCCCTCCCCTCGAGGCGAGGAGCGCACCGGGACATTTGCATCCGCGCAAGCTCGGCGCGACATATGTTGACAAACTCCCGACGTGCGCGACTTTCGCCGAGCGATCGTACAAGTGCATAAGTCCACAAAATTGTGTGCATTGGATAACGTTTAAGGGAGTCGAATGCCGAAGGGCTTCTCGCCGTGTTATTTCACCTATTTTCACGCTCGAACACTCCTCAAACAACGCGTTGCGCAACAACGATCTCAGTGAAAACTCGCGGACGCGAAATTTTTCTTGAACAATTCCTTGCTAAATATTTTGCGATAAATCGTAGTTGGATAGCCAAAGAGGCTGTCGCCCTGATAATAAAATAATTTTCCGAAAAGGAAGCGACAAAAAAAGAAACCACTTCCCAAATTAATTTTCGAGTTATTTCGAATATTTCGTTTTATTTTCTTTGTGCGCTAATATTAAGAATAGATTGGGTAAAAATACTAAATTCTATTCTAAATATTCTATGACCTAAATTGAGCTTAATATTTTTTTTCTACTTCCTTCCACAATAATTGCGACCTGCATGCGCAATCTAAAATTATCGGCATATATTCATAGATGCAGAAAAGCTCGCAAAGCGTTGCTCGTTCACGGCGGGCATTCAATCTCACGCTCGCACTTGTCGCCTACGTCGGGCACCGTCGCGAACGGTCCTCCGATCAAATCGAATTATGCAAAGGGACTGCGAAAATTTTTCGAGCCGCGTGTGACGTGGGCGAAATCACGCGCGGACGGGTAGGAGGACGAATGCGCGGGGAACATTTTACGCTTTGAAATACAAACAGCGAGTTTTGTGGATGGGGGTAATCGCATCCGGCGTGGCGAAAGTGGAAATTGAAAAAGTAGGGGAGCATTAGTAAGCGGGAATAGCTCGAGCGTTGAATCGGTGCATTCAGTATAGATCGTGTCGAGTGATCAGGAACCGCTCGAATGAGCTTTTCACTTTCATCTTTACGAGTCCATTAATTCGAGTATGAATTTTGTATATTCGAAGGAAATTATACCGATATTTTTTTTTAGCATAGAATTTTATTTATTTCTATTTATACTGGGTTTGCGAAAAATTGTACTGATAATCTTTTTCACGGTATTAAAAATCTAAATCACTAGCTAATGCATTTAATAAATGAAAATAAATTCTGTAACTTCCATTTATTTAGAATAACGTGTATTTATAAATTTGATTGTAATCAAAATTTAAAGGGCATTTAATTTAATCAATAAAATTTCCGGTAAACCCACTGACAAATTCGATTCTATCTGCGCACATTCAACTCCGCTTATTTACAGATACAAATTAAAGCTTGTCTATCGAGTAAATACTACTAATCAAAGTCAACAATATCCCCCCACGCATATTACACGACCCCGCGCAATAAACTTTTCCAATACTGAACGAGCGTACGAGCATCGGATATTGTTTTCTTAAATATAATAAAAGGCGAAGTCGCGATTCATAAACAATTTAAATATATCCCCCAGTCGCGTCTATTAATAGCGGACCCGTGGAATGCCTAAGCGCGCCGCTTCCTCCCAGACACAGACAAGTGCGCATCGTCGATCAATCGAAGTAGATGAAAAAAATCGATGCTAGAAAAAAAAAGCGAACCCGCCGGCCGTCGGATAGTTCATCGAACGCGCGAGCGTAATTACGGCTCGATACCGGCGGCCTCGTCCACTCTCGCGCGCAGTTAGTGTGCAAACGGCGAGAGAAAAAAGGAACGAAGCAGGTAGAGAGAGATAGTAGAGGCGGAGGCGCCTCGCGTTTCAGTACGTAATTTGCGAGCGAAAAACAGGCCGGAGGGTGCGCGGAACCGGCCGGCTCCGAGGAGTGTTAACACATCACTTAAGCGTCTATGTCCTTTTCAACGAGGGGGAGGGAGGGTGCGTGCACGCAGTGCGTCTACACTTCGAATGCAGGCGCGTCTGAATTATTGACGACGCTGCCGCTGCAGGGTGTACCGGTATAATGCTCGCTTAGCGCACACCGCCGTTTGCGCATTTATATAGAATTTCCGGCCGATCCGCGCGAACTGCATACACGCGTCGCCTAAGTTGAAAATTCGCGCGAGCTTCCGCAGCCGGTCGATGGCCAAAGGTTATAGATTAATAATTAACGCTGATGGCTTGTGTAAGTTACTCTCGAATTTCGCCGCGGGCGCTCAAGTTGAATGTTTGTACGAGTTTGGCTGTGGCATTTTTAGGTCGCATTCATTAATTGAAAAGGCCTTATTTACCGATTGCCGTGCATTGTCCCCAGCCCTCCTTCCCCCCGCTGCGTATTATTGCTTTAACGCTAGCTGTAATTACCGCGATGTCAATGCCGCGATCGTTAAAATTAATTTGTTGAATAATTAAGGGTGTGAAAGGCGCGTAGTTAGCGAGCACTGGTTGCTGCGCTCGTGGAATGATAAATATTTTTGATAATGAATTTCGATGCACCGTCAATTAATCTTGGTTCACATGAGTAATTGTGTTTTTGAAGCGACTACGATCCAATTACTGTCATTCGCTATTTTTTTTCTTCTAATCGAATGATACATCAACAATTGCAGATACACTTTATGAAACGTGTATGACCCAGTGCCAATGGTAATCATGCATATATTCAAAGTATTCAATGTCAAACAGCATAGAAATATTGCATCGCTGCACCGCGGGATTTTTCATTTATTAAACATAGCTTACACATTTCACAGTAATAAAAATATCAATTTGGAATGATTTTAGTACTCACAAAAATGAACATTGAATTTTTTTCTACCGTGTTTGGCTAATATATTTTTTATTCCAAACCTTTTTAAATAAATCAAATAAAATAGTGAAAATTCGAAATATTCGCAGATTGTTTTTATTAAATTAAAAAGAATCGATGTTACAAGGATTCGGTTTTTTTCATTTGTGACTACATATTTTTTGAAAATATGTACAAACAAAAGGTAAAATTTCATTACACGAATTGAAAAAAGGATTTATTTTACTTTCCTTTATTTCATCCCTTTACAACTGCAGTATGAGCATATGAAATTGCAGTCTGAGCAATCGACTACGTACTTTAGTACCGAGCGGAAATCATTTGATCAGTAAACAAAATTATTGTTCGATGCGCACTGCCAAACACTTCGAAACTCTATAACCCCACCAGGCACCTTAGCGGCGATTATTATAACTAAGCACCCGCTCGGCCGAGCGTCGAAGGCTAACCTGCGAGCGCGCGCGTGCCCCCATGAAAGGGCCCATCGGGCATTATTAGTTCATATACGAAACTGAGCGCGGGAGGCGGCGGCGCGCGTCCGGCGCGTCTCGCCGGGCGAGCAGCTAGTCGCGCCCCGCTTGTTTATGCCTCATTAGCCGCAGTAGTTACGTCAGAGCTTAACTACCCCGGCGAACTAAACACCGCGCGGCTACGGCCGCGGCCCGCCCCTTTGTCCTCGCTCCCACTCCCACCGGCCCCATGAAACTGCGCCCGCAACTGCAGCCTCGGCCGTTCGCTCCCCCGCGCGCGACGCGAATAAAACTTGCCGCTGTAAATTTGTATAAAACAAAAGGGTCGCCGGCGGCCCGGGACAACGAGCGACAGGGGACGCGAGCGCGCGCGCCGTGCAACTCCGTAATTTCATCACTTACGGGGATCGAGTTACGTCCCGACGCGGAATCGAGGATTATGCGAGTGACGTATTGCCGAAGTGACTTGCTTGCCTGTGTTTGCCTATACGGGGTTTGCGTGTAAATTGGAGAAAGGAAATGGAGCAGCTCCGGCGGTCTCTATTCGAAGGTTACGACTTCTAGCGTTATCTTCTTTTTGTACAATCTGATGTATCGAGGAGTAAAAAATTTATTTTGATCGGTTCAATTGTACGTCTTATAGCCTTGACGGTGGTTAATACGTTTTTATAAAAGTGTGCTTTTTCTACTTAGCCTGTCATTATTGGTTCAATTGCAAGGGTATAGTTTCTTGGAGCAACACGTATCTACCTGCGTATTAAAGTGATTATATAGCGTTGTAAACGTTATGCAGTATGTAGGCGGTGTACACAAGAGTTCCCGTTTCATGACAGTAATTAAGCCGTAGATACCAATCCCCTTAATTGAAAAGTTCATTTTTTCACAAATTTGCTCATATTTTTATCGCGCTGAAAGTCCTTGTGTCTAATAAAAACTGAGTGCAGCACCAAAAGAACAATAGCCGGCCGTTTTGCGAACACTTCCAAAAAATACCTCGCGCTCCCTGTAAAACAAAAGCCAGTCGTCGAGTGCAAACAGATCGATCGGCGCCCGCGCCCTTTTCAATTTATTAAGGGCGAATATATAACGCCAGCGCGGTGCGATATCCATAAAAGCGAGAGAGCAAAAAAAAAGGAGCGAGAGCGACGCCGAGCGGTGGGCTTTGAAGTAGCTCCCCTTTTGTTTCGCCGCCGTATATACGCGTGACAGGACTAGGCGCCCGCCGTAATCGAGCGAGCTTCAGCCCGGGCGCGATTCCAGCCCCTTGGAGCGCCGGGGAAATTTTCGCGGCGCCCAAGAAGATTGGAGAGCGTCGCTGTATATAGGCAGTATAGGCAGCCAGGCACACCCCCCCGGTGAGGCCGTCCGTTTGCGCGGCGAACATCGACGCGCGGCCGTGTGTACGTGCGCGCGGCATAACGAGTCTTGTTAGCGCCCCGCGCCGAGCCGTCATTCCCCGGCTCTCATCCTCGCCGGCGTCGGCGCGAGATTATGTGCGCAAAGTCCTCCTCGACTCGCAAAGCCTTTCACGTCGAACTAGTCGCGTCGCTCGATTTTCAACCGGGAGATACCTTTGCAATTCAGCTGCCGATTCCCTTTCGTTCATACGGTACACCCGCGGACACTCGAGTTTCGAGAAAAATGTCTTTGTACCTTTACTCGTTTTGGGGAGTCTGAGCTATTGATCGGAGACGGCATCGAGACTAAATTGTTTAAAAAATAAAGTGAACGGTATCGTTTCCCTCAAAATGTGGAAGAGTGAAAACGTACTCGATCGAGGACTGAGACACTCGAACTTGGACAAGCTCAGTTTTTTTTTAAAAAGAGTTCCCTCTCAAATACTAATCCTCTCTTTAAAAAATCGATGACAGGATGTTGCGAAGCATTAAAAAATGCGATCTGGATCATTCATTAGTATATCCGATTGGATAACGGCAAAATTCAAAAAATTTTCTGTACAAATTTTTAACATAAATCTTAAAACATCAAAGCTGAATTTTGTTGGTTTTTTAAATTTTCACTCTTCTACATTATGAGAGTTACTATAGGTAAAATTTCGCCCACGGTAACATATGAAACTCCGAAAGCAGCGAAGAAAGTAAAAGAAAAAAGTGTCGAGCCAGCGAGGCGTTCACTCGTGAGTTTTCAAGGTTTCAGCGTAAAAATCGGGGGAGGTTCACGGCTGCGTCAGCAGCGGTTCGACTTCGCGCAACGGTGTCCATTGACGGGAGGCCGTTGGAAAAGGGGGTCGGCGAAGCGTTACCCAGCTGCGTAAGTCGCGGTCGCGTCCCTGTACGCGCGAGCCCGGCTGAATGGGATGAATTCGCAGCTACGGCCAGTCACTCAGGGGCGGCGCGGACGCCGACGAAAAGGGGGATGAAAGGACGCGCGGCGTGAGCAGCCTGGCCACGTGTTTACCCCCCGAGTGCGCGCGGGCAAACAAACGCGCGATGCGCTCCTTTAACTTTCTGTATCTCCATTTTCCTATTAAATCGCATCGGCGCGCAGGGTATTCGGCTCGCTGGCTCGAGGAGGGCAAACTACTCGTTTTCGAATGCCGAAACTTTCTACAAGCGTCATTTTAGAAATTGGCGAATGATGCTTCACCGGTTAATGGTATGCCGATGCAAATAAGAAGTTTCCACAAGTGGAACGTAAACTAATCTTTCACTATTATGAGCAATTCATCCAATTAATTTGGAATTACCAATTAACTTACGTCAAGTAGAAATATTTTACCTAAGTTCGTTTCTTCAAGATGATTCCTGCAGTTTGTTTACATAATTAAAAACGTTTTTTATCCGATTATACAAGTATTTATCCAATTTATTCAAAAAGTTTTACTAAAAATTAAAGAAGATTTTTTAATGACATTATTTAAATTTAACATGTTTTAATGCAATTTTATTACGAGTAAAAAGAATGATAATAACAATAATTAAAAATACATAACTTTTCACCACTTTTTATAAAATGGCATTAATTATTGTTAAAAATCTAATTATAATAACTTTTACAAATAAATGTTAAAAGAATTACGGTGGTTCGGGTGGTCAGCGCAATTTTTTTCCACAATCAGTATTTTTAACCTAACGGGCACAGAGAGGAAGAGAGAGGGAGAGCGATGACAATTTATCAAAATTTTCCCTGGCGTATCTGACTTTTTCAATTACGCATCGAATAACACTGTGTGTCGAGGGTCAGCGGCTTTGTCAGCGCGCATTACGTCCCGGCGTTATGCAAGTGTTCACCAAGTGAAGGGACTGGAAATACTCGTGGATTATGCAGACCGAGAGCGTAATTTTTCGCTTTAAAAAAAAGTAACGCTTTTGAAATGTCATTGCCGGTAAGCCGCGTAAATTGCGCAAAATCGACGCCCAATCGCTTGCGCGGAATCAGCGTGTAGGGGAGATTTTTTTTGCACGATGAAAGTTACCTGAAAGGGAGATTTGATTTTGTATCACCCAGATTCGGTAGGCGAAAAAAAAAATTTATTTTCATTTTTTAAAGTAAGCCGTGATATTTTTTTTTATCCGAACAATAAACGTGTATTTATAGAAAATGTTAAGTTTAACAAAATTATTTTTATATATGGAAAGTTGATTAAAAACTTTTTATTTCAATATTATGTTTTACAACTTGATTTTAGCATTTTTCTTAAAAATATACATTTCTAAAAATAGAAATCAAATGTATAATTACGTCAGAACCTATTAAAACTTTTTTATGCGTTCTTAATTACTCCCATGAAGGAACTTTTTAAGGTGCATTAATTAAAACTAAATTTTTCATGAATCCTTTCCGACATTTTCTAAGACTTTTTAATTATTGAAGATTGGTATATTGTAATATAAGTTTTATTATATTTTCTAAAAATAACAAATACGTACACTTCGTGCTCATGTAATATTTTTTAAATATTTCTGAAAATTGCTTCGTTGCTTACATAATTAATGCAAAAAAGGTTTTTAGCGTCACAAGTACACGCGTTTGTATAATTACAACACTTACGTGCAACGCAGTAATTTTCAAAAACGTTCGGAAAACTATTACGACTTCCAGGTGTTCTCCCACATGGATCGAACAACACCCATAACAAAAGGTGCCGCTCGAACGATCAAACATCAGAAACCTCATTTAACGCGAATAACAAATCAAATGAACATCTCATCTCTCGACAGGAAGTACACGTAAATTAGACGTAGAGCAAGTCGTAGAGTCTTCCGCAAAATAAAAGAAACGAGAACGTTCGTACAATGAAGTGGACAAGTGGAAGCTCGGGGCATTGGGACACGGTTCTCCTACCCCGACGACGTGCTCGCTCCCCCTTTACATCCCTCGCTTTTTTCCGAGTGTGCAAACACAACGGGGCTCGCGTGTGTACGGCTCTCGGCGAAGGAGAAAAAAAAAAGGAATGAGAGGGTGCCAGAGGCGACGCGAGCTCGGACCATTTAAAAGCTGCTCCGTTCCGGGGCGTACGAGAGAGACGAGGAGAGAGAAAAGGAGAGAGCTCGCCGGGGTAAAAGGAGCGGGTGGCGCGGGCGACGAGAAAAATTGGCGGAATTACCGGTGGCAGCGGGGCGTTTGCCTAATGTCCCCCGGCTCGGTGGCGGGAGGAGGCGAAACCACTGCCGGCTACCGGTTAACGTCCACAAATGAATAAACTGATTGTTGGCTCGCGCGGCGCAGCACTGTGCCAGGGAACCGTTTAGCTGATCGATATTTACGTGCCACCGACGGCGCTAGATTCACCGGGCGATTTCTTATTGTGTGCATGCGCTGGAGGCCCGGTCGCGAGTCTTACGTTGCGTGCAGGTCACGAGGCGTGCGCTCGGTGCCCCCGAGATGCATGAACTTTCGAGGTAATTGAAAAAAAAGGGAGAGGAGAACGAGCGCACGCCCCCGACGCCAACTTCGCCTCGGCTCCCACTAAATTGGGATCGGTCGAGCATCGCGAGCCTTATAATCGCCTGTTTAGAGTTCGTTCATCGACTGGATTTCTCAAGAGTGCCACTTTTTATACATCAACTTGAAGAACTGCATATTTATTTTGTTTTCTATTCGAAAGTAGATTCATTCATTAATAAGCATAACGAATGTTTCATTAAAGTAATGACAAAGTATATTTTATCAGAAATTTTATTCGTACAGCTGCTTCATTAAAATTTATTGTTAAAACAAACGGGCACGAAGACTACAAATCAAAAGTGGGCTCAATGTAATTATGATAATGAACTTTTAATTTTTGTTTGTCATCCGACTAAAGTTGCCAGCTAAACGAAGGCTTCGCAGCGTTACTTTGAATAAATTAGCAGCGTCACTTGATATTATGAGACCCTTTGGCGAGTTCCTACGCGCTGATCATTAAAACATGTAAATTCCCGAACGTTTATGGAAAACTCAAACGAAAATGTCAGTTTATCGAAATCGCTTTACCATCGTGAACTGAGTTGAAACTCGTCGCTGGCTAGAGTTGCTCCTCTGGTTTAGATCGAACTTTTCGAATCTGCATGGTGAATCGATCGTTAAAGTAGTTACGTCGAGATTTAATATTTTCAAAGCACTGAGTAACTTCAAGTAGACGTATTAAGGGGTTTGGTTTGTCCATTAGCGTTAAAAGCAGGAAGAAATTACTTTATTTAAATATTATGCTACTCATTTAATCTTTATAACTTGAATATGAAAAATAAGTATTTTATTAAAATAAAATATAAAATAAGATTTTATTTTGAATTTTAAATCTTTGTTATAAATCCCCGTGTGTCAGACTTTCTTTCCGGATAATTAATCATTTGTGTAATATTTGTGAAATAGATTTCCTATTGATTTCATCTTGATTACCTACATAGGAGTGTAATAAGAAACATAAACGAATAAAAGGAAATGACAAACAAATCTATCATTTTTCCAATGCAAGTATGTACTTCGTTTTCTAAAGCAACAACACCGATACAAATGAGTCGAATGCAGCTTTCTCGAAAGATACACCTTCCATCAATATCCATTAACAAGACTCCAGCAAAGAGCAAGCGAGAAAGCCGAATAATACCGGAAAGTTCGATTCCGAGGATCCGAGGCTCGAAACGACGAAAGTTTCGACCTCGGACTCGGCGTGGTAATTGGCCGGCGTGAGCCAACCGGCTTAGCCCGGTGGCGGAGCTAATAAATTTCGCGGCGCGCCGGCGTCGCAGTTCCTCGCTGCGCAGCTCCGTATAAAAAGAGAGGACGATGCCTCGGCAAGAAAACGGCGAACTAATTTCTGAAGAATTTACAGAAGTTCACACTTGAGAATCGGCCAACTTTTATCGAACTTGGGCGGACGCGTCGCGCGCGAACTTCCGCCTGACCATAATCCCCCATCGAATTAAATTTTAAAATCCCCTACCACAACAGTCCGACACGCTCGTCGATTCACGCCGGGAAAATGACGGAGCGGAAGGGAGGTAGGGACGAGGAGACGGACGGCGAACTTTTCGATGTTCTTACATTGCAAATCGGTCCTTCGCGGGGGGCAAGGCGATGGAAAGTCCTTAAGTATTGTAATTGACTTTAAACTTGGACGGCTTAAATGTCAGAGATTAAAATATGTAGTCCCGATCGAGCATGCTTCTCAACGTTCCTTTTTTCCGACTCCTCGTTTTTTGCATCTTTCTTTTAATTCCTGGTAAAATTGATGATGATTGGTTTAGAGAACGACGAGAATTGTATTTATACGAACGAGAACTTGAAAGAAATTGAAAAGCAGCTCGGCTATGCCAGTTTTTAAATTTATGATCGTCGGTGATTGCGAGTTCAAAACTTTTATTGAAAAATTCGGAAAAATTTTAAGAGTGTCCAAAGTTATTTACGAGATGGCTTTTTACGATAATCGAAAAATTCAATTGAACAATTACTCTTGATTTATTTACGTGTAATATTTTTAATTTAACGAATCAAATATTTTATTATTAAAAAGTTAAACGAAAATATTCCCCTGATTTTATTTACTTTGATAGAGAAACAGAAGAGCAGACTGATCAAACACATTAACACGAATTCACATACCCACTTAAGATAATCACTGGTGGTTAAACGCTCCACACTGAATTCTGCCTATCTGACACACACTATTCAATGTCTGTTCCACTTCGAAGTTCTTGTCAAAGAAGCATCTCCATGGCGCTTTATCGAATTGCCCTGGCTTAGATCGGCCGACCTTTCCATCAACTTCAAGGGGGGAGGTCATCAAGCATCATGTCCATTAATTTCAACGTGGGCGTCCTCCTCACTCCCGTGATTCCTCTCACGATAGAGCCTTTCAGACTGTCCAGAGCTGTAGCTCTGGCTTTAACTTACCCCTGGGCCACACTGCTGGGACCCATGCTATTGCTTGGGCCGCAGCACTACGTATAAAGCCGAATCCAAGCACTTTACCTTCTTCGAGAGTCAGCTTTTCCCTAAATAACTTAATACATCCCATCGCCTTGACCTTGTATCTGTTGGAAAGTTTATCAATACCTTTTTAGCAGGATTGATCGATAACCAACCACCTCGTAGGTCACTCTGTGGGTGTGGATTCAAATGGAAAATTCGTTCGCGCGACATTTTGGTGAGCGATTAAAAATTACAGAGAATTTATATAGAGAAATAGGTACAACTATAGCCTTTTTGAAATGCATGTTACATACAGCTTTCGTCGATTACTAATTATGATACTCTGGTAAAATTTACCAGACTACCGTAGAGTCATATTTATAAGGAAGTGAAATTTATTCGTCTGCAATTAATAAGGTGTCACTGTAATTTTTATTCGGTTTTCTAGGTATAAATTTCTGCAGAAAATTTCTCCACGTGCTACGTAATACTTTTTTCATTTCTTGTCTGAAAGAAGTACAAGCTACTAAAAATGTTATTAGATTTTACGAGTACAACGTCATTAGCATCGCCGCATTGAGCATCACGACTCGCGTGTAGGCAGTAACGGTGGCAACAAAGAGAAATAAGCGTACAAAAGAGCTCGCTAACGTCGGAGTCGTGAAAGAAAGGGAGCAGCAGGAGAGCGGGAATATCTTGTAATTTGGGGAAAGGGCGGGCGAGTATACACCGGCGGTGGTATACCTGCTCTTTCTCTCCCTCTCTCCCTCCCGACCCCCGAGGGGGTTATTGCGAAAACGTCGCGTCAGCCACTTTAGCCTCGCGCTCGGTGCTTTACGATGTAAAGCCGCGAATGTGTTTGCTCGTCCAAATCCTCGCTCGCCCGGGCGCTGCTTTACGGTGACGTAAGCGCCGGTGCACACCGTCTCACCCCCCCTCGAGATGCTTTATGGGTGAGGCGCGGCGGTTATTCGGTTGACCCACGAGGCCGCGAGGCGATGCGCGACGCGACGCCCACCTCGCGGGGAGAAAAGGGGTCGGGCGGGAGAGCACGATTTTCGCGGATATGGCTCTCGTTTTCCCGTCGTCGAGACGCGGGGCACATAATACCGCGTGTCCCCGCGACGAGAATCACGGTCGCTTCGTACTTCATTCTCTGTTTCTGCCACGCGTGCGTCAACTACTTTTTTCCGCTCTCTTTGCTTACAGCTCGCTGCCGGCGACTGCTGTGTCTTTTAAAGGGCCGTTAAGCGGATTTTTTTAATGTTTCGTGTCTTTTGATGCCGCTTTAAACTCGCACAAGTCCACTCAGCTTTGCTTATTCCATTTTATTTAATTGCTTTTTTTAATTATGAATTTACTATAATTTTTAAAAAAAATTACTTTGAAAAACTTTGCTGCTGATGACAAGTTTAACTTTATTCGAAATGGAGATAAATAATACAATTCTCTAATTTTGGGCAAAATTAAAGTGGTAGAATTTTAAAATTAACTAGATTTATACCGCAATTTATTTTTTTTTAAAGTTTTATAGGGTACGCGATTGTTTATATAAACAACAAAAGAAGCTGCTATAATTATTTTGTTGAGATTCTTCACGCAACCTTAGACTCTTCCTTTGACTTGAGCAGACACGGATTGATGCGTTAGCTCTTGTTTGTTTTTCGCGTTAAAAATGAATTCTGTCTGTAACAATATATAGCAGTTATGAAAAATATACAATTCATATAATTTGTATTAAGAATTTTTTCTGCGCCATAATAGATAACGCTTACTTCGATTAAAGATGTTTGCTCGTTTCAATTACTTTCCGAAGCAGCGTAACTTGGATGTTAAGCCGCGACCAGCTAGAATTCCCTATCTCCTCCATCTGCGCGCAATTCGCCGGAACTTCGCGAAGTAAGCTATGTCAGTAGTAGAAACCAAAACTACCGCAATGCGCGTAGAAGCGATTCCGGTCTCTACGCCGTCGGACGAGAACTTTTTGGCAACTTGCGATTCCAATCTCCCGGAAAATTTCAGGTGGCAATTTAATAAAGTCGATACCCATCTCGTCGATGCGCTTAAACGTAGCTGCAAGGATTTTCACCTCATCGCAGTAAACGCGGATTCCAAGTATCGTGAAAGGCGATGTTCTTTGACGCTACCATTCACCGTGTACTTTACTCGAAATTAATTCCCATGCTTCCTGGAAATATACTTTGATAAAGTATGCATTTATCCAGTGTAAATGAAAAACAGGTAAATATCGTTGTGGTTTAATGTAGGATATTTTAGATAATTTTAGAAAAACTTCAGTTAGAAAACGGGCTGCGATTTTTTAAGTGAAACAAGTCGGGTTTGGTCAGACACGCGCATGGCCGAGTCGCTACATCGAGGAACGGGAGGGTTTCTCGTGAAAATTCACGTAAACGTCGATAAGCGCGAGTTGACACACTTGAGCATTCAGATTCAATCCGCAAGGTATAACCGTCGCTGGCTGGGCAGCATCAGCGGTCGTCCGAGCGCGTCCGCTCTGGAGTGCAATTTTCTCGTGGCGGGAGGGATGAGTCGGCGGGGCTCGGTCCGTGAGGCATCCGTAAATAATGAAATTCAGCGGGTGTGCTCCGCGGGAACGTCGCCGTCTCGGTCGGACGCGCATCGCCGCGGCGAGCTATGAGCGCGCCGGAGAATAAAATCTTGCCTCACGTGCGAGCGGCCGACGGGTTTTAATGCGGCACGGTCATTCGAGCGGTGGATCTTCCTTAGGCAAGCGCTGGACGTCGTCCAGCCTGCCGCTCCGAAGGACTACTGGAGGGCGGACGTGCTTCCCCGTAATTCAACTGGATAAGAGAGGAACTTCCTCTTTCAACTCTCTCCCTCCTCGTCCCTCTCGCTCTTCCTCCCTCTCTCCTCGGTGTCGTCTTTCTCGCCAAGGTCCGCACGGCCAGGGGGGAGTTGGAGGAGGTGCGGTGACGCTTACGACCTTCGGTGCATAGACGCCGCTGCGTGGGAGGAGGCGAGTCCGAGCTCGAGAGAGCGAGAAAGGGGGCGAAGGACACCTTCTGTCACCACGCGGGGATGAAGAAGTAAGAGGTGAGAAGGAATCTAGAGGATTAAGATGATATATCGCAACGAAACGAGTCTGGCGTGAACGTGATTCTTCCGCGGTCAAGCTTTTCCGCGATCCCTCCTCTCGCCTTTCTTGCCCCGTGGAACTCGAATGGTTGCGTCGCTCGGAAAATATATCACCTACTTCGATATTTTTCACATTAAAAGAACTGAAAATAGTTGCTGGCTGCATTAAGCGAAAAAATCAGCTACGCGACTCGGCCATCCGCGTGTCTGACCAAACCTGACTTGTTTCACTTAAAAAATCGCAGCCCGTTTTCTAACTGAAGTTTTTCTAAAATTTCCTTTCGCCTTTCTTGCTCCGTGGAACTCGAATGGTTGCGTCGCTCGGAAAATATATCATCTACTTCTATATTTTTCACATTAAAAGAATGGAAAATAGTTGCTGGCTGCATTAAGCGAAAAAATCTGCCACGCGGCTCGGCCATCCGCGTGTCTGACCAAACCCGACTTGTTTCACTTAAAACATCGCAGCCCGTTTTCTAACTGAAGTTTTTCTAAAATTTCCTTTCGCAATTCAATGAGGAATTCAGATTAGAGATGAATTTATGAATCACGAGTCGAAAGACTGAAATAGCATCAGCAGATAACAAGCTTTCCGATCTTGCGTAAACTCGTCGAGATAATTTAATGTGGCATGCTTAATAATGGACCAACTTGAGCGTCGAAATTTATAAAGTGCTTGTTTGTGTATCCGGAAACAGCTCGATGAGCGGGGGGCCGGGGACAGCACTTGCGAGCGGACAAGAGTCCGCGAATACACGACACAGAGAGTTTTGTGCGGCGATAAGCTGATACATTCGCATTGTGTAACCAGGGAAAATGGCTGCCGGCGTTTATAACGTAGCGCAGGTAGGATCAGTAAATAATGGGTTCTGGGGCTTGTCCGGTATTCAACTAGAGCGTCAATCAGCTTCAATCAGTTAGCGGGACCGCTGCGACCTAAATCAGAGTATTAAAGGGAGAGAGAGAGAGATGGACGAATGAAACTCGACAGAGGCGAGCTTTGCACGCACCTCCCCCCGCGCTCCTCTCGTGCGTCGGGAAAGAGAGAGAGGGAGGGCTCGCCGACTCTGGTGCGACAGAGAGGGACCCCCGGTAGTGCCGCGCGCTTTGGAGGGTCGGCAAAAGAGGAGGAGGACGAAGTGAGCACGTATGTGCGCGTGTGCGCGATGTGTACACATCGTGGCCAAGTGTCGGCTTGAGGCTGCGCCAGCGCTGCGCGGCGAAAACCAGTTGCAGATGTGACGAAGATGGAGAGTTCGAATCGCAATAATGCCGGTGCTTGCCTCGCCAAGAGATAAGCTAACACAATGCGTACGCGTTATACGTGTCCGTTAAAAGTGATTGATCTGCCCGCCCTTTTTTCGCCTTTTCCCGATATAATGGCCGTACCCGCCGCTCGCTTGATTAATACTTTTCGCGTGACTCTTTCTATTATTTGCTCTAAACGCTTGTTACCTATGTTGAGTTATTGCTGGTACCTGTGCTAAGTTATTGCTGCTAACTTTTTATATTTTAAGCATTTTGCTTTTGCTGCATCGTACACATTCCGTTTATACAAAATGAATATACTGCCAAGTGATTAATGCAATCAAAAGACTGGTAGTTAAAAAGAGATTGAAGAAAATTTTCTTTCGCTAAAGATAATAAATTTACTAGCGTTTTTTAAAGCTATTCATTGGTAACCTCGCTAGAAATTGCGCGATTTTTGTATTTATGAAATGCCAGGATACCCGGACTATTTGTCAGAACTCCACCAGTTACTCCGATCCTTTATATCTACAGAAAATACTGCAAAGCAATCCAAGCTTACTCATTACTCCGATTCGCGGCGAGGCGAACCTAATTTCGTTCCACTTTTTTTATCGTTCCTTGTTCGCTCTCTCTTCGACGCGCTATGCACCTTTTGTGTCTGAACCGCCGCGAACCAACCAATAAGCGGCCAAAAAGAAGGGTGAAACGGAAAGGGAGCGCCGACGCTGAAGAATAAAAAAAGGGAGAAACGCTTTTACTCATTTTTTTTACAGTTTCTCGGGATCATCGTGAAGAGGGACGGGATGGAGCGCCGGTGACTGAAGGAGGAACGGGGATGGGCGAGAGATGAGAAAAACGAAGGCAATAAATCGAGAGATGGGTGAAGCACTCGAGGTGTGCTTTCCTATTCCTTTCGAGCGTCGGGACGATTTTTCTCGCTGTGGTAGATAGCCCGGGGCACATGATAATTACGAGAGACGGTTTCGTAAACCACTTCCGCCATGCCGCAATTTACTTCGGAGCTTAATGTGTTTCTATAATTTAATGGCCGAACGGCGAGGGCACTTGCCGGTTTTCTCGCTACAAATGCTTACATTTCGGAATTTCGGAATAAATGCAAATTACGTCCCATTGAAGACAATTCCGCGTGCCTTTTTTCCAAAGCCATCGCGGTGGAACTTCGAAGTTCACGTAAGTCGCAAGCCGATTTTACCAGCGACTGCATAGGATTATAAGCCACAAGCAGATTTGTTATTTAAGCATCTGAAGGGATTAGAAGGGGAAAAAATTTGTAATTTTTTTTTACAACCTGTCATTAGAGAATGTCGGAGGCACGTGCCAACCAGAGGCATGACTTAGGAGCTCGGCAGTCCCTCTTTCTCTTTCTGCGGTATTAGCGCGCGGGGAAGAGAGATGGTCTCGGCGAGAGCGGGTAGCCGGGTCTCGACGCGTATCTCAGGTGAAATGGAGGGATGTAATTTAAGTGAATTGGCGTAGTGCCGCCTCACTTAACCTCTCCTCCTCTCCTCTCCCAGCCAACCTTTCTCTAGCTCTCGCTTTGGCCGAGAGCAAGCTCTGCGCTCGCGCGCGCTCTAAATAGGTTTTAATATACTCGCACGTCGTGGCGGTACGTAATGCTCTGTATCTGGGGTGTAATTTGAGGCGTTTAACCTACGACAGGAGGGTAGGAGGGGGGCGAACAAGGAGCGAGCGGAGTGAGCCCGGACTGCGCCAGAATGAGGGAGCAACTGTGAAAAGGGTTGTTGAAAATGTCGGGAGAACCAGGCTGCAGCTCGAAGAAAGCGGATTAGAATTACGGGCACGTGTAATTCTCGCCCTTTCTCGCGCCCTCCGCCTCTCCGCTGCCGCCGCGAGCGACCGTTATATCGGCTGCTACCTTCTCCTCTTTCCTAAAACTCGTTTTTGTGCAAATCTCATCTCTGCCCCCTTTCATTCAACTTCTCTCTCTTATAATTTTTTATTTTCTTTTCTCTCATCTATCGTACTTTCCTTTCTGGACCAGGGCCACTATCGCATTTGACGTAGAATCGCGAAAAATAATCCAATGAAAATTATCATGACAATAACGTCCTCTTGAATGGCGCTTCGAGTTCGTGCACAGGAGGGAGGGAGAGGGAAAGACGAGGAGAGAAGCACGGATGGGATGGGTAAGTTAGCCCACTGTCAAGTACACCGTGCTGCTCTTAACAACAAAGCCCGGACTCTCGCATCTGCATAACAATGTTTAACCGTGAAAACAAAGCTCCTCATCCCCACCGTTTCCCACTAGCTCACGGACAATGTCGAGGAGCTGAGCGATAAAAAAATTAGTGAGTCCTGCGGTGAGTGTACCGTAAACACACTCGCATGGTGTAAAAAAGTGGAAAGAGCAAAGAAGAGAGGGGGATAGAGAAATAAAGAGAAAACGCGCTAATGTAATGACTGGCTTGTCATCATTATTGAATAAATCTCCAACTTTTTCGAAAAGCGCCTGGGTGACCCTCCATCTCTTTTGCACAAGCCGCTGCCTGAATATTCATAGAGCTGGCCAAATTTTTCATCTCGTTCTCTCGAGAGCTCACGCTCTCGCGTTAACGACAATTTTTGGTAGGATGGGAATGGAGTGGGGGAGGAGAGAGAAAGAAAGAGAGAGGTAGAGAGAGGAAATGTAAAACGAGGCGCCGGCCAGTAGGGCTTTATATTAGTCCGGGCGTCGAGGATGGTAAAGAAATTGCCTAATTAAATAATTATTGCAGAGCGTTATTTTGTCTCGGTGCTCTCGCGCAAAGCGAGAACCGTTTGTATTTATGTGTCGCAATAACAGTTAATTACGAGCTGTAGGAATGGGAATGAGAGATAAATATGTTTGCAGATTTTTTTAAAAGCTCTTTCTGTCCACCACTGAAGACCAGCAGAAGAGGAATGGCGAGCTTTACTTTTTTCATATTTTTATTTTTATAGCTGTAACACAATTGCTTCGATCTAACTTTTTTGTAATCTATAGCGATATCATCATATAAAATAATCACGAAAGTAATAGTAGTGACTATTACATAATCAGTAATGACTAAATGGTAAAAAACATAAAATTATACAGGAAACAAAAAATTAGTGTTCAGCAAAAATCAACGTCAACTACAGGAAGAGGTTAATTCATGGTTAGTAGTTTTTATGAGGAAACCAGGAAGTATTTCATGAAATAGTAGATAACGTGAAATTCATGTTCGTATTTCACGATTGTTTACTATTTTCTTAAAATAAAAACCGCATTGCCTGCCCCTACAAAGAGGAAATCCCTATTGATTTCCCTAATTAAAAACAAAGAAAAAAAACTACTTGCTTCCTCGCCGTCAGTGCCTTGATGAACTCTGTATCATCCCGGCTTTGCCGGGCCAAAAAATGAGTAATAAAGCGATAAAACACAAACTTAATATTTGCCAGTGGTAATAGCAAGGCAAATGAGTTAGAGCCGGGGTAAAGCGATTAATTTCGGAAGAAGTTTCAGCGCTGCGGCGGTCGCGGAACAGAGGGGCTCGCCTCCGCGCTCCGCTTTTCCCTCCCTCTTTTCCTCGCCCGCAAGTAATCTCTTTGAAGCAGTTTTACGGCGGGGCGAACGTGAGAAATACGTAAGTCCCTGCAAAGCGGATGCGCGGCCGTGGCGCACGTGCACCTCACTCCCCCAGAGCGAAAATAAAAATGGAGAGCGCAAGAAGAGGCCAGCCAAATGAAAGGAGAAAGAGGGAGACGGACGCAGTCGAGTTTTGCATCGTTTTTATCCCTCTTTCTCTGCGGTTTTAGCGCAAATGCATAGACAGAGGAGCCGAGGCGCACGGAAAGAGCTTTGGTCACTGAACACACGAAAGAGGCCTTTCCCGCCGACTCCTATCTCTGCCGCGCGCCTGTGAAAAAGAGCCGCTCGACGGGGGCGAGGAGAGGGGCGGAGGGAAAGGGGCGACGTGCATGAAGTGCGTGATGCACTTTGTTGGCGTGCTCAATGGTAGTAACCCTAAATATTAACACGGCTCCGCGCGGGGAATCACGATGCATTAACACGCTCGCACCGCGGTGCATCGGCCCGGGAGTGGCGAAAATGGCAGGGCTGAATATTGAGTTTCGTTATCGGCCCGAAATTATCGGGATTGCCCTGTGGCCGGCCCCGCAACGAAGACGAGCACTCGTAAAGCACCGGCTTCTCGAATTCTCGAAGAGACTTCATTTCAATAATACGAGAGAGCAGTGCAGGGATCGGGAAGAAGAGCACCATTAAGAGTGCGGTATCGACGCGCGTTGCCAGGGGTTACTCGCACCAATCACACTGATAGCTATTCTAATGGCGAGTAGATAAAAAGTGTCATACTTTACGTCCGATTAAGATCGCCGTGTATCCTCCGCTCACTGCTGCGGTAATAATTTACGGGAGCTAATTATTCAGGGTCGAACGACCGGGGGATTTTGCTAAAACCTAGAAGTTAAAGCGTGAATAGTGAGTTTTAGTTTATTTTTACGTAATGCAGTTTAAGAGAAAACCACCTGTATCTCGACCTGTCTTACTTGACCAAGGTCTATGTGCCGAGTTCATAGAATCACGTGAGAAGGTGAAGCTCGTTTACCGAGGGGATAATGGCCCCGCTTTACACCGTACGAGGTGTTTGGCCCCCTATGTGTCCAATTGCCTCAACGTGTGCTGTAGCAAAATAGAGTTCGGCAGTGAGTGAATCACTCCTATTTTGTTGAAAAATTAGCTGAAATGTAAACGTTGGATGATAAATTTTGTAAATTTTCTACTTCAAAAGTTCAGATATCTATAAGTTGCAGGTACCTTATATTATGGCTTTCTGATACACGAAATCGGAAATAGTAAAGTGAATCCTGAATCAACAGATTTTTCTTTTAAACTTTTTCTATTCACAGTTAGTAATTATTTTATCGGAAATAATAAATTTAATGAATCTACTACTGTTATTAGAAATTATGTACAAAAACAAATGTGTCAACATGAAAAACATGCTGATAAAGAAAAATCGTCTAAGTTTCGCGTAGACGTCAATTGAGCTTAAGAATATCGACTTCTGTAGCCTACATAGTCAAAGTTGAAACGAGATTAGACATACGAAGACAAATTCACAATTATTTAATTTCAAAGTTTCGAGAAAATGAAAGAGGTATTCCCCGGTGGCTTTAACTCTTATCCATTGCAGTGTTCAACACTTTTAAAAGCTTACATTTGATAAAGAAATATACATTTGTAGCGAATTTTTGCTCAGATTTTTGCAACAATGGAATTGCAGTTAAATTGAGTTACTATACACAATATTTTGCACTAAAAACAACCGAAAGAAGGGAATAAAAAAGAATAGTGGTATGTGCGGTAGTACAGATCATTAAACGTCAATGGTTATATGCGGTGTGAAATTAAGGAGATTTATGATCGATAAGTACAGTAGATCGAGTACGGCTCTTGACTCTTAATATGCGCGACCGCGTGCCGCAAATATATGCTGTGGGCCGGGTAGCATATATAGCTGGCTGTAAAGAGAAAGTGTGTGCTCCATCGCGTACATATAAAACGTATGAACACTGTGAGAAAGTGGAAAAAGTTAAGCAAAAGCTCGGTGGCCCGGCTGCAGTCTAGGCACGCAGTAGTATATCACGATAGCGTCAGCCGTGGCGATTATTGCGTGTGCCGTCCATATACTACCTGGTGGGGGTGCGCGAGTATGTGTTCGCGCACTCACATCGGCTCAAAAACTTTTGTGAAAAATAGCAGAACGAATTTTCGTGCTTATCGATGTACGATAATAATGTTTTCAAAAGTTTTTGCCTTCTAATGAGCAGCAAACTCGTGCCGATAACGCCACGAAAAAAGGTTGCATTTGGAAACTTCCCGATGAGCTTTCTCTTTAGTATTCTCCAAAAAATTTTTGAAACAGCTCGTTTTTGCACTCTGAAAATTTTTCAAACGAAAATGTTAAATTAAACGTTCAATTAGTTTAATTGTAGAATTATTAATCAAGGCTGTAAAAAGAAACAAGAGCAACAGCTGCATAAATTTATTCCACGTTGAATTAAAGAAACTGATAGAGATAATTTTTGTTTATTTTTAAAACAAGTCCATCCTGTCGCCAAAGTTAACTGACAGCAGTAATTACTCGAAAGATAAACAAATGTCACATTTCACCGTGAAAACTCTTAATTGCGAGTCGCAATTTTTTCAGCATACCGTGTCCTCTCGATTTGTTTCTCGTCCTTTAGGTAGCTAGAAGGAGAGAGAGAAAGAGACACACAAAGAAAGTGCCTGTGTGTTGAGTCGCTTGTTATGAAGCAGCAATCGCTTTAATCACGCCCACGTCTGGCAACGCCTGACATCAGGCCGCACATTACAAGACATGTACGAAGGCTGAGCCGAGGATAAGGCGCGCAAAGGCGAGATGCTCAAAGAGTAATTGTGGATACTTACTTTTCTTGTTCTGTAGCGGACACCGGCTCAAGGCAGAGCATTTCGCATTCATCTATCCTTTCTTCTTTACCTTCACGCCCGACACAATTTTTTAATCTTCTCACGACACCTGCATTTTCACCCCATCAATCTACTTATCTGTTTATTTCTCTCTTTATTCCTTGTGATATCCTCGTCTTTTATCCTCACTTAGTCTCAATCATTTCTCTTGTCGCTTTTCCACAGCTGTTCGAAAGAATTTATATCTAGGGGACAATTTTGTGTATTACGAATCTTTAATTAATCCATTACTTCAGGAACCTCTTCTTTCTCTGTCTCCTCACTCTTTCGCTCTCTTCATCGTTGTTCTTTTCGTGCCTTCGTTATTTCGTAATTTGCAAGCACGACGCTTGATTTTGTTTCATCAAAGTTGGCTTTTATTTCAATTGTTCCCGGCTCTCGATTAATGATTGTATAAATTAACTTGAGAGGCTGAAATAATTTGTCAAATCGTGAATTTTCAGTACTAATGGAGAAAAAATGAACGGAGAATTTTATCAAATTTAATTACTCGTGATGAATAAGTCATGACAAAGTAATTAGCATCAATGGTATTTTAATTTGGACTTGCTGAAATGCGAATGAGCGTATTCATTATATTTTCTTTTTTACGTTGAATTAAATTGAGTTTGAATGCGAACTTAAATAGCTTAAAAGCATCGAATAAAATATAATTCTATTTGTGTGAAAAGATTACTCGCCAAATTAATTCAGATCGAAAATACACAGCGGAAGCTGTTAAATCATGAAGCGGATATAAACAGTCACAAAGTATAATTTAGTGACTACGGCAACATTGAATAATTTTACAAGTTTAGCTGGTACTACTTTAGAGGCGATTCGAATAAAATTGAAATATTATTCTTGGTCCGAACGAAACAGAAAGGCTTTGCCCGTCCTTCACGCCCACGGCTCGCTCTCAATATCTTTGACACCACATGCGCGGTAGCGCATACACACCCTCGATCCGTTTACGAAAGCGGAATAAGCGTCACCTCCCACTCGGCCCTCACCCCTTTTTCTTGCTAAAAATGAACGGAATTTGCTGGAAAACCAGATAAGGTCAAGATAGCCTCGGAAGGCTCTCGGCCGATCGACGAGCACAAGGGAAGTCGACGACCATTTTAAGCTTCTGTCGCGCGGCGGCGGCGAAGACTTCATCCGGGAAATCCGCCACTTTTGTTATCGAACGCGACATCGTAACCTACGCGGGAGTCGGGAGCGCCGGCAAGGAGGACCTACATCTCCGGGGAATAAGGGAGTGAATTCGCCGCCTCGGTCGCATGTAAGCGACGGCGGGGGCAGGAGAAGAGCGGCGCGGGGCCTCCCCATTCCCCCCGCCCCGTAATGATCTAGCACTCTCCTGCCCCTCGCGCTTATCGATCGGCGAAATAGCTTTTCGTTACAATCTACAGTTATTCGTATTCAAAGGAGAAAACCTATCTGCGCGAGCCTACTAAGGCAAAAGAGAGAGAGACTAAGGGAAGGGGGGAATGGCTTCGTCAATCTAAAAGTTATCGTGTATAACGAATTTTATCGAGATCCCGCGCCAGAGGCCCCACCACGCCCCTACCGCCGACGGGTAAAAATGAGAGCTGTCTTTCGATACCTTTTACCGCGAAATATCTGCCGTTTTCTAATACCAGCAATCTCATTAATTTCCGTAGGAAAAAAAAATTAATATTTTCCCATAGTAGATACTTGCAGCTTCATCTACTTATTTCTTGGATTCATTTTTAATTAATCACAATTATTTGCTTTTAATGTCACTTTTTAATTAATTTATAAAACAGGTTAATATGATAGTAAGGATATTTGTTTATCCAGAGTAGACATGCAGAAAAATTGATGCCAGAAATAATAAAGTAAAATTTTATGTTTTAGAAATTTTGCTTAGCTCGATTTATTCTCGAAAATACCTCGTATACGTC
The DNA here is from genome assembly GCA_900480045.1 of Eurytoma adleriae. Taxonomy (NCBI): domain Eukaryota; kingdom Metazoa; phylum Arthropoda; class Insecta; order Hymenoptera; family Eurytomidae; genus Eurytoma; species Eurytoma adleriae. The sequence continues at coordinate 846,044 of UXGC01000003.1, read as the reverse complement.
TGGGGTTGCGTAAAAAGTACCTACTTTATGAAGAAATTGTAATGTAAAAAAATAAAAATGAAATTGCACTCTATTGTGTAGCATCGCCAAAAAAACTAAACACATCTGCACATTGCATACCAATTACGAGTAACCTTTGTACTCTAGAATGCCTAACTACTTTTTCGTGCAAAATTATAAAAGATTAATATATCGTTTAAATTGAAAAAAATGTAAAAAATAATTTAGATTTCTCGTTGAAAAAAGTACATTGAAAATTTGTTTCTTGTTCTGTTCACAGGGTTGACGTCCGTGGAAAACCTCTAACGGAGGCGAGGCACACTTCGCCCGTTTTCGGACAAAGGGCGTACTTTCGGACGTCCATTCAAGAGCCAGCCGTGCTGGTATTAGACGATATCAAGAGGCGTGACGCCGCAATTTATAGGTGTAGAGTGGATTTCCATCGAGGACAATCCAGAAGTGTTCGATATAATCTTACTGTTATAGGTAAGCAATTTCAATTTTCGCAAAGTTTCTTAAGCATTGCTGCTCATTTAATAATTTAATTTTAAAGAATAAGATTCCTAAAGGTTTGTGTGACTATACAATTTTCTTTTACTAAAGAAAGAATGGCTCTTTCTATTGATTTTTGTCTTGAAAAGTTTTTTCGTAGTTTTAATGAAAAAAAGTCTGTCATATAAAAATTATAAAAGAACTCCTTAAAATAATAATGAAACATTGTGATAACAACATAAATGAGAAATGAATAATTGCACAATCGGAGTGCAAACGAGCTCATCATCGTCTAAAACTACTAGTACTAAAGCTGCCAATAAAAGTAATTTCCCCAATAGATTAAATGCAATTGTATCGAATTCCGCATCGATCGTAGTACCGGAAAAAATAAATGAAAAAATAATTCAATACCGAACGTCTCGCTGCGGAGGTGTACTTCAGTAATGCTTCAGCGGGACAAAAGCGAGATGAGAGATGTGCAGAAAACGCAGGAAAGAAAAAGCTCCAAGAAATCTTTCAATAAAATGGGATGAATGGTACTTTCAGGACGTACAATTATATACAAGTTTCTGGATCATCAATAACTAGTCCACTTTGACTTACGTAAATATTGCCGAGTTAAGCAGTCTGATCTACCACCTATCTCTATCTGAAGATAATCTCTTCCAATCATATAATCAGCGCACTTAATTATTCAAGTAACCTCAAGGACCTTTCCCCGCGAGAGCCCGGCTTTACTCGACGTTGTATCTTATTGAGGTATCCGATTCTTTGCTTTGAAATACAGAAGCCTTGAGAGACGCAAGTGAAATGCGGGGGAGGGACAGGGGGAGGAGTATCGTCTAAGCGTATCGCCCGCGTGTGGAGCTGATTGAATTACGGCGTACGAGAGGGAGTTAGCTGCGCGCAAGCTTCTTTGTTTCAAAATTAATGAACGCGCGTTCGGTAAACGAAGCGCGCTGAAATTAGTCGTTCTACGTCAGGGCAACTCCTGGAAATTTAATAACGCTAGCTTGAGAAGTTTTACGATTTCGCGTGTTTTCAGTCGGACGCGGTATTTTTCTGGGGGCCGACTCACAGCATGTGTTGTTTTCATAACACTACCTGCTGCAAGTGTTCCACGGCTCTGTCACAAAAACAACATTGTGTTTTTCAAATTTACTGCAGCTGCTACTATCTTCGTAAAAGTTGTTTTTTCAAAGTGGTGGAGAAGTACTTTAATACTGCATCTGAATAAATCTCAAAAATGTTAGTCTCTTAACCGGCAATTATTTATGATAATTTTATAAATTTTGCAGTCATTTAAGTCATTTAATTCTAAGATCACAAACCTTTATAGTTATTTAAAAGAATTTTTTCAAACTTGATTATTGGAAAGAAATTAGCTTTCAATTTGAAGCTGGCATTCTTCACTCTAATGTAATAATAGCACACTACGTGTGATCACGCAGCAGCGTTATAATCACTAGCAAGCGAGTGCGCTCCCCGTCTGAAGTCCCTAAAGTCTGAATAATACACGCGTCCATCATTGCAGCGGGGTATAGCGGTTAGCTGCCGAAAGGTCCCTGTGGAACTTCCGCGCCATATAACCCGCTATAACCTTTTATAAATTTCGCCCTTGCGCGGGAGCCCCGGTGCGCTCTAATGCATTACACGTTTCGACGGGACGGTCGACGACCCTCAAAAAGTCTAAGCGAGCGCGGCGGCATTGATTAACAAAGCGTTTCCCGTTGGACGGCGCACAGTAGTTCGCGGGGCTAGAACTTTCGGCGCTGCGAGAATCGCCCTCGGGCTTGATATTTTCTTGTTGGCCCAGGCCGTAATATAAAGTAACCCCGGCGCTTGCGCCCGGGACAAAGAGGCTAAAGAGAAGAGCGGAAAAACGAACGGAGAGAGAGTCGTATGAATTTATGAGGACATAAATCCGAAGGCCTCGGGTTCGGAGGCTCGCTCTCGCGATGATTTCAGCCGAAAGCTCTCCCCCTCTCTCTCTCTCTCCTCTCTCTTTCTCGCTTCTTCCCATTTGCGCAGCCGAGCGATTTGAGCCATTTTGCTTAGGTCCGCGCCGGACGTTTTCTCTATCTCTTTCTCTCGTTCTATACGACGCCTCGCTCCGAGCGCCGGAGCTCGTGTGCCACATAAATCGCTCGGCTCGCGCCGAAACGAAGCTAGCCGGGCAGCCGGCCCTCCCGTCTCCACCCACCCCCGCCTTACCTTACCTCCTCGGAGGCGCGTAAGCGAGAACGAGGCAACTATCGGAAATAGTTTCGCTCGATCAGACCCGGGGATCCTCCGCTAAGGTGAGGTCAGAGATTTTTTCGAGGGAAAAATAAAATTCGAGTAAGAGACGAAAAAAGTTAGGAAAAATATCTGCAGCTGGTATGGCTCATATTTCTCCAAACTAACAAGCGCATTTGCGATAGTTTATTTTTTTTTAATATTTACACATGGTTAAATGATGCGAATTTGTTGTTTTTGAAACGGTATTGTAGATTTACGATAGTTCCTTAATAATAAATTAAGATTCCCAACATTAATCTTTTTTCTCATAGGCAGTTTGACATTATAAATTTGACACTAAATTTAGTGGAGGACTGAAATAGTAATTACATAATATAGTCGGACGAACTCAGAGTTTTCCTTTTCATAAAAACTGTAAGACAATTTATCAGTCGCGTAATAAAATTTATGACTCTTGTTAGATCGTAAATATTGTTTAAGAGGAGTGCTTAGAATTTTTTATGATTCAAAAAACATAAAAATGCTATTAAAAATTTGATTAGAATTTTCACTGAGCGTGGATTAATTAATTTTTATGACCGCGCTATATCTAATCACTACTGCAACTTTTATTGCAAAAATACTCGGCTTTCATCGTATTTTGGTTGACTTCAACAGATAAATTTTTAATAGTCACAATTTGAGAGTAACATAAACACGTGTGAGAGATTCTTTCACAAATAATATTTATTTGGTATCGACTGTAACAAATGAAATCTTGTAGATTTTTAAAAAATTCTGATACTACCATTGCAAGTTTGTTATGATTTATGTTGACTTAAAAAGCAAAGTATTCAACATCAATAAGATAAGTGCAATAAATCCTCATAACTTTAGACATTTTACTCTACCGCGGCTATAAAACGAAAGCGATAAACTTCAATTTAAAAAAAAGATTAGCTATTAAACATGAAATATGATGTGCCACAAATCAATAAGCAAAAATTTTAAATTGGCAATCTGAAGTATTTTAAGGCTATTATATTAATTAGAGTGAAGAATTATCAAATTCTTCCCTCGGAGGAACGTAAAATGTGTTCGACGGAAAAATCAAGTTAAAACAAAACGCCTCGCGCATATACACACTCGGCTTTGAACGAATCCATTTTCAATCAATAAAGTAGAAATTAATCCTAAAGCGCAAATCCCGTTCTCCGAAATTCTCGTCTAAAAACTTGTATCCTGGGCCCGTGCTCTCCCCGCCACTCACCAACACCAGCAACTCGCTGCCCCGCACAATATCAGCGATCAATTTCCCAACTAAATTGGATTTTGACGTTTACCCACGATTCCTGGACGCGAGAACGCGCCCGGCCAAACGTAAGTATATCGCAACCTCGCGACCTTCCCTCCCCCCTTTCGCGCCCCCATCTGCGTCGCGCACTCCATTGTGCATTACGACAAATAACAAGTTGGGCTTCGCAGCGACAACCGCATCCTGCGGTTCTTGGTTTTGGGTTTACTGAAGTATTCACTACACCCGCCGACGCCGCCGCCGCTGTCTTCTAAGGCGTGATAAAGTGCCGGCACTAACTACGCGAATTATTCCAAGTAGACGGCTTTTCGCGGAGATAGGGGTTGGACGAAGAATCCCCCCCTCTCTCTCGCACCCGCTCTCATAGTTAACGAAGAAGCTAGTCGTCGCCGTGCGGGGTCGCGGCGCGCGCACCCGCCGCTTGTACGCGCGGCTTAAAACAAGCGTCGGGGTAAATTATGACGAGCATAAATAGCGCGATGAGCGCAATTTTCGAAATTGCCCGGGAGTCGACCGAATTCGCGGTCTCGCCCGCGTAAATATTTCGATATTGAATTCTCGCGGCTTTTCATTTCTCCGGGTAATTGCCGCAAGGTGCTGCATGCCCAACCCGTTTTTCATTAAGGAGATAAGGCTTCGCGTCCCGAATCGACGTGCTGCGCACTCAACCACTCGGCTAAGATATTGCTGCGATGAAAAAGAGTGAGAAAAGAGAGAGGGGGAGAGAAAGAGAGGGAAGAAATTGTGAAAAAGACTTAATAATTTCATGCTGCGATGGAGTTTGAGCCAAGGAAGCTTTTACGGCTCGGCCTACGTGACTTAATTAATGTTCAACTAGCCGAGAAAATTTTGCACTTCCGTAGCATTCGGAAAATTATTGTGCAATAAATATTTATAAAGTTTTGAGGCAAATTCAGTAACGCTATTTCGCGCTTGTAGATACTTCTTTATTGCAGTCGATGTCTTCCGCCGAGATAATGTAAACAACCTTGATTAAAGTATTCCAAGGGATTTAAAATTACGTGACGAGCTGCGAACTGCTGCGGATGTGCAGCGTGGAGCTGTTCAAAGAAGCCCTTTATGAGCGTATAACAGTTATTAATGTAGTAATATTTTTCAAAACTAATTTTTAAATAAAAAGCATTACTCAGTTCAATGTAATAGCTTGTTAACCTAAAGTGCAGCTTTTCATTTTTATTAATGAAGTACTTTTTGTGGTTAAAAAGTAAATCTTGTTGGAAATTTTGCTATAAACACTTTTAAAAAATATCGCCAAAGAAATTTTTTTAATCAATATTTTTAATCAATTTTTAAAATAATGTTTAAGTATTGAACAGTCTGATACAGATGTAGAGAAGAAACTAAATAATTATAATAAAAATAATTATATATTTGATTTTATTTTAAAATAAACACCTTTATAGAATACACAATTTCTTTTAAAAGCGATTTTACATGTATGATTGCTTTTAATCTATGCTCACGTCTCCCTAATATGTCATCGGTGACAACAAGTTTTTCTCTACCGTATAATTGAACGCCCCTTTATCTCCCAATTTCCTTCCCTTCATAGGTAAAACGACAAGGCCGCAGTCGACCGGTGGCTCCCAATGACCCCACCCCCTCTTTCTCTTTCCCTCTCGCCTCCGCGACTAAATCATCGAAATGAAGTTTTTGGCGGCGCCAGGCCACGCCACCCTTCTCGGGCAATTTGTATCTTTAAAAATGACAAACTGACTTTCATTTGCGCGCTGCTTCCGTCGCCACGCCGTTGCGCCTCTCCCCCCGTCCTTCCTTGGGCGCCGCACTCGATTACCGCGATTTTTGCCTATAATGGACGATTGAAAATTAAACTTCCAGATACGGCGCGAGAGCGGGAAGCGCGAAAGTGTTTCGGAAGAGTGATGGCCGCTGGCCCCGGTCGACCATCAGATTTTAATATTTTCAGCCATATCTCAAGGCGGGAGGTGGAAAAGCTCTAACTTTTACCGTGGAAGTGCCGGAAGTGTGAGTTCTCCTAATATAGTCGATCTCCTCTCACTTAAAATCACTTTATACATTTCTTCCAAGTTTATGCTTCTAGCTTTTTGCCAAATAGTGCATTTATAAAATGTTTTTATTCAAACGGTTACATCCGTAACGTTTATAAAATAAAGTTTCAAAATAAATATTTTAGATGATGAATCTGACATTTTTGCCGAAAATTTCAACTGTTTTAAAGGTTTCAAAAATATTAACAAAAATTTCTTCAAACGCTACAAAATTTATTTATTTTACTACAGCAATCATTAACCATAATGAACGCAATATAGGTCTAACACCTCACCAATTGTCAGAATAACGAAAATATAATTCGATTTATTCTAAAATATAATGAAGACTCTGCTGCTCTATGAACTATATCATTTGTTTAATGAGTGAGAAAAAAAAGTCACTCAGAAATGCATCAATCTCTGGTTTCACTGTTCTGAACATTGATGAAAAAAGCTATCACTTTACTTTTGGATGGTGGGACATATTCATCACTTATAGTTAAGCCATTGAATCAGATGGTATAAATATGATTAATCAAAATCAAAGTCAAAATCAAACAGAGTGAACAATAAAGTTGTTTTAGAATACGAAAATATTCCCATCCTGTATACAATCGTAATCTACCGCAATTGAAACGCCCTTCAACAACAATGTCTCAATCCAAAAATTGTCCGTTCGCTGGATGCGCCGTGCCCCGTCGCTACTAACGCGGAAGAAAAACCGAGTGATTAATCTACCTTCAGTCGGAGTCGCGACATCGCATTTCTCGAATAAAGCCCGAGGTAGGGCCGGAAGAGCAGCGGAGCGAGAGTCGGCTCTCCGAGAGATGGAAGATATCGTCGGAGCGGCACTCCCGGAGCATAAACCACTCGCGCGCGGAGCATCCGTCCCCAGAGGTCAATACATACTCGATTTCATTCGCGAACAATGCCCGTACGTTTCGCTCGCGCGGCGTGCGGAGCGCGCCGGCCTCCAAGTGGGCCGAGCGCATGATCGAAGACGACGGACGGCGGCAGGACGGGCTCCTTCGCGAGCACGCGAACCCCCGGCTCTTTCTCCCCGGGCATTCGCTCGAGCGTCTAACCGCTTCTCTCGCTTCCTCCGCGCAGATTCGATTAAATGCATCAGAGGCGCGGCCCAATGTATCTGTCTGCGTATATTCCCGTGTTATGGCCGGACGTAAACCTTTCTCTGGTTCTGACGTGAGACTCGCGTACGGGCGCGCGCGCACTCCCCCTTTGTTGGGGCGTCTGCGAGGCCGGGATAGGGCGCGTACATCGGAAGTCTATAAATTCTGGGGAAAACGCTGCCTGCGTCGCTGCTCCGACATCCTTGGGGCTCCTCGATCGAAACTGAGGCTTGCTTATTTCTCACATTCTATACGTTCAACTGTTTATCGAGTTAGATGTTATGTTAATTTTTACTAGAAACGACATTTTATAATTTGAGAAGAGATCATTTAATAAAAAAAATTAATATTTTTTATTTAACTATTACTTTATGTGTAAATTAAACATTAACTTCAAGAAATAGTTTATCTGAAAATTTGGTATAAAAACATACCCTTATGTTTTTGTTAAGAATATTTTCTCATTGTCAAAAGACACTATGCGGCTTTAAATATTAACAGGTCTCATCTAAGATTTGTTTACCATTTCTCCGTGTTAAAGCTTCACGTGTCTTGAAAATAGTCTGAGAATTATTGACCGTAAAAATTTAACAAGAGATGCTCGAGAAGCTAGCACAAGAGTCAAAGGTGAAGATTGAAGAAACGAACAATGGAACATACGATGAAAGAAATGACAACAGCAACCTTAACTATAAGTACATTCTATTCGTTTATATGAATTGAAATTGCTTACTGAGTATGACTTTTCTAAGTATATTTGTAATTAATAGGATAGAAGTCATAATTTTTATAATGAAGACTCATTTAAATTTTAGTAGAAGGATGCCTTTTTCTAGTATTTTTTTCTTAAAATGAGAAAAATAAGGTTGACCTCCTCCTTATAAGATAAACGCATGAAAACTTGTACATTAATTATTATTTAAAAGAAAAACATTTCATTTTCAAGTGACTCTTGTAAATCAAAGCATCAATCTGAACACAAATTATTTTGCTAATAATGTCCTTCAATACGTGTAAGTAGTAATAGACGAGTATAGTCAGACACATATATTTAACTAAGGTTTTTTAAGCATACAGCTCAGATAAAGGAATAATCTGAGCACAGATTATTTTGCTAATAATTTCCTTCAATACGTGTAAGTAGTAATAGACGAATATAGTCAGACACATATATTTAACTAAGGTATCATAAGCATACACCTCAGATAAAGGAATAATCAGTGCTCAGATTATTTTGCTAATAATGTCCTTCAATACGTGTAAGTAGTAATAGACGATTATAGTCAGGCAGATATATTTAACTAAGGTTTTTTAAACATACACCTCAGGTAAAGGAATAATTTGAGCTCAGAATATTTTGCTAATACTTTCCTTCAATACGTGTAAGTAGTAATAGCCGAATATAGTCAGGCATATATATTTAACTAAGATGTCTTAAGCATACACCTCAGATAAAGGAATAATCTGTGCTAAGAATATTTTGCTAATACTTTCCTTCAATACGTGTAAGTAGTAATAGACGAATATAGTCAGACACATATATTTAACTAAGGTGTCATAAGCAAACACCTTAGATAAAGGAATAATCTGAGCACAGATTATTTTGCTAATAATTTCCTTCAATACGTGTAAGTAGTAATAGCCGAATATAGTCAGGCAGATATATTTAACTAAGGTGTCTTAAGCATACACCTCAGATAAAGGAATAATCTTTCTTTAATTTAAAAAATTTATATTTTTCCACACTATAATGATAAAATCAGATGCTGAATTCATCAGCAGTGACTTTTCTCGATCAAACTCGAGCCTTGAAATATGATGACACGTTCAAAAAATCGCGTCTGAACTCCTCTAAATAAAATATAAAACACACGTTGCGGACCCAAAAGCAATTTCGAAGCAAGATCAAGACCGCAATTAGCGAGACACCGCGATCGCTCCGCAGGCGCACGGCGCATGTAGCCTGGCGATAAACAGCAGCCGCGCATCGGCGGAGTCGCGCGATCGCCGCGTTATTAACGCATGCGGTGCGCAAAGTTGCGCGCTTCTGGCCATCCGGGCTTATCGCGATAAAGCCGGCGCGACGCGACGCCGAATTTCCCGCCGGATTCCGGGGCTGGGTTTCGAGCTGCGCCGAGGCTAATGCCGGCCCCGTTTTTCTCGGCGCGGCCGTCACCCCCCCGGGGGCGAATCGATACATCGGCCGCCGCGCGCCGTGCCGCCGACTGCGCGCGCGGTATACTCCTTTTGTCGGCGAGAACGGGAATTTGATTGAAGAGACGTGACGGCTGCAGCAGCTGGGGCTCGCGCGCCGCGATCGACAAAAGCGGCTATCGGTTTTTGGGGGCGTGATTTCAGTTGTTACGTACGACGGCGCTTTGATATCTCGATTTCGAGTAATTGCTCATTACGCCACTGCAAAGCGTAGGTGGTGTTGAGTGACTTTGAGAAAGTTTTGTTTTATCAATTTTCTTGATTGAAGGAATTCTGAAGTTATTTTAGAAATATTTTGAAATATTTTGAAAGAAAATTCAAAAGGTTGCATAAGTATTGCTTAAATGTACTTTGAAAGTTTTTGATATCTTTTAAAAGATTCATAAGCTGATTGGTAAAACGCAAATTTATACCCATGAATACCAATGTGCGAACATTTTATAGCAATAAAAACCTTTTTTCTCAATTTACATTTTTGAGCTGCTGAAATTGTAGTACCTAAAATATCAAAAAATATAAGAAAATAAAAAATAAATGATTACACTTTTTTTATTTCTGTTAAAAATAATCTAGCAATGAATTTTAAAAAAATAGTTCAATTAAAAGTAACAAGGATAGATAGTTAAAGTTATATACACATATTTGCTGTCGTAAAACGAAATTACAAATGATTAATTGATTTTGCCTATTTTAAATATTAAGGTATGTTGGCTGCAGTATTCCTGCATTGAAAACCGATACGAGCGATGTATTTTTGACGGTAGAGAATCTGTTAGTTTCAGACAAAGACTTTGGCTAAACTACTACATGAACGTACTGAACATACACAACTAACATATCTTTTCAATTCGTGTTTTATTCATTAAGAAGAAACGTAAATTATTCAAAACAACAACTTTATCTCACAAAGACCACCACTCTACCCACTTTTATGAAATTTATTGGAGGATTCTTGCAGGGTTTTAAAGTTTGTTCAATTTATTTGAATCCTAGATTCAGCATTTTTAAAATCATTGAAATGCATCGAAATCTTTGATTAGTAAAATCTTTACATTTACGAAACCTTCAACTTTAGAAAACAAAACTAACTAAAACAGATGATAGTTTCATAAAGTCGAACAAGGCAATGTTTTTACAAATTGCTGATTGACGGACGTCCAAATTTAATTGAAGTGACGTAAAAACTCGGCAGGTCCAGACATTGCATCGACGAGCGAAGCAAAAATAAGAGCAAACAAAACCGAGATAAGGAAACGCGGAGAATTATGGGATTTAGCCCGATTGATTCGACGACTTCCGAGCAGGCAGTATCTCTCTTCCCACCGGGAGGAGGATGATGGGGAGGGGTGAAGCCGGCGCGCCTGTTTTGCGGGATTTTCCTCGTTGGCGAAATGAGGCGAGCGCGAGAGGGAGAAAAATAGGGGGGGCGAACAAGAAAGGAGCAGCCACCACCGTGGGATTTTTACGCCGAGTAAAAGAAAGAGAAAAAAAAGGAGAAGAAGCGACGCGCAGCGAGAGAGCGCAAGAAGAGCCGCGGCGAGAGCGAGAAAAAGGCGCAAGCTTCGTGCGCGCAGTTATGTGTACGAACGTTTCTCGCGCGTTTGTAGCATACGAAGTGGCATTCGGCAAACATCGCGCGCGTTGCCTTTCAACTGCTCTCGCGAGCGCTCCGGCAAGCGCGAGGAGGTTTATTCAAATCGCGCGAGCCCGGGGTGCGCGCGGGCCGCGCTACTTTTCTTTCTCTTCGACTTTTTTACGCGCGACCCAGGTCCTCCTTCTCTCGCCTGTACCTCCTTTATCCGCGGCTGCTCGCGCGTCACCCCTGGGATAAATGAGATCGGCCGCCCAACGGGTGTAATCAGAAAACGACAATCAAATGACAATAACAGTTACTTTAATGAAGCCGTTAGCTCGTTTTCTTTTTTTAAGCTAAAATATTCCGTATGTAAATGAGTTCTATGAGGATGTAAATGTACTCGCTTGGAATTATACTTAACACTCCCTTTTTTTTTCTTCTGTGTCGCGAGCGTGTGCTGTTGCCGTCTTCCTTTTTTCCCTTCACATGTAAGAGTAAAAGGAATATTCTCCGACTCTTGCAATATTTCGCGCGATGATTTATAAATTTTAATTTGGATTATGCGGAAGTCTTATAAAGAAAATTAAATATATTTTGCAAAATTTTGAATTTTTAAGCAACAAGAAGGAAATATCGTCTGGGTTTGAAAATCAATTGGAATTCATGACAGTAGATTATTAAATTTTGTATACGTATTTTTTTATTTAACTGGTACATGTATGAAATCAATGTTCCTTGAATTAATAATACCATCTTCCGAGATAAAGCTTTAAAGTATTAAACATTTCCTTTTAGATTTTTATTTTTGCTCTCGAACAAATCACGCAAATTAAATTACTAACATAACGTCAGTACGATCAGATAAAACGCGCAGTAGCAGAGATTCGCGATTATTTTCACTGAGCGTATCTCGTTGATATCGTAATCGAGGAATCGTTGACCCCGGCAAAAAGTTAAAAGTTGCGTGCTATCCTTATCGCGCGAAATTTATCACCGCGAAGGAAAAAAATAAGATATGGCTCTTTCTGATCCTCCTATCAAGGGAATGGCTCTCGTCACTCTTAGCGAACTCGTTTTTCACAGCAAAGTGGAAACATCTGCGTCTAGTCATATCAGACTCCCCCAGCAGCAGCTTTTTCGCTCGGTCTTCCACCTCCAGCCAGCCTCTGTCCTCTCGCTTCCTCGCGCGCGCCGCCCCGCGATCGAAGATCGGAGGCTTTAGAAACGACAATTGTGTCACGAAGGAAAGTAGAGGCGACGAGAACACGCGAGATCCCATCGTGACGCGCTCGTTGACAAGCGCAGTGAAAGATGGGACGCGAAATCCAATTTGAAAATGAAATGTGACGTTTTTATTGAAATTACGTCGCGTGGCGCGGCGCCTAGACGCCGGTCGGGCGACAAACTATACTTATAAATAAGTATTGACGTATTTTCAGCTGAGCTTTTGTTTCCTCCGGCGCTTACCATTGTCGCGATGAAGTGCATGTGGCCAGGTAATTATTTCGAATGCTAAGAAATCCGTCTCATTTAAATGTCTGGATAACGTGATTTCGAATGTCAAAATCGTCTTGTCTTCTTTTCGTGATTCGTTTTTAACAACCTTAACACCATGTACATTAATTTAGAATGAGTAATGATATTCGTGAAGTATATATTATATGGAAGGACTTAAATATCTTTATTTTGTGGAATAACTCAGAAACACTTAAAAAACTAAATTTCAAAAAAGAAAAAATTAATCCATGCTTTACTTTACTTTATATAATATCTACTATCAACATTTTCAAGATTTACGGGAAAGCACAACATTTAAAGCAACTAGTTTGAATATCACGGGTCAACAGGTAAAGCAGGGGCGTCATGTTTCTTTGGAGTAGGTAGAGGCGTCAATTATGCTTTTCGATTTTGCCCGAGGCTCTTTTGTGGGATAGAGGAGCCACGCAAAACCTGCGCCGCGATAAAAGAACAGAGCGTTAATAAAGGCGGCAATTCGAAATTATTGGACGTCGAGTTAAATTATCGGAAAACTGTCGACCCTGGCGACGCGCTTTTTTCCCATTGAAAAATTAAACGTACTTCTCTGTGACAAAGTTGAGCGAAGAACATTTTCCCATTCGAATTATTAATAACTACGCTTTATTTTGTACTATTGATACACCTCACGGGTATACTGATCAAGCTTTTCAGTAATACCCGTAATTATCCGAGTAGTTCTTTTGATTTTGTTGATTTCGAGTGGCCATAAAATTGCATCGCACAGAAATGTAATTGTTTCGAAAATTATTTTCGCAACGCTTTGAATTTCAAAAGCCTTTATCGTAAGATAAAATTATCCCTTTTGTTTGCAAGAATAATATCAGCAAGCCTCGAGTCTATTGTGCGGCGGAACAGCATCGACTCGAACCTGCATATAGATGCAGGTGCCATTGAAGTTTATTCGTAGTTAAAGTTCGTTTCAATATTGATTCGACCAAAGCAGAATAAATCCATTCATATTTTTGGCCCTGTGCGAGAGGCATCCATACATCGGCGAGCGCCCCGACTCTTGATCTTTGCGCAGCTTCCTTCCTTGCTTTACGATCGAATTTCAAAGCACTCCAGCGAAAAAAGCTCTCCCATCATCGTGCCCCAGTTGTTAAGGCAAGTCACTTTATCATCCGTTATTAAGGTCTTGGTTGAAAAAATGCAAAAACTTAAAAAAAAAAGATAAAGCAAATAATTCAACTTCAATTTGTAATAAGCAGTTTTGAAAATGATTTAGGCCCTCGGAACATAGGCTACATTTCACAATTTGAAAAACGTAAAACAATTAAGAATTAGAAATTTTAGTTATTTTCTGAAGAACTTAAATTTACAAAATTGAAAATCGTGATATTGGATACTTTTTATTTATAATATAGAATTCTGGTAATAAAACTGATAATCCTCGTACCACCAGCTCGAATTTTAATTTCAAATTAAATCTAATCAAATTTCTTTTTGAAATGCTTCAACATATCATTATTTTACGGGAGGATTCAAACTAAAATTAAATCATACGAAAACATTTCGAACGGTGACACCATTCAACCGGATATTTAACCAAATTTAACTAAACTGTTTCTTTAAATGATTCGCGATATCCTGCCATCATTTTTAAGAGGATGTAGCAAACGAATTGAAAATAGTGTTGCTACAATTCCTGCTCCGTTTGAATATTTTACGATGACTCGTAATACCGGAAGTCATAGCAATTGCATGTCTAACTACTTCATTATTAATTTCAATTCGATCAAGCTGCATTGTTTTCCGAGAAATGTTACGATTAAAAAGTCATTCACGTTTCTCGTGCTAATTATTTCATACATTTATGCACTTCATTAGTTTTCTTAGAAACATTTAAGCTAAGAATTATTTATAACACAAGTTTAGTGGTTTATTTAATGTATAATAAAAAAATGTTGAATAAAATCTTCAGAAAATTAAGATCAAATAAATGTGACTAACGTTTAAAAATTGTTTATCAGTGTAATAATTTAATATTTTCAATTTTTTATACTTATAAAATGAAGAGAAAACAGATCTACACATACGCACGCAAGAACCTACAATTTGTTGTGAAAAATCAGTAAAACACGAAATTTGCATAATCCATATTCCGTAATTTTTTCGTTTAAAATGAAAATTGCCTCTTGAGAATAATCGCTTTATCTCGATGTTGCCTTATCGACAGCGCCATCTCCATAGGCTAACAGAGTCGTAATGATCCGCTAATTGGGCGGGCGTCGGTGGGGGCACTTTAAACCGCCGATCTCTTTCTCTCGTGCGGCTACGTGCGTTCTCGGATTCCTCGATTAACAAAGCGTTTACGAGGTGCGAAACAGACCGGGCGGCCGCATTCAAACCCCAATTCCGAGCAGTTCCGCCCGCTCAAGCACTGAGCCCGAGCCGCACACGTACACGGGGGTATTCTCACTTACCAGAGAGGAAGTTAATTTCTATTCCAATGCGTCTTCGAGTGGCTTGTCCGACCAGGCGTACCTCTCACCACTGAGAGCGACGTCTCTCTCTCTCTCTCTCTTTCTCTCTACCTCGCTCCCCCGCGATCCCTCAGGGAAAGGAAGACTCACCTGCCCCCTCTCCATCTCGCTCTCGCGAGTTCGCATGACCGACCTTCTCGGATGATTACTATTAGTCGTACGTTGTGCCTCGCTACCTATCCTAGTTCGCCCAGTCAGAACTTAACCGACTTGAGCTTGTCTGATTCGCGTGAGGGAGAAAGACGAAGTGGGGAGGTGGGGTAACTGACGCCGCTCGATGAGAGGAGCACTTTCGATATGAAGTGGTAATTATCTTGGATACCTTGAATCACACCTACGCGCAAACGCGTTTGCATTTCGTGATTGTATGTCAATAGGGATAAAGAGCCTATTCATGTAGATTAGCACTAGGATAATGTTAGGAAGTTCACAGAAAATTTACGCTTGGTTTTAATAATTAAATGTTTCCAGGTTTCTTAGTATACCATTATAAAAGATAAATAAAAAAAGATAGAATGCGCAACAGTGTAAAGCTTACTGTTAGGTAATTCAATTAGCTAATTCTTCATCCCATTACTTTGCGCATCTGTTTAGCTTTAATTAATTTCTGAGTTACCTATCTGAATTTAATTTTGTACTTGTCCTTTTAAAGTTTGCAATGTTAATTAATAAGTAATGAAGAAAAGCTTGTAAAATAAGTGTACGTATTAGAGACAAAATATCATGTAAAGTCATGAGGATTCATTTTTAAAACTGTACTTTTCCCTACGAACACCTAAGTTCAATGGAATGGGACCTTCAGGTGAAAATTTTACTGCTAAAAATAAGACAAAGAAAACGAAACAGAGGACGAGAAAGACTGTTCGAGGGATATATTGCTCTCTAACCGACACTTTTTCTCCTCGCGCTATGGTTGATCATTTTCCGCGAAGCCGCTTTAAAATTAACCCAATTAAAATTGCGGTTCCACTATAGTGCAAGACTGTATGTGAGAGAATGTGTGTAAGAGAGAGCGAGAGAAGGTGAGAGGGGGGGGGGAGAGTTCAAAAGCGAGAGGAGGCGGGTTCACTCGCTGTCCGAGTCCGGTGCGCCGTCCCTAAAATTATTGGTCGTTCGAGGTTGGGTCCATTGATTACCACTGGTAGTTGCCATCGCGAGTCTACCCCCCATCGTTCCTCTCGCCTTGCCTATAGGGTCAACCCTTTAGTCGTACTCTCGACGAACTTGTGCAAGCTGGCTGATTTTACGCGTCAAAGAGGTAATTATTTCATTTATTGAGTGAATAACATTTCTAACTCTAAATAAACAGAATGCATTCAAGCATTTTATCAAAGGTTCTATAGTATTATCTTCGAAGATGTGACTTGTACGAATTATTCGAAGGTACAATAAATCTCCCGATTTTTCAATATCGAATCGTGGCTATTATTCAAGCTCACCTTGTACCAATTACGCGTCACCGAAATCTGGATACACCTGAGTAACATTTCTCTTCTAACCTTAAGGAAAATTTATAGAGCAGCCGATCCTCCACATAAATAAAGTTCGATCCACTCTTCAAAACAGCTCTCGTTTATCCGCGGCGATCCTCGTGTATCCAATCCATTTGTACAATGAAGGTTACCGCGCCGCCTCCCGGTGTCTGTATCAATCTCCCTCGATCTCCCCATTCATTTGTACATCCGCCTTGCTGGTCCTCCTTCCCACGACCTTTTTCCTCGCGCGCGGCCGGTCGCCGCGCGTGTGTATCGAACGCATTACACACGAGGGCGAACTTTCTGTTTACCGAGTGCGGAGGGCATTACTCGGCGCTACCCTTGCTCCGCGTACAAACGTCCGAGGCTCGACCCACCTCCTCGACCAGTGGCGACCACCGGTCCTCGGCGCGCGCGCTGCCGACCACTTCGGTGCCGGGTCACCCCCTCCCATTCCACCCCCGACCCCACCACCACCAACTACCTCTGTGTACACACGCGTCGTCGATTAGCATCTTGTAAGCGGGTCAGATCGATCTTACGCGTAGCCACCTGCGCTAGCGCCGGCGCGAGCTCGTGATGTGTGCGTCGTGATTTAATTTAACGATAAGCCACGGCCAATTTAAGCCCCTTCCGCCCCGTCGCTCTCGCTCGCGTCTAGGCCACTTTTATCGTCGCCCCTCTTTTTTACGCGCGACCTTCGCCCTCCAGATTCACTCGACGAGCGTTTCCTCGCTCGCTCGACGGATCTGCGCAGATCTGCAAATTAAAGTTGAAGGATGGCTCGCGGCTGTCCCCTTCATCTTTTCCTGCTTTTTCTATTTTTTTTCTTCTGGTACTTGAGAACGCGGCGGTGGCGAGCGAAATTATGCGGAGCGGTGGTATTATCAAATTCAGCCATTTGAATGATCGTTACATATTCATACTGCCACTGAAATTAACGAAAGTGAAAGTAATTTAGGCGGAGTGCCGTATACGTAGATTTGCGAATGAGACAATTATTGTTCTGGATTTATGCACTTTGGCTTTCTAATTTTTGTGTATTAGATCTGTAGCCTGATGGTATGCATATGAATGGGCGAGCAAGTATACGTATGCGGGCGCGCGTGTGTGGGCAGATGCGTAAATTAGCGGGAACTCACACGTTGTAATGAAGGTGTTAGAGTAAATTTGCCCCGATGATGAGATGCCAACTTCATTGAATTTGTTTGTAAACATGAGGAGGCGAAAAAATTGAGTGGGAAAACGCCGAATGACGTGGGAAAATTGAAATGGTTATGACTATTGCATTTGAATTGAATTATACGGATAAAAAGTGAGAGCGTGTATTTATGCAAGGAAATCATGATATATAATTTTAGAAAATACTATTCTAAACATACACTAGATACGGACTTTTTAAGTAGCTGTTTGAAAATGCATCTCAAATTTTTACATTTATTATGCTGCTGATATTTATAGGTGTTTTTATTTGACTAATCTAATTTTGTAATTAAAATTATGATAGAGTATGCCAATACAAACAATATTGTTGTATGTCAATACAACAATATCATGGGTAATGCTGCGATCGCGTTCTCGGTACTGCTCTTAGCGAATAATATATGCAATACAAATTCGAAATTTAATTAATATTTACTTTATTAAATGAAAATCCAATTTGGTTTTCATCAAAGCATCTAAGCAAAAACAATATTTTCCTTATTAACGACTTTGTAATCCATGAAATAATAATTTGTTATTTCTTGCGGAATACTACGTAAAAAGCAACTGATTTTTTTCACCAAATGTAAACAACGATAAAAAAAAGCTTAATAATGAAAATCACCCAGAATTAATTATCGATCACCAAATTGCGAACGACTAATTTCTATTTGCACGATTCGATGTTGCTGAAGATACCATCGATTTGTTTGTTTCAGTTCCGCCCGAGCAGCCGGCAATTTTGGACATGTGGGGGCGAATTCTGAACGGGACGTGCGGACCGTACGAGGAGGGCGACAATCTCTCCTTGACTTGCCGCGTCACGGGCGGTACGTATCTCTATGTGTGTATATGCAGACATCACTCGCCCCCGCCCCTCCGCGGGGCGCTTATCCCCGTCGTCGCGCCCGCGAATGTCAGCAGCCTCGAGCCCCTCTGGCGTCGCGTGTGCGTTTCGCGAAAAAGGATATTCCTGTTTCAGCATTTGATGTGGGATCTCCTGCGATGCGGCAGCCGACGCAGAACACCTCATTGCGCGGTAAACAAACGTCCTCGGTGTCTCTCTGGCAAGTCGAGCTTCCAAGCTCCGTGCCTTTTTCTTGCGCTCTTAGTACAACCGTACCCGTTCTGAAGTGTGGTTTTGCTTGTAATGAAACGTCATCGTGCGCCGTTGCTTCTTTATTCCGGAGGAGCCTGCACTAACGATATTGAGAATTCATTTTTTTCTAGTTAATATCTGACGTGGAAAATGAGCTGTTTTTTATGACTAGAATGAATTTTCAGAAATGAGTTTTTAATCGAGTTTTTTTCTATAAAGAAATGTGTGCATCAAGAAGCGGTTATCGATCATATTTCAAGTAATGACGCCCTCTTGTAACCTTCGCACTAATCGTTGATAAAAGAATCGTTATTAGGTAGTCGTTTGCCAACTTTCCAACAAAAAAATGATTTATGTAGGAATCGTTACCCGAAAATTATTGAATGGGTAGATTAAAGAATTCTATTATAAATGTTGCACGTTGATCTTATAATTTGGTCTGAAACTTTTTTATTATCGCTTATCGAAACACCTATTTGTGAAATCTCCTCACGCCGCGGTTTTTCTTCCCCTGCAAGTGATCAGGTCTGAGGGAAAAGTTTTGCTTTTAGTTGACTGATGAATATTTTACTCTAGGAACTGCAGAAGGGAATAACAATTAGGCGAAATCAAAGGAGCCTATCATTAGTTTCAGATGAAGCTACAATGAAAGATTTAGCAAGATTTAGCAAGTGAATTGAAGTTGATTTGTCAATATACAATAATTACCTCACTTTACCTTAAAATATTATTCAATTTTGTTACTACTTACAAGATTTTGATATTGGAGATTGCGATTCCATTCAAATTGAATAGTCATTGATGCAATTATTCCCTAATTATCTTCAATAGTCACGCAAATGGATCTTATTCAATTCCACGATAAAGTTATAAACAATAAGTAATCGAAGCGCTAAAGCTTTCCGCGTTTCTAGAATTCAACGTCTCCTCTGACCTCCGGCTCTCTTTCATGTCCTCATCTCTTCTAATATTCAAGTTGACTCGTCATTTCCCAACGTACGCCTTGCCGCCCACCCTGCTCTCTTTCTCTGAAACGCGAGTTGAGCGCGTCCCGGTCGCGCGCGCACCCGCCAACTCGGCTCTCGCTGGCTCTTTCACTGCTTAATCTGGCCGATCTTAGGCAAACTCCAGCCAGTTACGCGCCATTCTCTTCGGCTGTTGCGTTCAAAGACCTCGCATCCTACTTTTCCGCCGGTAGCCCCGCGCGTAGCTTCCTCCGACGCAGCTGCACTGCACCGTCGCCGTTACGCACTGCGCATATATACACCCGGGGTCGTTCGACTTTACGCCCTCGTCTCACTTGCCTTATAGCTGTCTGCGCGTTTCATTAGCACGCCGCTTGAGCGCATTAATTGCTATCGCGAGGAGACTGCGTAACAAGAGAAATTGAAAAGCTATGTCGGAGCACCGACTAATCTCTTGGTGTTAGTTAATTCAGATTGATCGAAGGATTGACGTTACCGATGAATCCGGTTTTAAACTTTTTGAAAAAAAGAAAAACATTTGCAACAATTTTATTATTTTTGAATAATTAATTTTAAAGTGACGGTTACGAAATAAGTTTTCAGCCATAATAAACTATCTTCAAGTTAGCAGACAGTTTTGCTCGAACATACTTCTGTTCACAAGCCAATCGCGTTGGTCAAGTTATTGTGACGAAAATCGCATTATGTTCGTAAGAAATATTCATTGTGGAAAAATTATTTAACAAAAATAAACGAAAAATTATATATTCAAATCATCACCTAATGATTTTCACGTACCATATATAAAATAAAACTTCACTTTGACAGAGAAATGGACTGAGTCTAGAAGTTTAGCTATTATTGATTTTCATTGCTCCGTCTTGTTCAGTGTGCTTTTGTGAAGCACAGGAGTTTCAACTGTTTGCTCTGCCGTGACAGGGTTTTCGGCTAATTAGGAATGCAGAACCTGCTAAACTTTGCTCTTAATTAAAGATCAGGCAAAATGTATGACGAGGTACATAAAGCAAAGAGGCTGGCTTCGAGAGACGAAGTAATTCGATTCCAGAAGATTCGAATTGAAACATTTATCAGCTCTGGGCTGTGCGTGCGATGCGAGGGTCGTTCATCGAATTATCCCCCGTGGATGTTAAAGACAAAGTAACGCGCGTCGGAAATGGAAGTTACAAAGCGCCGAAAACGAAATTATTTTAACTTACCTCGGGAAAAATTAAAAGTTAGCGGAAAAGCGAGAAAGTGACCGGGGATAGATCTCGCACTCTTTTCTCCCCGCGTGGCCTTCCCGGCATACTTTCCTTTTAGACCTGGATCAACGCGGCTCCAAAGTCCTTAATTGCGAAGGATCTTAGGAGAGAGCTTGAGAAAAATCACAACTCCCAAAGGCCTTCTTCTCTCTTACTTATGGGATTCTTACCGGCACTCAAAAGAACTTAAACATAATTTACTTTTATTTAAACGAACCGGAGCTTTTTACACTATTTTATTGGACACTTAATTAAAACGGGCTCAACGATTTAAATATAGAAGTGGAATTATTCAGAAAAGTTAATATACAAATGTCTGAGTTATTTTAAATCATTGAACAGACTATTTTATTCTGTAAAATTGTATAGAATTTTATTTAATAACAAAAAAAGCTTAATCTATATTTCTTTATTATTTTAATAGACTCGTAGTTATTAAAAGCTTTAGAAGTAGAACAATTTAGTCGGTTTGAAACTAGCAACACCTTTTTTTAATAAAATAATAAGATTTGACTATCGAATTTCTACGAAAATAGAGATTTTTCACTGCGAGATTGAAAGCTGAGTTATTTTCAATAACATGTACTTGTCAAACTATAACGGAGTCCGCTCGGGGCATGAAGTGTGCTCCGAAATTTTTTCCTGTAAAAACAATAACCATAGAAAATAAAGGAGTATAATCAAGGGTATGAATAATCATCGGAAAATAAAAACAAACGACGCGAGCACAATAGAAAAAGTTTGCGCGTCAAACAATACTCCCCCCTTCAGTTCAAGTAGAATTCAAATCAAAATTGTAAGCAATTATAAACATTTGTATCTTTTTTGCAACAATGTGTTCATTTGCCGGCCGCACTTTTCACGTTTATCCAATACTGTAGAGGTTTCCATCTAACTTTTATGTTTACATTAACTGAGAATATATTATTAATTTTGATTTTTCAACGCGAAGAATAATAACTGACTCCAAACATGACACTTGAATTCACTCCGGACTGCAAAAATTACTGTTGAAAATTTTATTAGAGCACCTAAACAAAAGTTTTTGTATGTTTTGTAAAAAGTTGCATAGAATAATGTTCGGAAATAGTGCATAAGTGATTTTTTGAAAAACGTCACTCAAGGTAAATAACCTCCTTCCACACCGTGTTGTTCAGTATGTCCAGTATATATTTATTTTTAAAAATTTATAAGTAGCCAATTTTTTACAAAACGTTTGCAGTAACCATTTTTAGAATTACCCGTGTCAGGTACTTACATATGATGAAAGAGAAAATTTTATTCGCAAGAAGAATATGTTACTGCAACCCCACTATCAGTTGCGACTAAACATACGCCTTGAAGAAAACATTTACTAGCTCCGAGAGGGAGGGAATCGTCCCTAGCGGGTTGGGTAGCAATTATTGTAAGCGATGGGAATAAATTTATAAATAGCGTGTTCGATAATTTCCTTTGATATGAGCTATTATTACGCATCCCATTTTTCATACAGTCGATTATTGGCGTACGTACTTTGTTTCTGTTATAGTATGTTTTCTTTAAGTGTCTGAGAAAAATAGTGAATTATACACTGACGTACGGCTCTTTGAAATTACGAAACTAAAATACTTATTATTTTACCTTTACATTACCACAACTTGCAACGTAACTAGATATAAACTACGCCCGCTAAGTAATTCGACAAATTTGCCTTAGATTGTCTTCTCGTATTACACGGCGCACAAGATTTCAAGGCGATAAGCTTTGTCTCGCAATAAATAATGCAATCATTAGTCTCACTTAGGAACCACCTCGTATACCGGGTTACGCCAGTTCCAGCGAGGGCGGCAAAACGAGTAAAACGAGTGTAATGTCCACTTCGCGTAGGCGATTACACGGTGAAAAAGGTGGCGCGTCGCGTTACTCTCGAGGGGCAATGAAAGTTTAATTTCAAAAGTGCTAAGAGGAAGAAATTCTGTTGGCGGGCGAAAGCCACCGGCGCCGACGCGAGGCTTTAAACTAAAGTGCAAAGAGTTGTTTTCGGCCAGTGGCGGCATCGCAATGCACAAAGCGTCTTTCCGCCGCGGCGGTGGCGATGACCGACTAAAAAAAACCGAACAAAAAACACAGAGACACACGTAAATATCTCCGGCGTGTTTCTCATTAAAATTTCAAGCGTGCATTTCTCGCTCCCGCTTTTCCAACGATCCGGAGTTCAAAAAGCACAAAGTCCTCTTTCACTCGGGCGCGCGCTAGTTGGCGTCATAGCGGTAGCGACTAATCGCTTGTCTCCGACTGAGTGGAGTGAATTATTTAGTTTGACTCTGCAGTGGTTCATCAAGTTACACGCCGAGCAATTTAAATTATTCCTCGTCGCTGCGAAAATAGGTGCAAGCTTGTTTTTCAATAAATTGCAGGTGTGCTCCAATTTCATTTCGGGCTAAAGTTTTTCATTTTACTTAGCTGATTGAAATAAATTTTTTATTTTGACCTTTTTAATTTTAAGGAATCATAAAAAAATTATAGTTTTCATACAGAGAAGTGGAATTTGCACATTAGCAAAGGTACTGGCCGTTTACGTTAGTTAGTTTAGAACAGTCTTTATGAGCCATAAGCTTGGAAAGTTGTAACCTTCACTCAAGAAAATGTTAAGTGGTAAAACTTTCTTAAGAAAATATGAAATGTTGCAATTAAAATTTTAGGTAAAAATAAACTGAAAAATCACATTCATATAACAAAAATGATGTAACAGTTATTCATAACAAAATTTACTACCGATAGTAACTAAATATGTAAATGATTTTCAATAAATCGAACTCCAAAAGCAATTATGGCCAGAAGAGCAAATTTCGAAATTGACTGTGGGCAATTTGAACCAGACTAGAATTTTATCGATCTGGGAGATACATACCTCACGCGAGAATTTGGTAGAGTCAATACGTCAGTCCGTGCCTAATTGTATCCGAGGATTAGACCGAGCTTGCAAAGCAATATTTGACGGCGATATACATATCCAATTTATAATAATCATTTAAATTAAAAATCATGTCCAAGACAGGGTCAAATTGACCAATCCAAAATGCCACACGAAATGAAACGCCCCTAAGTACCGTGATAAATTATAGACTACTCATAAAAATATCGTTGAAAAAATGTTACAAACAGATCTTATTCAATTTCCCTTGGCGAATCTATAGGACGCGTCAATATGCAGAAGTCGCCCTCCACAAGTCCCGTGTCGCAGCCTTGCACTGGTATCTGTTCGCGCGGCGCGGTTTCCTTCCGCCTCCGCGGATATCGGTGGCGCGCAGGAGGTCCCAAGGTCTGCTTAATTCGTAAGCTCGTCCGGTCGTTTACATGAGTACTTAAAGGGGTTGCGCCACCGACGGCGTTGACTTTATAACTACCGCGGACTTCGGGATCCCTTCGGCCGAAAACGCCCTCCCCCCACGGTCGTTATTCTCGCGGGCGCCTATCTCTCGGCGGCAAAGCGCGAATTTTAATTCGCCCAAACCGAACGGGATCTGCGGGGATTAGGTAGCGCCGTCGCGACCCCTGGGAGCGGAGCCGATGCTTGTGCAGCCTTCGGGGCTCGCGAGACAGACAATATTTCCGCGCTGCTTCTCCGATAAATGATGCACAGGCCTTATTAGGTGAGACAGCCGAGTGCGTGCGCTTCTCTTGTACCTAGAGAACTTCGCTGCAGGCATCGTTAGATGTCGTACGCACTGTGATGTTTTTTTTAATTCTTTACGCGACTTGCGACTTCTTCCGGTCTATGAGCTTTTGGAGCTTTCCTTTCTGTACTCTCTTTGTCTTAGGGCTAGTTTGGAGAAGATAGCCAGGGGGCTGAAGTGCAAGGGAAAGAGTTAAGGTCAGGGAGGAAAAACAGAAGCAAGAGAGATTCCTTGTAAGTCCTTGTTATAAGCTTTGAGTCTTTAAGAAAGTTCGTGGAACTTTAAATTCGTGGGTAAATCTTTCCAAAGTTTTTTTTATGAATTCTTAGATGATACTTGGGTCTAATAGCGCGTGTACTTCAATTTATCTTAATTATTGGTTTAAAAAAATTTAAGCTAAACTTTAAATTAAATATCCATTACTTCTATCAAGAACGTCGAGTTATTTTCATCTCTTTTTAAGTTTTTCAATTTCGATGGACGATGCAAATGCACAATTATCCGCAGTTGATTAATTTTGACTCTGAATTTTTTATTTCACCCTTTTACTTTACAACAGGCAAATAAAATATCCCGATAAGCGATCTCAAAGTTAAAATTCGATTTAAATTAAATTTCAATTACCGCGTTCTCTGATTAACAATGCTCGCGATTATCGCGCCTTAATTAAATTGTTGAGACCGATCATGCAAAAAATTCACGATTTTACTTGTACCTCCATCAATGATCCATCGAGTGCTTAAAAGATGAACCATTGACTCGCAGTGCAGGGTACAAAGGCAAAGCGAAAAAACGTTAAGTACAATGAAAAATGTTCGAAGCTATCGGCGAACGCGAGTCGACAAGCGTAATGCACTTAAAACGCAATCGCGCACGAGTGTATCCGTGAATAACAACGACGCCGTGAGGCAATTTAAGCGAGAGCCGAGATGCTCGACTCGCGGTCGAGATCGGCGGGTAATTTTAAGAGTCGTTTCCCAACCTTTATCCGGAAAATTAAATAGCGATTTCCGGCTGCGCGCCGCATCGTGAATAACAATGCCAGCGGCTGCCACTCGCTGTTTCCGTGACGCGCGAGCCGCTTGCGCTGATTTTCCGCATTTAAATCGTTTATTGTACGTCGGTGGATACCGTAATTGCGCGACTTGTTTTGAATAAAATTAATTCAAATGCTACGTAGAGTCGATGACGACTAAGAAGATCGTAGTCGAAGAAATAATTAAATGCTCCGGGAGTGGCTGGGAGTTTCTTTTGTCACGCGAAGCGCTCGAGGAAAGCTTTAGTATTTTTTTTTTAATTGGCATTCATTTGTCTTCCTTGAATAAAATAGGTGCGCCCAGAAAATCAGAGGGGCAAAAATGAGCCGTGCGTTATAGCGCGCGAGTGTAACGAATGAGCGCGGACCATTTTTATGGCTTAATTAAACGAGTTGTCCGGGAACGACAAATAAAATCCGATTAAAATAATGTACCTCATAAAGAGCACAGTAATGCTAGCAATTAAATTAAGCGCTTTAATTTAACAACTGCAATTTTGCATTGATTCGACTATCGCCGGAGTGCGAAGACAAATAATCTCTTTTGTATCGTTAAAAAGGAAATTGCGGAAAAATTACTTAAGTTAGAAAAGAGAAATGCGATGTTCGTGGCACTGGTAGAAAAAAAGTTGTAAACATTAAGCCGAACGAAATTCAATGAAGCAAAAGTAACGATCAGATTAAGAGTTTCTTGCGAGTTTGACTTGGTCAACCGACTCCACTCGCTTTCTTTCTTCTGTCCCTGAGAATATATCCTGCCCCTTATCTCTTCGAGGGATCGACTAATTTAAAGTTACTGCGAACTCATCTACCGTTTAGTAGTCCTTTTTCTAGCGCTAAACGAAGTACTCCCCTTTTATTCCGTTAATCCCCATTAAGTAACGTTATTATAGACAGCTTTTGCACTGACTTCAACAGATGTGAAGCTTTACTAAAATTCTGTATTATTCGTGCTTACTTATAGAAATACATTAGTATTAGTTTATTGTTAAAAATATTTAAACGCCGATGTTCTTTTGATTGCAAAAATAGTGCGCAAAATTCATGTTTGAATTAAAAAGCTTGTTCTCCACAGGCTTTCTTCAAAACTGCTCATTACGTGGTTCTACAGTTTTAAGAATCCTAATTGCAGTTACTGCATCCATTATTAAAGAAAAAAAATTCAAAATTTTTTCACATTTAAAAAAAACTCTAAATGTTATTAAATATTATTTGAGAAAGCCCATTTAAAACCTTGTCAGGTCATATTTCGTTAGAAGTTAATCAATCCATAAGCGATATTCAATTAATGTTCAATATTTTTATGAAATTTGATGGTACTCTTTGATGTTCCAGGGAGGCCCGAGCCCACCGTGAAGTGGTTTGTCAACGGCAGGGAGAAAAAAATGGATGTTTCCTATGAAAGAACTGCAGGCGATGTGATCGAAAAGAAGTAAGCTTTCAATTTATCTGTTGTTAATTATGTCAAAAGAAAGAGCAAATACTTTCACGTTGTTAAACAAATGCAAATCAGTGCAGAAAAGCAATTTTTTTCTTTTACCTTATAATTATTTAAATTAGATGATTTTTACTTATCTAATTTTTATTTTTAAACTTTAGTTTCTTTAACAAAACTAAGTAGTTGAAGTTTTAAGAAAATATATGATTAAGCAACTCTGAAAGTGTTAGTAAACTTTTACAGTTATAAAATTTCGAAATAATTTTATGTACAGATGTATATTGATAAATATTTATTTACAGAATATCTATCAAGTCGTTAAATAGGTCACACCTTTTCTACAACTTTACATGTCAGGCGCAAAACACTCATCTAGTAGAGCCTAAGCAAGTGTCCATCATCCTCGACTTGAATCGTAAGTATTCAACGAATAAAATTCGCGTAAATTTTATAAATAGCAAAAAAAAAAATTAAAAATCACAGTCTATTAGTTTTTATTAGATTATATAAAAGGCTTTAGGCAATTTTAAAACGCGATAAACACGGTTTAATGTAGGCATCAGTTGAATTAAGTCAGATTTACGTGAACGGAACGTATTGAAGATACACTATTAAAGGGATTAAAAAGTGAGCTAGGAAAAAGCTTTCGAATTAAATTGCAGAGCAAAAGCCAAAGCTATCGCGCGAACCAAAAATTGCCGCTAGCCTCTACCCTTTGATTTTTCGGATTCACGATGAAAGTCCCGTCTCAATTGTCAAATTCAAATAAAAATGTAAATGTATTACGTCTATTTACAGTCTGTTCCTTTTAATCTGAACTTTTGATGAAAAAAAAACAAAGCCATCAATAATTTCCCACCAAAAAACCGATGGATCAAGTCAAAAATTACTTCATATTATATAGGTATCGCGTCAATGCTCGCGATAAATCAAATTTTTGAAATGTTACTTTTCATGCATGTTATATTTAAGAGAAATTTTCTTTATTTTTTAAAGAATACTAGTCGGTAAATAGTGGAAAAAAGTATTTTAAACAATTTTATAGTTCGAATTTTAAATGAATTTGCTTTCGTTCGGTCGTTCGGCGAAGAAGAACGGACGGCATGCGATCAGCGCGATCATTCGTAAATCGTCCGCAGCCGCGTGAAGAGTCAGTCGTTAGCGCGTTTCCTCTCTCGCTCGTCGCCCCCTCGGCCGACCCTCGCCCCGGTGTAGATTTCATATTTCACGGGCAAGCGGATCGCATCCGGCGAGCGGTATTGGGCCAATTGGAAAGCCAGATTTATCGCGACGCCGCCGTCACGCCGGAAAATCGTCACCTCTATCGCGCAAAATTGAAAACAATATCGCTGTATACTCGCGGACAAAAAAATGCAGATTGCATAAATAAAATCGGACGAGGAGGAGAGGGGGAGATTGAAAAGCAAACAAATAACCCGGCAGCGCGCGACTTCTCGATTTTGCACAATTGGAAATCGGCCTCGGGCGTGTCCCCCCTACCTCCTCCCCCGCGCTGTGACTCGTCATTTATGTATGCGCAACTACCTCTAAATAGAATAACGCCAGCGGGACGGACGTCCGTGCGCGCTTGCGTCGATCCGCTGATTGTGATTTTATGCGGAATCAATGACTCGATTAATATCGACCTCACGTAGCTGAGGTGGCGACCGCCTCCGACGTAATCACAGATCGTAATTAGTGACATTCGACGTAATTTCAATGGTCCGCCTCGATTAGCGTCGTGCGGAAACTAACTTTTTTCCTCTTTTTTTTTCTCTCGTTCCCTCTGCCCCCGTCTCTTTTCATTTTATTCACTCGCTCACGCTCTGGATCCCTTTTTTCCTGCGCTGATAGCCTTTTCTCTTTCTATTTTATTATTCTCTCAATGTCGTTTCTTTTGCTTGCTTGTACCCTTCCCTCTTATTATAAGGGCTGTGATATTTAACCTCTGGAAATAACTAAATCTTTTTTACTTTTATACTAGCAATTTATTAATATTTTTGATATTAGCTCTAATAAATTCCTTTTTCCCTTAATACCCCCGTTTTGGTAAAAAATGTTTTTTTTTATAACACTTATTTATCTAATTCATTGGCAGTTGAGAATATGCGAAGTAAATTAAAAAAGAAAATTATGATCTATATTTTCCAAAGTTTTCTTCGATTCTTTCCCTTTTGTTATTGACTCAAATAAAAGAATAGAGTTACTATTTCCGTTAAATTTATTACTCTTTATATTACACTTAAAATTCAACTGAAAATGTTTTAAATTTTTTTAGTGAAACCGCTAACGGTTACAATGAGGAAGCCTAATGGAAAAGATACCGGAAATGAATCCTTAAAAGCGGAGGAACGTTATGTGGTGGAATGTGAAACGACGGGTTCGAGGCCACCAGCCGTAATCACGTGGTATAAAGGCAAAAGGCATCTCAAACACGCCAAGGTAAGGAATTTATAGCATTTAAATGCATTTATTAAAACTTTACTGCAATCGGTATTCTGCGGTAAAATTAATTTAGCTTGTTAGGGCTGAACGAATAATTGCTACTGAATTTCAATACTCTAGTATTATTAATAATTTAGAGAATAAACGTTCTCTATTAAAATATTTCAGTAATGTACGAAACTTGTTTTTATAGAGTTTAGAAAACATTTAATTTAAAAAACAACTGACTTTAAAATTCGAGAGATATACGATTATTAGTAGACTATATCGACAGTTGCAGAAAGATTATCTCGTTTTTACTTTAGAAAAAGGTACTATCTGCATTGATCGTAGCAGGTACGAACTCTTTGGGGTTTTTGTTTTTAGCTTCTCTCAAATTAAAGAAAAAAAATTACGTTCGCAAAATAAAACAACTAATTTATTTTGAGAGTACAAACTAGATAACTGGTAAATAAAACCTCACTGCCTCCACCGGCCCTCTCGAATTTCTCCATTTTCCGACTACTCTTCTCTCGAGTGGCGTGCCTTTTCCCCGCTCGCTTCTGGTTTCTAAAAATTTCGAACAATAAACGAATGTCCGACCGCATGACCGAGAGTTTTTTTGCGCTCAGCGCGCTGCTGCTGTAGATTCTACGAACTATTTTTCCACTGCGAAATCCGGGAGTTACGATTTGACCGAAACGCCTTCAGGAGTCAATAACCAACCCCACACCGCGTGATCCCTCCCTGCAGAACGCTTACTGGAGTAAGAGAGACAGAAAAGGAGAGAAAGAGAGAAGGGGGTGGGGTAAGAAGCTACGGCCAAAAGAGAAGGAGAAAAAAGAAGTAGGAAAAGGAGGAGCAAGAGAAATATTTTACCAGAGAAGACGAGGCGGAAGCGAACGGGGGACGAGGGAGAACTGGGCGTGAGAATGAGAGATGGGGAGTAAATTTTCTCCCTCTGTCTCAGCGGCCGAAGCTCGCGCTCAAGTTTGAAGGGTGAAAATGCAAAAGAGTTTATTGAAGACGGGAATTGAGGAGGGACGACTCGGTGGCTCCGGGACGCTTGAAAGGCAGAAAGCAGAAGGAGGACGGAGCAAAAGTGTGATCGGGAATTCGTATTAACGCACCGGCAGCGAGGCATCCCTGTCTGCTGCAGATATTTTCATCCGCTTTATGCTAATTACCAATCGGCTCCAAGAAATTTCCACAAGTTCCGGAATATATATACAGTGCACCCTCCCTCGCCAAGTCCAAGGATTAAAATATTTACTTTAAAATCGTTCCGTTTTAATTCGCACTTTTGCCGAGTATCGTCAATAATCCTTCGAATGAGGGAAATATTTAAATAATTAAAATACCCTGATTACCGTAATATGGGTGCCTACATCGAGTCTTTGTGCGTTCGTGATTATAACGACGATATAAAAACGGCCGATATAATAACCGATTGCAGTCTTGTAAATCGAGTCTTTAATAGCCTTTCAAAAAGGATAATAATAATAATATCAAAATTGTCGACGGTAAACGCTGAATGAAAATCATTGTTACGCATCAGTTCCTTTGGGAATATTCGGCATTACGTGCGCATAAACTGTAGTGGTAATGCGATAGGGTTATATGCAGGTAAACGCGAGCTGCAGTATAAATATATACGAATTGATGGGTTATACGTGTCCTCGGAAAATCTGATTTTCCAATAAATCTATCAATTATTAAAGTAATTTATTTATGCGGAAAATATTTACTACCTCTTCCATTCATAAATAATTTCAAAGTTTGCTAAATCCGTGCGTGCAGTATTGAAATGACATTAATTGAATCCGGCAGCGATTAAGGTTTCCAATGCACGAAAACGTAATACGCGTCGGTGATAATTCTGAATAGGAACTTGCTCATTCCCACCCTCGCGGCCCTCGCTCCGCTTGCATAAAATATCATTTGACGATTACCTTGCCCGTAAATATAAATATCCCATTATATATACGCTTAGTTTACTCGTACTTAGCATTCGAAATCGTTTTCAGTACGATTGCGCATGATGTAACATAACTTAACGTACAGTGTCATTACAAACACTTGATTGATATAGTTAATAAAAAATTATAATTTAGTAATTGTGTATACGCGTAAATTTAAACGAAATTAAATTTAATAGTTGAATAGCATTATTAACCACACTAGCTAGAAGAGCATTGCAAAAACGTTTGAGATGACTAGTATAATAGGATTAAACTGAAGATTCTCAGGAAGTTCTCTGAAGAAGTGGACGCGGATGCCGTATTAAAAAAAGGACTAATATAATTGATCTTATATGAGAAAGAATTGCAAAGTTAATTAAAAGTTGTTTTTGACGGAAAACGAGGACCTTTCCACCTCCGAACTCGTCAAAAAAAGACGAAACAGAGAGAAAAAAATAAACAAAAAAAAACTGAATGGAAACAGAATCGCTCGATCCATCTGGATATTGGCGATTAACCTCACTCCTCGGTAAAATCTGCACGTATGGCATGCATCGGCGTATCGGGCATTCCCTTCGCGTTTTGCCCGGTCCGCTCGGGGCTCAGCCATGCGGAAAGTTATTTCCTCCCAGGGGCCAGGGATAATTATTCGAATCTCGGCGTTGACGCGCCCAAATCGAAAGCGCCTCCTCTTCTTGGCTCGCGGCCCTTTATCCGCTGCTAGCCCTCGCGCGCTCGCCGAGTGTGCCGGATTTTCATCTTGGCGATTCGCGCCGGCGCCCCTTACACACTCGCCGGCGCGAAGAAAACGAAACGCGCGCGAGATAAGGTTACGTGACGGGCCTCGCCGATGAAGCGGAGGACGCCGGGAATCCCTGAGAAATGGAGGCAGATCCTGTGAGCCTTAAATACTGCGCCTCGCCGGCGGCCTCTTTCCCTTTCGTGTCACATATCCCCGACCGACTCATACATTTGATATGGCCGTATACATGTTAAACGAGTAAAAGTGATCTCGGCGCGCGTATGAAAAATATACGAGTTCCTTGCCTCGTTCGTCGCTCTCGGCTGCGCTCTGCTCGCACGTCCACGATCTTCTCCCGAATGGAGTTGTGGAAACGACGGACAATCGTGAGCTAAATCAGAATTCGTAAAAAAACGATGATTGAAGGTGTGCGGAACGAAAAAGTAGCCTTTCGATCGATTTTAAAGTAAATATTGATAGGGTTATTTGTGTCAGATTGCTTATGTAAACATTTTAATAAATAATAAACAGCATGCAATGTATTACGTAATCTAAGTAGTAGTATTTTTTTCTCGTAAAAAAGTCGGTATCCCTGTTACGTGGTGTTAACATTCAAAACACTTTAATATAAATTTATTTGCCTAACCTTGAGATAGAGTACAGCACAACCTGTTATTTAATGCAAACCGCATATTTTTTAGAGAATATATAACTCAAAAATAAGTAGAAAATATTTATTGATATTTGAGTAATTTTCAGATTTTTATTAGCTGAAGCGTAGGTAAAAAATAATTGAACGTGCAAAGCTAGCTAAATAAAAATAACAAGAATAATTTTACATAATGCTATTTCATTCTGGCTGAAGCACCATATAGAAGATGACACAATTTACTGGGATTACAAATTGGACTAAATAAAAATAAAGTTAGTTTTTGTAGCACGCACGTACAACGTAGTCGCAATTTCGTCTACATTACGCACCTGTTTTTCCAACGAGACTAACAGGATAGGACGTATGGATGAGTTGAACACGCTGACACCAGTGGCTTCTAATTGCAATTTCCGCGTGCACGACGTCAATTGCGTTCAGCGGTCTGACAAAATACACGATGGTTTCCGAATGCTCAAAATGTAATTATCTCCCAACGTTTTTAAACAAATAGTCGCGATGAAATGTCATTCGCCACTGCACTGTAAACTTTTAAATAAGTACTTAGGAACGATGCCAAAATACAGTTGGAACAAGAGTTAATTTTTTTTTTTTTTTTAATTACGAAGTTTGCGTAGAGTTTAATATTTTTCCATTAAAGCTTTAGCCAATGCACAAACTTATAATTTCTTACGCATTTCTCACGTCAAATGAAGTTTGCTGTTTACTCGATCAATAAGGGGAAACTTAGTAGAGGGACTTGAGACATTTCCAGTGCCAGTTTCTTAACAAGTCGCCTAACGTAGGACTACATAATCAGGCAACTCTTAATTCCATGCAGAATTTTACTTTAAAGACTCGAAAATACTTGTTGAAATGACGGATTTCATTAAATTTGAGAATTTTTAATTAATTGCATTGTGGCTTTTTAAAACAAAAGCTCTTCTGTCGATTACGTACAATTCAGCATAAAGCTATTGCGAAATGCTAAATTGGTTCATACTTCACCGTGGCGCGAAAAAATGTATAGCTTCATAGCTCGAAATAATTAAATTAAATTTTCATTTAAGTTGCCTAAAGCGCGCGCAAGCTTTTTTCGGTAATCTGCAAGTGAAAAGAAATGTGCGTATTTCCGCCTACGCGTAATTAAAAATACGGGCGCGCATTTCAACAGCTTTTCTGCTTAAAATAACCAGACGTTTTCTGCGCCGCGGCCGAGTATTTTGCGCCGCGCGCACGAGATGAAACGTTAATGAGGGAAAACTACCGGTGTAGTTTTAATGCGACCGGTCGCTGCGTGGAAGCGGCAGTGCAGGGGAGCGGAGGAGAGGATGCAGGAGGGGAATTCGCGCACGAGCCTCGGCGTGGCCTAATAACGGCGCGTCGTTAAAATTCAACCGGTCTGCGCGCGAGCAATTGGAGAACCGCTAATCTTTGCCACGCCGCCATTTATTGACCTATGCGAGCCGAACGAGCACGCGCTACAATCGCCGACAGATCGCCCATACACGTAATAATTTATTGCCATTTCTCTCCCTTACGCGGCCCGAGCGAATGCCCAGCCCTTTGCATTCCCCTATTATCAACGGCCAATTAATGGCTAGCGTTAATTACCGCAATATTTATTCCAATCCGTCGGCGACGTCATGAAAAGTGTTTTACGCGAGTCTATTGTCCCTTCATTACAAAGGTTTAGCGTATCATCCCTCTGAATATTTTTTTTCTTTTTTTTTAATTAAGATGACTTTTTGTTGTCCTAGGAATATGAGACAGTCGAAGCAAATCTTTAATTTATAACGGTTTAATTTTTCCGTCGTAATAGTTGTTAAAATTTATAATTTACATGACTGAAGTTTTCTCTTCGTTTGTAGAAAAGTTTTTAAAGGAAGTACTCTATTTTGATCGGCTTCTTTCAAAACTTCCAGGCTTTCAACAGATTCTTTCTTTTTGTTAACTTCTCACTAAGAGATTAATCCCTCTCGTGCTTTCCTTAAATTACTATTCTTTTTGTGATAAATTATCGCTTTATCAATTCATTATGCACAATAATCTACTTTGAGATCATGAGACATCGAATATTCCAAATACCAACAATCAATATGTCGCTAAAAAATCCATACTACATTAAAAATTGCTGTTGACTACTTTGGCGCTATCATTTTAAAATATTTTGCAGTAGTGAAAACAAGTTTTTAATGAAAGTAGAACAACAAGAGTTACTTGTACAGAAAATCAATGCATTAACAAGTAATTGAAAATTTAATCAATACAAAGTGTGTGATGTGAGAGTATTAAAAAGTACAAAGTATGCTCTGTCTTACTGATATGTGTCAGGTGCTTCGCAAAATAAAATACATTTACCCTTCGCTTTCAAATTTTTTCAACAGACCTCCACTCACCAATCTGCAATTAAAAATTATAGAAAAGTTTTCCATTCAACATCAAAGCGCTGTCGGCCGAACAAAAAGCTCGGGCGGAAAAGGCGAACAAATAAAATTAAAAGCAAATTGTTCGGGAGCGGGGGGCTTAAATCACCGGGGGCGCAGCGTCGGTATCGCCGCTTCACATCAAATATACACTCCCCACATCCGCGGCGCTAAAGTAAAATTAATCGCGACGGCGAACAATAGATTAAAAAGTCGCATTAATTCAGGGGCGCGCGCTCGCCCCGGTCGTTCCTCAAAATTCTCGCTGGCCGCGCGCTCCGAATAAATCCTCCTCCGATGGCCGAGCGGGGGCGGGGGGCAGGGCCCCGCGGCCTTTCAACCCCCGGAGAAATATTCGCCGGGCGTGCGGACCTCCTTTAGATTCCCGACGAGCTCCGCGTCCCTCCTAAGTGCGCGATAATAAAATATAACCGGGGCGCCGACGCGGCGAATTGCGCTCCGCTGCGAGCGGCCACTTCCACTCGTCTCCAGATAGACCGTGGACAGATATTAACATAAGCAGATCCTGTAACCGACGGATCACGTAGAGCACTTCCGCTGCATTACCATCCTGATTATCCTCCGCGTCCATCCGCTCCCATTCAAGCGCCGCGCCGCGAGCCCCACTTTGCCTTTCCGCCTCCCCCCTTCCTCCACCTTACTTGCCCTTTCTCTCTCTGGTTCTCGCTTTGCCGGGGAGAAAGAGAGCCCTTCTCTACCTGCGCGGTAGTCCCTCTGCGCGCTATTTTAGTTCCGGCAACTCTGAGCCGCGAGAGGATGTTCCGTCCTGTTTTCCTATGTGCGCGCGCTTCCTTTCGCCCGACTCTGCATTCACTCTATTTTTCTTTGAATTCGCTTGTAACGAGCACGAGAAGCAACTGACACTGCCTCAACAACATGGTAATTAGAATTCGTCGACGTTGCTGGAGGTTTTTTTTTTCGAAAATTAGCCTGTTGAGCGCTGCGGAGAACCCTTCCTTTTTTTCCTCAGAAGTTTAAAAATGCTTATTAGGAAAATTTGATGTAACATGAAAAGGGAAGTAAAGCTCCTTGTGCGCGGGTTACACGAGCTGTAAGCATTACAATAACAAATACTAAAATTACAATTGTGAACATTTAAATTGTGCGCAATTTGGCCAGTAGTCGTAAAGGGGGAAAATTAAAAAAAAGTAAAGAAAAAAAAACGTAGCGGACGCTTTGTTTAGCATTGCCACCGGTGCACACGCGTCTTATTCTGCCCCCGGAATTACGAGTGTTCTAGAGAATAAAGATGCAGCCGCGCCTATTTAGCCAAAATAAAACTGCGAGCAATTTGCATGGAGCACACAGCGGCACTCGCGCTCTCCCTCCCTCCTGGAATTTAATTAACGTATGATGCAATTAAGGTCGTTATACACAGCTCCGGTTATTTTTCATTCTTTGCGAGACTCGCCATCCCCACCCCGCTTTTCCTTGGCTATTCAGCCTCGACAGTCCCTCCCCACTCTCGTGCAATCGCTTTTTCCTCTGTTTTCCTCTTCGCTCCGGGCCGGCGTGGCCCTCCGCCGGGTCTTTTTTAAATCCGACTAGGAGATGGATACGTTCATCTTGGGCGGAGCAGCCGGTGCCCTCGTTGCTTACGGTCCGTCGGGCGCCGGCCTGCGGCTTCCCTTTATTATTGCTCGAAATTAAGGATACGACCGCCGGAGGGGGGCGGATCCGCGAAATAACGCCTGAAGAGGAGGGCCGCATAGTCTGTATACTCCATCGGCTTATTTTTTCATTTACCTCTTTCATCGACTTTCTTTCTCTCTCTTTCCGATTTCCATCCCCTTGGATCCAGCGCGCTCTCCTCCCTTCATATCCTCCTGCTGATGCTTTTTGTCGTCTGCATTCGATCCTTTGGCCGGAGTGGCCATCGGGAGCTGCTCGCCCGTTATTAAGTCCGCTTCTTTTCGTTCCTTTTTCGTTGCGAATTTTCGTCGCTGGCTCAAAGTCATAGCCACGGAAAATTGAAAAATGCAGAGGGGAGGAAATGGAGAAATTGCGTGGTTTAAGCAGATCAATATATAAAGACGATACGTAGAATGAACTAAAAATATTTAGGAACATGTGAACAAAATGAAAGACAATTATGATAATACCTACGAACTGTATGACTTTTCTGACTCGTGAATGTTCATTTCCAATCTTGCAATGATAGAAAGTTATAATTTTAACGCAGAAGTTGCTGAATTTAAATTCAGGGTATTACTACATAAAAATGCCGCTTACTATACTGTGCTACATAATCTCGTCGGACTAAACTAGGGTCAGTACTACTTGTTTGCGAATGCTTTGTCTTGAAGTCTAAATACGCTGCTTTAAAAAGTATTATTATAATTTACTTGAATTTATTCATGAATTTGAATAATTTAAAGATATTCGCTGGAAAGAATTTACTTTTACAAAACTTTTTCTTTAAAAAGTAAAATAAACTTTAACGCTTTGTAAAGCTTTGTAGGGACCTTTAAATAATTTAAAACGAAAAATATATTTAACGTTACAAAAAAATTACCCAAAGTATAACTTTAAATAACTGCGCGTCAAAGCACAATGTATGCACTTTTAATCGAATTCTCATCACTTTAAAAAACCATTAAATAAAGTCCAATGAAATAAAATCAAATGAAATTATGGCGGTTTGAAAAATCTTTTAAATGTAAATTCACAGCGTGCAACTTGCGTCAGCCTCGACTAAAGTAGTTCAATGCAAAGCAAAAGCGCGGAGCTGGGCGGGTCGGAAACGAGACCGGCGAGAGGGCCACAATATCGCGAAATAAAAAACGAATTAGGTGCAAACGGCGCGGCTCGACCAAAAGTACGGCCGGTGCCTTGGAAGGGGGCATGAAGTATTGCGGCGACGGTTGGTGTGGACTGCTCGCGCGAGCGGGTTAAGAGGTCGGAGGTCAAAGCGCGCGCCGGTGTGTAAGGAGCGAGCGAAGAGACGGCAGATGAGAAAGAGAGAGGAAGCAATCAGACTTTGAATATGAAATTAAAAACGTCGAGTGCAGCCTAAGACCGAAACCGCGCACCTCTCTCGACTTGCCGTCGTTACCTTAGTAAAAGAGGAAGAAAGAGAAAAAGAGTTATAGAGAGAGAGAAAGACAGACACAGAGAGAAAGAGAGAGAGAAATGCTGGAAAAAGAGAGAATAAGGAAGTGGTTGGAAAAAGGAGATTGGGCGCGGTGCTGTTCGGCCGTTGCGACGTCATTCTCCGCCACTCTGATCTTTCATAAAGCAACAATCGCCAAGCCCAACTCTGATTTGCCACGAGATCAAGTTATTTCACTTACTTTTTGCCTTCTGTCTTAATTGATAATGAAAACTATTTTTACTTGGCTTCCGTGGAAAATGTCTTATTATGTCTCTGTCTTCATCCTTTGGTCCATGAAATTATACAAACGAGGAAAAAATGAGATTCAACTTTCGAGGGGGCCTTTTGTTCTTTAAACTTTTATTTTTTCGGATTCCATTCAGATTTCGGATTCGGATTCTATTCAAAATAAGGCGAAATATTTGTATAAAAAAAAAATATCGGACAAGTAAAGGGAAAGAGGAGAAAAATAAGGTTGCGATTTGCTAAAATAAGTAGAAAAATCGAGATTTTGTCAGACATTCAGTAGTATTAATTGCAAAATATCAATTTGCATAGGTTTCTTCCTTTTATAACGATTACAAAATTGTTTTTATAATTAGGGAATAATAAGCAATTCACAATTGAAATTTACGAATAGTATTAACAATACATCGCAATGCAGATAAGTAGTTATAACCCAGTTTAGTCCGACAAAATTTTTCATGTAATTATTTAGATTTTGATAATAAATATAAGCACTTGTAAAGTAACGTATTACATCATTAATTTTGCATATCTAGTACATTATGCCTGTTTATTGGCAACAATTAAATGAATAAGTAAAAAGAACAATATCCGTTATTAATAACAAGATAATTATTCGAATAAACAAGCTAATTATTTAAAATTAATGAATTTTAGTAAAATTAATAAGAAAATTGGATTTATTAAACTGAAAA
This sequence comes from Eurytoma adleriae, assembly GCA_900480045.1. Lineage (NCBI taxonomy): Eukaryota > Metazoa > Arthropoda > Insecta > Hymenoptera > Eurytomidae > Eurytoma > Eurytoma adleriae. The sequence goes on along the minus strand of UXGC01000003.1, from coordinate 806,647 downwards.
ATTAATTATTCAATTTAATGTATTATGTAATAAAGTTCATTGAATAATTTAGTACGAGAAAATATAATATCTAAAATTTTAAACGCTTTAACCTCCTATTCACCGTGACGAGGTACTTGATCATAAATACTCGGATTTTCTATCTAATTTACGTTTGTAGGAGATTCAAAAAAATAAATAAATTAAAATAGCCTGCCTACAAAATGCTTTTGCAAATTTACTCTCACTTTACGAATCGTGAATTTACACACTTCATTTAAATGACGATAATCCGCACTTCATTCAAAATCTAGAATATCCCGAAAAGCCCAAGAAAATATACAAAATTGAAATGAACCACGCGAATTCCTGCAGCACGCACGGAGGAAAGCATTCGGCGGCTCCTCTAGCGAGTGTATAAGCGAACGCGCAGGCGCGCTCGTTCGACGCCCGGCTTAATTCGCGTAACAAGGACCGATGCTAATGCCGGCGGGTGTGCGGGCGCGTCGAGACTTACGCTTGCGAAAACGTCACTCATTATGCGGGAGCGGCTGCTACCTATACCCCGACTGCTCGCGGCAGCTCGCATTCGCGCGCCCACCCCCGAAAAGCCGCCCCCGCGCGAGATAGTCGCGGAGGCGCGTACACGGAACAATTACGCGTCGAATGGGCCGCCGACGCGCGTCGTTATGTGTGACGAGCCGACCCTATCTCTTTCCCCTTCCTCCGCCTCCGCCCCTCACCCCTGCCGCCCGAGCGAGTTCCGTAACAAGATATCCCAGTTGGTAACTGGGACTTCCGACTGAGCGAGAACGCATACACGTGCTCGGGGCGACGCAGTGTTTGTCGGTTTATCCTCTCGCGACACTAGGAGCCCCCGTGTCCCGTCAACCGCGCCTGTTTGAATTCGCCGTCTGCGTTTACACGGCGAAACGGCTTCGGGGGGAGGAGAGAAGAGGCTGCGAGGTGGGTCGCCACTCGTCGTCGCTGGCAAAGGCAAAAACTGCAACGGTGTTACGGCGGATCCGCTGCACCGATGCCGGTTCTGGCGATGTCCGACCCTTCCTTGTTTACTGGATGCTGTTTGGGAGGCTGCGGGCTCTCGCATCGCGCATGTTAGAGATGGAGAACGATACGAATTTTAGATTTTATTACCTTTGTGGTTTGAACTGAGATAGTCACTGTAGTGGTTTGAAACATTGTCAACGATTCTCACACACTGAGAAAAATGTTAATACTGATATTTTACGCGATTATATAAATCGTGGCTGACTAAACTAGGGGTGTCACTACTTATGTGTTTCGAGTTGTCTTCGCTTTAGTTAAGACTATAATGATTTTTAATGCAACATTTTCCTCCTCGCGTAGTGAAACCATGGTAGTTATTCATTACTTTAAATGTTTAAAATTCACTGCAAAATAATGAATTAACATTGATAGTACATATTTGTCTATGTAAGTAGTAATACCCTAGTAGAGTCAGGCACGGTTTTATGTAAACGTTTAGAGCATCAGAAACTTAAGTTATAAATTTCTCTATGTTTTCTGAAATTAAAATCACTATTTTCTTACTGTAAAAAAGTTTCTTGGTCTATACAAGTACCTAATTTATATTCTTCTAAAAAAAGACGATGAGAATGAATATCTCGGAATTTTCCAAAGTTTATTATGTCAACAGTCTACGAACAAGTTAATATTTTATGCGACCTCAAATAAAACTGATTCAAAATGAAAAATGAAAAAAGATTAGTCCGCATGCAAAGTACCCTTACGTTTTATACAATTATTTATACAATTTATTACAATATATTTATACAACCCTTTTATTCAATAAAACATTCCGATGTCTCTGTACAATTTCAAAAAGATCTCACATAAATTTGAAATTATTATGATTATTATCCCACTCCAACAATTTTTCTTTTCCCTCGGCAAACATACCATCGCCACCTCTTCCCTTCACCTTTTCATCGCGCGCGCTCGCCGACTGGAGATTTCATTTTCGGACATTTCGCGTCAGCATATAAAACAGAAGCGTGAGCGGTAGTGTGCGCACGCATTGTACATAAAGAAAGGTCCGGGTCGAGGCGCGGGCCACATATCAAGCGTCAGCGGCGCATACATCTCACGCCGGCGGTTGTGCACGCTTTATATCTAAGGTCTGTGTGTCAATTTGCAGGAGGAGAAGGGCAACACGGAGAATCGCACGATCAGTAGGGTGGAGTTCCAGCCGGGCGTGGACGACGACGGAAAATTGGTGATTTGCAGGGCGGAAAATCCAAACGTGACCGGACTCTTTCTGGAGACATCCTGGCGGATCGACGTAGTGTGTGAGTAATTTCACATTCCCCGGCCCCGCTGGCCGAGCCAGCTTCGACCTCCACCCCCCTCCCTTTTCACCTCGCTCGATTCCTTCCGCCCCCACCGCCTGTCTCCCGCATGCTCGGGCGCTGCAGGGAAGCGCGGCGTTCCTTTTTTTTATGGTCGCCGCACGTACGGCCGAAGACGAGTCCGAACGAGCCGCTCGCGATTGGCTGTCGATCCTTATTCCTCATAAAAAGCGGAGTAAAGGGATCCCTCGTTAAATGAACGGGGGACGGCGGAACTCGTCGTCGGCGCAGTCTTCGACTCGGCTGAATTTACCTTGAGAAAGGAGAGAAATCCGTACCGACGCTACCCACACAGTGGCTGCTGTATTCTCGGCTCGACCTCGTGCTGCCAGTCGTCGGCAAACTACAAGTTTCCCTTTTTAATTAAAAATATTTCGGTGTCGGATTTTGGATTGTATTGATAAAATAATTACACGAAGCAAATACAATGCGTTACAATAAATGTAAAAAATTGAACTCATTGTCTTTTTAAACAAAAATATATGAACAATTCAAATTAATAAAGGTTAAAAAAAAATAAAAGAATTTTCAAGCTTTGTACGATTTTAAATAATGAATATCGATTAATTATAGTTTACGTTCGATATTTGCACTATTATCGTTCTTTACAAATGTAAATATTATTTTTAATTGAACGCTGAAAAGTCTCTTTTGTTCACTTCTTTCATTTGCTTTATTCAGGGCGTAAAACTTAATTGCAATTAACTTATCGACAAGATAGAGAATTTTTACTTAACAAAGAAATTTTGTTTATGCAACAAAAAATGCACTTTTCTATTATCGTTTCTCTATTATTTTTCGCTCATTTAAAGATCAATTTAGGAACTGTACAATTTCTAGCATGTTTTAGTTTTCCTAAATTTATATACCCGCGCCCGTGGGATGAGCGAAACAAACCAGCCTCAGGGGAAAATGAATCGGCTTACCGTTCGATATGAAAATTCCGCATTTCTCGTTAAACGAAAATCCGCATGGGCGCAGATTTGATTTCGGACCGGTTCTCCATCGCCTCTCTTTTTTTTCGGCCAAACAGCGTCGCGCGGCCCCATACCGTCCGCTTTCATTTCTCTCCGATACACGCACACCCTTAAATCTTTCGATATACAAAAACACACGCGAGCGTTTTGGCATTCGATTATTTTATACAGAAGGCCAGCCTCATTGACGCGTCGGCGCGCTGATAGATTCGCTTTGCTAGTTTCCCTTTCGCGCCTGCGTTTTTTTGGCTCCGCTTTTTTTTCCTCTCTCTTTTTTCGGTTCGCCGTGGCACCGCGAAATTCGCGAGCCCTCGCTTTTTTTTCGCGCGCGCGCTTATTTATTAACCCCCGCCGACGGTCGCGCTGGCGCTGAGTGAAAAAGTAGATTTCGACGTTGGCGTGGGCGAGACCGCCGGAATAAGAGAGGTCAAACGGTCCCCCGAGCATTGTCCTGTCGGGACGCGCCGGGCCGCGTCACTCTGGCCCGCGACGATATGAGCGCGCGCTCGTCCGCGTTTATTGACCGAAGAAATTTATCACGAAACTACATTCATCCCACCTCGTAAAGTTTACGTCTGGCGCGCGGGCCAGCGCCCGGAGAGTTATGGCCCGGCCCGGGGGTATGTATATAAAGGCGTCGGCGGCGAAGATAAAAGGCGACTTCGATTCGACACTTTTTCGCCTTGGTCCGCGCGGTTTCACCTTCGCGGGGTCGATGACCTTGCATGCTTAATGACTCATATCGTAAAAGTGAAGAAATAGTTCATCTCTGGTCACTCTTTTTATCGCTATTTAGTAGTCCGCTCGAAGAGAAAATGGTAAATGTTTTTGGATTTACTTTATAAGTGTACTTCTTTATTACACAAATTGGAATTTTCATTTTACATTTACAATATTAGGATACTATATAGATGTTAATAGCATTTTTAAATAAACTTGACATACCTTCAAATAGTTAATTCATGTAGAAAGCAAATGACATAATGAAATGATAAATATCAGTAGTAAAACCCCTATATGATCAGACATAAAATTAACTTCCATCATTTTGAATTGGTATGCTATTAATTATTATTATTCGCTACTCACTTCTTTTTAATTTAACATTTTAAGTAAATTTAACTTTTTTTGGAATAGATAATTAAAGTAGAAAGAAATTGATGTACAAAAATGATTTATCAGAAATCAGTAGTAAAACACTTATATGGTCAGACATTAGGAACCATTGATTCCCTTTCAATAGATTTCGATTTGTTCACCGTTAATTATTACTATTTGCTATTCATTTTTAATAAATTTAAAAAGAAAACAGTAAATTATTAATATATTTTATTTAATACTTTTGTAATTCCTTTTCGTACAAGTATTACACTTTTTATTATTCAAATTGCATTTTTTTTGTTCATTTACAATCTAGGTAGCTTGTAGATTTTTTGAGCATTTTTTAAATAAATTAAATGTTTCTTCGAATAGTTAATCAATATATAAAGGAAATGGTGTCCTAGAATGATTTACTAGATATTAGTAGTAAAACACCTATATGGTCAGACATTACGAATCATAGCTTCTATTTAATAAATTTCGATTTGTTCAGTATTAATTAATTGCTTTTATTTTTACTATGCTATTTTATAAAAAAAACAATTCAATAACTTTTTAATAACTCACAGAAGTTATTTAAATACTAATATTTGGCTTTTCTTGGGTTTTTAACTTGGTCCTGACCACTTTCGCGGCTCCGTGCACTCCAATAACGCGGAAGCAAAAGAAACTGTCCGGGAGCCGCGACAAGGAAAACAAAAAGAAGAAGAGCCCTGAAGTGGAGCGAGGGGAGGGGGGAGGGAGGCATAAAGAAACAGAGCGCGTCAGGGGCGGCTGATACACTTAGAAAACTTTCCGAAGGATATATAACGAAAGCAAAGTAAAGGTTGCCGCGAGAAAAACAGGCGAAAGGAGCCGGGGAATAGGGGAAATGATGTCACGTCACGTATTCAATTACGCTGACCGTCGTACCGGGAGATCCTCGAAATTACAGCGGGCTTGTAGCTCGGAGACCGGCACTGCAGGCCTCTCGCTCTGTTTCGCGCGCGTCGCCCCCGTTCGCGCACCTACCCCTCGATGAGCGATGTGCCGAGGTCGGCGGAGGAAAGGACGCGTGCTTCGAGGCGCGGACGCGCGAATCGCCGGGCTGACAGGATGAAAATTAACAAGTGTTTTTCGTTCGTTCGTTAAAATTAAAATTAAAATTTTTAATTATAAAATTTCTCTAAATATGACATTTTAGTTGGGATGGAAAAAATTTAGAACCGATCATTGCGTGAACCTAAAAATCATTCTTGAATAATCAAACCAGAAATATACCGCAATACTTTCTAAGCACAAATTTTGCGATGGCATGGTAAACTTTTTGGCGGTGTGTTAATGGTTAACTCTGCATGAAAAATCCGGATTTAATTTATTTTTATTTCCTTTCAATTTAATTTTAATTTGTTCGAGTTACAAAAAGTTTTACTGAAAAGTTTATGTGAAGAGATTTATTAAAAGTTTGGCGGATTATACTTTTTTAGCGTTTACATACTTTTTTTAAAAGTTAGGCCAATTTAAGTTTAAGTTTTATTATTTTATCTTTAAGCTTCCCATGAATTTTCATAATTAAAAACTTTTCATTTAGATGCGCCAATTGTATCGCTACGACTTGGATCAACGCTGAGTGCAGAGGATATCAAAGAGGGTGATGACGTTTATTTTGAATGTCAAATCAAAGCGAATCCGCCGTGGTCCAAACTGACATGGATTCATAACGTAAGTAATACATATTCAAAGTGTCTCTAAACCATTTAAAATCAAATTCTATTCTATAATAACGTGTACATTGTGTACAAATATAAACCATCAAAATCATTTTATTTTTAAACACTTAATATGTAGTTATCCTTAATAAGGAACATTATTAGTTGAAATTAATTTTAAATAAAAAATGAAGCAATAAGTTTGAAAATTCTCTACGATACACGTTATAAATACTATTTAAGTGAATTCAATGTATCATCGAATAATTAATAAATACAGCGCCTATCTGAATAAATGATTTAGTGGGGCGCAGTAGTGAAAGTCGTGCATGGTCAGACGCTATCTATCTCAAGTAGCCAGACAACCCAAAGGACATACATTACCGCTAAGTTAATTTTGGAATACTTGAGAGAATACCTCAAATTAAATTACGCCCGAAGCATTTGAAAATTCGTACGAGGCACGCCAAGTATATTATACATACAAACACGCGCGAAATGAGTCGGCGCGCGCCAAGAAACGCCGGTGCGCCCGCTTAGTCCTAGCGCGATCTTAGGTACTTCCGCGTGAACTTGCAAACGCTCGCCTCGCCGGAAGTTGCCGCGCGCGAACTTACCGCTTCGGCATTGTTCTCCCCGCAGCCCGACGCTCGTGCATATATACGCGCGTCCGCCTCTAACGCATTATTCCGCGAAAAGAAGGGTTAAAGGTTGCTCGCTCTTCCTTATCCGCGGTAATACCGTCGTCCGTCAAGGCGGCTCCGTTGAAACTTTAAATTCTTCATTTGCATAATGTATGAGAGGGAGCCCCGGCCTCCCGGCGGCGGAGAAAAAGCGCGTACAAAGGGCAAAGCCGAGAGATCATTTTCTCGGCTGAGCGGCGAGAATTATTGGAAAAAATACGCTGGAAAGGGGAAAAAATGATCGCCCGACCCGGGGCCCCGTTAAGCCTCTGGGTACGCTGGAGATCTCGTTTTTTTTTTCGCATTGCATCGCGTTTATCAATTTCGCTGCGCGCGGAAAGCAGGCAACAAACTGGCTGGCGCCCTGTTTTCTCGTGAAATATGCTTTTAAGTGCTCTCTGTAGTGCGCCGGGGGAGCGTTTTAAAAATCGGTATTTGCAATCGCACTCCTTTTAGTCGATGAATTTTCGACGCTAATGCGCCAAAAATTCTCCAGTTTCCGCGCAGGCCTTGAATGTTCCGCTGGATTTGCAAATAAATCGAAACTGTTTGAATTTAGGAAAGGAAACATTTGCTCTTTGCGGATAAAACATTTGATGCTACGTATACATTTGACGCGAAATCCACGATAAATATTTATTGTGTGGGCAACGTGCACTACTCTCTCTATATGAATAAGTGAAATTGGCGAATTTCGCGATCGAATATATTCACTTATTCTACGTTATAAGTCGTCCATTGACGCATTTGTTTATATTTGCACAGAAAGTTTTAATATTGATACAGTCAAACAAAATCTAACGATACGAATTTAAAAACCACAGAATTGTAAAACTCAAACAAATACTTCGATTTAAATTTCTTTTTAATTAGCATATCTCGCTATTACAATCTAATTTTTTTTTTAAGAAAAGACAATCAGAATGTTAATGAACTGAAAGAGTAACGTGTAAACTCAATAAAGCTATGCAAAAGAGAATTCAAGCTTTAAAAAGTCATAGTGAATAATTTAAGCAGATATGCTGGCGAAGGCAAATAATAGAAAGAAACTGGCAGAGGGAAAAGGAATATAAATATGAAAAGCTAATAAAAAGTAAAAATTTTCGGAGAAATCGTATTTCAAAAATAATTCATGCTTTTTTATGCAAACTGTAATAAAGCAATAAAAACGCGAATTCCCGTTTAATTCCCAGCAAAATTCGCAACTTTCAATCTTCAAACTTTTGAACGTAAAATAAAAGTAAATGCTATTATTACAATGACAATTACATTACCGTATAGTTTACAGCTTGTTGTTTACAATCAAATGTAGAAAAGAGTTATTTCATTGTCACTTATAGAAAGATTTATTACAGCACATTGTAATACTATTGAAATGCGAATATCTTACAGTTACACAAGAAAAAGTAACATTTTAAACATGATTTACACTACTTTATGCCGTCTTTATTTCCCTTTGTACTCTAGAGACCCGCTAACCAAAGCCTCTCGACTGCTGCCTTTCACACCTTCGCGAAATCTCGGCTTGGCGCGAGTGCGTAAGCTCACACTGCGAAATATCAATACTCCTTACTACGTTTCACCGCTGATGGCGGCGATGCCGCAGATACTGGAGTAGGAGCTCGGAGAGAAGGTTCTATCTCTTTCAACCGATTTCTCGAGTTCTTATTAGTGCGCACGAGAGTGGAGCTCTTCAAACTTTTTTTTTCTCACTTTTTTATTCATGCAAAGCGCACTGCGTTGTCGAGTATGTAGATCCTTATTAAAATTTTCATTTCGCTGACTTTGAAAAGAAATTTTTTCGAGCTGTAACCTTTTGAGCAGTGTAATAAGTATTAGAAGAGAAAACAACTTCTTAACGAGTTCTCTATATAAAAATATTTACTTGACACTACAATAATTGCTTGAAAAAATCCCTTCAAAAGAGAAATTTGTTACTTACTTTTAATAAATATTACGTTTAAAAAAATTAAATTACTTTATAGACAGATTATTAAATAATCTCTGTAGTACTTTATTATACAAATGTTCAACAATTTAACGCAACTAAATATGAAAGTTCCCTTTTCAGCCGCTTTCTTCGTCAATTATTCCCTTTATCACGACTCGTATTTTAAATCATGAATAGTCTTTTGCAAACAAGATTATCTCTGCTTTCACCTATCTACTCTTTGCGCCGAACTTTCATTTCCAATTCCCTATTGAACGTTAAAAGCTGCAACTCAATCACCTCAAATGCGTTAAATAAAAGAAAAAAAAAACACTAATACAAGCTACGGTGTTAAAATACACAATATTTTTAATAATTAATTTTATAAATAAGTTCAAAAACAATCAAATTTGAAAAGAATCTTTTCATAAATCGAAATTCAAATGAAACATTTATTAATTAATTGCAATGCAATACATTTCACATCCGTTAAAAAAGAAAATTCATTTTAATAGAAAATTAGTCGGAAGCAGATTACGTTTTTAATTCAAAATATTCAAACCTTCTTTTGCTTACATTCACTTTTTTATTACTCCCTACTATTACTAACCCCATTTTTCCAGCGATCCTATTAGCCGCGTCTCCCCTATCGATTATGCCATTCTAATTAGCGGATCTTGCGCCTAGCGTCGCATAATCGCGCGCCGTTAGATAAGCATCCACACATCGAGCGGGCGCGTGACATTACACACTTGGCACCGGCGCAAAGGCTCGCTCGCAGCTTCCCAGGCACACCTCCGCTCAAATCACACGGAATTCCCTCCTTTCTCCCTCCTCCAACCTCACCCCCTCTTCGCCATCCTACTCCGGGTGCGCGCGCGCGCTGCCGATAAGCTCGTTGAGTCCCGCATTTATACGCGAAGATATACCAGTAATTACGATCGAAGCGCGCGCTGCCGCGCGCAAACGCTTGCCAGCGATCGTATTCCGACATTCCAATCCGGCGAATCCCCGGGGGAGGCCGGCAGGGCACCTGCCCGGGTAAGCGAGAGGGCGCGCGCGCGAGCGAAGGAAGCAATCGCATTCGGAAATCCCTGGGAGGCCTTAAAAAATCGCTCGAGATCGTCGACGTCGCCGTCCTCGACGGCAGTAACCGTCTCTACGTGATGATCGTAAAGAGGTACGAGGATGAAGATACAGAGGACGTAGGGGAGGCCGGAGTGGGCGGAGGGGACCTGGTGGGAGGTAAGGAAAAAGGGAGTGGGAAAAAAAAGGAGAGGAGGGATCCGAAGGAGGTAAGAAAGCTCGCGAGCTCTGCGGGTGTGTATAAGCGCAGCCGCTGCGGAGGCGAGGGATGAGAAAGAGAGAGTTCGACTGATGCGTGTATAGATATATATACAGACGGCTTGGAGGACTATAATGGAGCACGGTGATTAAATCGCCCTCTCTTTTTCCGGCGCATTCACTCGGACAATTGCAAAGTCTTGTACGTACCTTACTCATTGACGAGGCAATCGGTGCTCGGCCCTCCGACCTCCACTCCTTCGCTCGCTCTGCACCCGCGCTCTTTCCAACCCCGGGTTTCAAAAGATTTTTCAAGTCTTTATCATTCCCGCAAAGTGGATTGCCTTTCTTCGGCCGGATGTTCTCTTAATTATCTCGACTGTAGCTCACTCTAGACGTTCGATGAATTTCATAAAGAAGAGAAAGTTACGCACTGAATGAAGTGACCAGCCGCTGAGGAAATATTTATTGCTGGAAGGCGCATTCAGGCATTCTGCTTGAAAGCTCCTGGGTTCTTGGTAACCCTCTCTAGTCCTGACTTTTTCCGAGCTTCAATTTTTCTCTAGTGCTTATTTCTTCTTAAATAACTTCCTTCATAACATTAATTATAACATTATTTTATAAAATAAGAATCTAATAAATAAAATATTGAAAACTTTAGTATAAATATTGACAGGATGGTGATAATGAAACGTTCAATAACGTCTTTTTATTATTTTTACACTTTTCCGATAGTAATTAGGTGGAAAAGAGAGTTGGAAAAATGTAGAATGCATAACGAGAGATTGAAAATAGAATGTCGATGGCCCCTTCATCGCCTCCTGAACTATTACTTTGATTAATTTTAATGAATTATGCATCGACTGAGCTCAATGGGAAAATAAAAAAAAACTTTCCTTGCAATGACCCGTAATTAAAGCAAAAATTCATACTTTTACTTTGAAATTAATATCGCCGCGTAATTAAACGAAATTTAAACAAAGTAAGTTATTACTCATACTTTTTTCACACCTATTCTCGTAACGAGTAACTAGAGTAATTTCGTATACCCCGCGTTAAAAGTCGGCAAAGCTTGCCAGCCTTGGTGAAAAAGTAACGTCACCTCTCTCTCCCCACGCCCGCGAGTAGAGGAGTGAAAAAAATGAGAACGCGTCAAAATAAAGGAATGAGAAATTGCCGTCGACCCGATGCGAAGCGCGCGAATGTCAACAAGTGTACACGCGACATTCCCTTTGTCTTCCATGGCCGGCCGGTCTTCATTCCGAGTTTTTTCACCCGCTCATTTTCGATGCCGCGATACTTCCTGCGAAAGACCGCGGATTAAACTAACAAGGAACATGCGTACGTCTCGCCAACGAGTCCGACTTTATCGCTCTTTTGATCTTCATTTTTTCATATAAAAGTTTCGCATTTTTAGAAGGTTTCTTCTTGGGAGAGACGAGACACGGTTGTTTCACTGAGACACATGTCACTGGGAGATCCCCTGGTTTCTTACTCAATCAATTGGTATTGAATGACGACGAGATACACGTTTTAGGCATTCAGTTATTTTTAGCAAATTAACGAAGATCGATGTTTCGATAATTACGCAAATCAGTAGTTTTTTTATACGGTAATAGAAACACAAAAATATGTTTTTATTTTTGAATTGAAGTTGAATTGAAAAAAATTGGAGATTAGTTTTCGTAAAAGCAAGTTCCATTAGTTTTAACAATTCCCGTAACGAGGCAAAGCCCGAGGTACGATTTCAAATTTGTGATCGTGGAAAACTACCCAGCACCTAAAAGTACAATCGCACGGTCGTTCCACCTTCATGAACCTCGGAGTTTCCGCACTGCAAGTATAGATTCTTTTACAGCGATTTACTGAAAAAGCGAGTCAGAGAAAGAGAGAGAGAGAGGGAGAGGGAGAGAGAGAGAGAGGGAAAAAATAAAAAACGAGGAGCAATCTCCAATGAGATGAAGAGATGCATATCTGGCGCCGCTTCGCTCTCCGCGCGCAGGACAGCCAGTAGTGGATGACTCGTTTGCATAAGCGTAAACCGAAAGGATTCAGCCGAGCCGAGTTATGGGTATCGCGCCGAAAATCCTTACCCCCACACCGGAGCGCAGGCTCTCGCATTCCTTCCTTCGAATGGCTCGACACGAGACCGGATTCGATAAGTCCGCCCGGCGTAATACCCGCGCCCCGATGTGAAAAGGAGCGCGGCGAAGTATGTACGAGGACGAAAAGGCGAGACGAAGATAAAGCGCGCCCCAATCGCGAGTCGCCGGCGCGCGGGGTAGTGGGTGGTATGAAAGAGGGAAAGGGCGTTTCTTCGTATATACCGAGGTTCGATTCAACCGAGCGTGAATCAATCTATTTCCCCGGCGCGTGTGCCGCGACGATTGCGATTTTCTCGGGGGCTGCAGCCGCGGGAAAAGGATGGACGAGTCAATGGAGACGCGAGCGGCCGGGAATGCGGTCACCCCGGCCGGCGAGATCGTCCGAATTAAAAGTGCCCTTTGTGCGGCTCATGGGGGGCGCTAATAGGAGCGGATGACTGGACCGTGCCTATTAGACGGCTGGGCCGCCGCAGTCAAATGACAAAATCAATACCTTCGGGTGTTCCGCTAATTGTTCTCGGGGATTGCAAAAAATGGAGCGAGCTGGAGGTAATGAAAGATAATCGTATCTTTCGTTTTTATTTTCCTTGATGAAATTATTGTATTATTTTATACAGTGTCTTTTTTCGATTTTATTTGTTTCTTTGCAGAGGAATATTTTTTTCGTCCAATTTTTAAAAAGAAATTAAATTTTTTCAATTATTTTATTATTGTTTCATTAATGGATCTCATGGTTTTCATATGAATTGTACTCCTATTTAAATTAATTGAAATCAGTATTTAGGGATTGTTTCCATAAATAATGTATAAAATAACAAAGCTCAGCAATCATTCGCTACATAATTCAATCACGCGAACAACGAGCCGCCGCAAGCTCCGCTTCCTCTTGAGGTCTATAAATAAGGTAAATTTCGCAGCGTGCCGTTTAAACTCACATAAGAAGGCAGCGAATCGTCGAAAGGGAAAGGCCCGCACAAAGCGTAATAATCTCGTAAAGCTGCTCGGCGCCATCATTCGAAATCAAAGGCGCGCGGGGCGCACTATAACGCCGTATTACTTTGTTTCCGCCGCGAAACAATGGCCCTTTCCGGGCGACGTCGACCGCTTTACCCGAGAACAAGAAACGCTCCCCTTCCTCTCCGCCTTTTTTTTCCTCTCGGTTCGCCGTGTTTTGCCCTTCCGCGACGAAGCGCGACTCCCATGCCTTTATGCGTCACTCGATAAATTTCACCCCGCGGCAGCGAGGCCGCCCGCGCAATTTCTCTCCTCCTCGCGCAATGCACCTGCATCGCGAGCGAGTCAGGCGCGCGGGCGAGCCGAGTTTATAAATTTTACCTTGGAAGCGAAACTGGCCCCTAAGAAATACAGATGCGCGCGACGCCGTGGCTTTTGTATTGTGCTTTATTGTACGGAGAGCCGGCCGAAATGAGCGCGACTTTTCTCGTGGGGAGAAAAAAGAGGAATGGCGCTTATTAGGTGAGATTAGTTTCTAGGCTTTACTTGAATCTCCCCGCGATGAAGAGAATAACGGAGTATCAGGATTTATTGAATTGTGCCGTTACTTTTATAAGATTATCTTATTTTCATTGGGCAAGGGTCATTTGCCATTGTTAATATCGAAAATAGAAAACGTCATTTGAAGAACGAAAAATAGAAAATACGTGACCGTGATCATTAATTCGATTTATTACGTTGATAAATATCAGATACTTTTGTACTATTTTGGACTTTATTAATTATTTGGATAATATTCTCTAAATAAATGCGTTCCGTAATCAAACTGTATTATTATAAACGGGATTAATATCATTTACGTAATCAGGACAGTGTTCAAATTAGATAATTTAATATTGTGATGTAACTTAAAAAAATAATATTATACTCTAAAGAAATTTCAATCTAGATAAGTATTTAAATCTATTTTTTTTAAAACAATCATCGTTCTTCGAGAATTTATATTGTTCATAACTTTCCTCTAAATCTGTTCATTGGATAGATTTAAAATTTTTTAAATATCTCCAAAACTACGGCAAGAATTAAAAAGCAGGAAAGTTTTTTAATTAGAACAAACTGATGACTTAATTATTTAATCGTTCATCGCTTTAAAATAATATGTGTGCTAACAGATTTTGAGGGTACGGGTCATGAATTTTGTATTAACGTGAATATTCGAAGTAAGGCGATGGATTTTGAATAATTATTAAAGATTTAAATCCTATCTAGTTTGAAATTACTTCAGAATACAAAACTGTATAAAGAAACTATAAAATTCTTTAAACTTTTTAAGAATGATAAAAGAGATGCATTAATATTTACAATTTAGCACAGCCTTTACTTTAAAGATTTTCAATAAAATACTATAGCAAAAAGAAAAATTAAACATGGTTATCTACAAAAAAAGTAAAATCTCACCTAAGAAGCTAAGCTCCTGTGTACATAAAATCTACAAAATTTGCCGAGAAAAAACAGCGGCCCTAAAAAAGAAACAAGCTCGCATTATGCAAATTCAAGAATTTCAACCTCTAACCTCCTACCAAACGTAAACACGGCAGCCCCTTGCAAACCACATATAAAAGAGAGGAGCCCGCGGAAGAGCGTCGTGCGTGCGAAGAAAATAAAAGAGCCGCTACTAATTGCTTCAGCGAAATCCTCCAGCGAAGAAATTTTAATAATTTCATAAATAAATTTTTACTCGAGATAACCATTTAATTAAAACTTCCAATATTTTTGTAGCTTAAGTTTCGCAAAGTAGGTAAAAGCTCCTTAATTTAAAAAAATTTCATTACAGTGCTACAAGAAAACTAAATTTCTCAAAGTTTTTGTCAGATTATCCAACAAAAAATGTGTTTCAATGTCACAACCGATCACGTAAATCTCGAAATTTAGATAAGTCTTAAGCATCAAAAAGCGAGAAATAATTTAAGAAAGCACTTTGAAAAAGCTCGCTTATCGCTTATCGGCGAGGCACGGCGCTTTCGCGCAAGAAAGACCAGTCGAAAAAAAGAGAAGAAAAAATTGCGCTCCACCGACGGGCAACGTCGAGAAAATGGGTCAAACCCCCGGCAAGGCGGTCGAGATTTACACAGCGAGAGCCTTTATTAAGACGAATGATTTAAGGGCGCGTAAAGGGATTACGGCGCAAAGCGCGCGGCCGCTCCGCGTCGCCCTGCTTTTTCGTCGTTAGGCGCAATTTCGCAAATATGCGCAGCTATTTCGCGGCTCGTGTAAAAAGCCGTGTTTCGCGGACGCCAGGAGTGGGCATAAAGGAGGCGGGATGGCTTCTACTTTTGTCCGGCGTCCTTGCCACCTCTCCCCGCGCCGAAATAAAAGAGGGATTTACGGTGGGGGCCACGCGGGGCTTTTAGTGCGTTAACAGGAGCGTTTCAGCCGCAGGGGATGTGGGCGGAAGGGCTGCTTTATGATACGGCGACTCGAATCTCCGCGTTAATAACTGCCATTTGTAATCCCTTGACTTACGCGCGACGAGCCATTGGCTTTACGGGCGGCCGACGCGCGTTATTGTCGCTGCGCTTGCATATAAGGAAAGTCGCGGCGCGCGCGGGAGGGATGCGGGGGCGCGCAGGTAGCCGACGACGACGCCACCGGAGCGCTGCATCGTTAACGGCGCGGAAAATTGACGATCCGTTTCCCCTCGTTTATTTTTGCTGTCTACTCGCCTCCCGCCCCCCTTCAACCCCCCGCTCGCAGTCTGACTCTCCTTCGCTAACCTAGGAAGTTCACTTTTTTAGCGTCGCATTAGCGTGGCTTTTTCAGGCTTATAATGCTTCATTTTAAGCAGTTTATAGAAGCATAATTTATTAGTCGTGAACGTCAGACACTTTATTTTTTTAAGATTCTTAGTAAACGTGGCTTTTCTTTATCACTATTTTATTATTTTCTTCCTGAGTAATATTAAAGTATCAATTATCTATTTATTTCTGTGGCTACCTTCCCAGTAAAAAGTATTTCAAAAAACTTTACTGAAAAATAATTTAATGATTTTAACTATTGAATGTTTCTTTAAATCAACAAAACATTTTTTTAACTAAAGTATTCTAAAAACGTAGTAAATCTGGCATAATATGCATTTTTTTAAAAATTGACTCACTTAAATTCTTGGAAAAAGAAACCACGTATAATATACTTACATTATTCAGCACATTTGCAGTCGCGAAAGCTAGAAAAAATATTTCATGAAAATAATTTCGAATAAATTTCGAACTTTTCAACTATGCGGTGCTACAATCTCTAGAAAAAGTAGTTTCCTTGGCGGTCACGAGCCGAGCACATACTGTCACCGCTCTTACACGAAACTAACAACTCGCCCAACTTTTCCCACGAGCGCCGGTGGAGAGAGAAAAAAAAAAATCTTTCCTACACCCGAGTTTCTTAACAACGAAAACTTGCCCCCCTCCCCCTGACAAGTTCGCGCTCGCTGACCGCTTCGAAAGCAATCATGAACCACGCGGACCGGATCGTCCCTCCCCCATACTAATTGCAAAGTCTCTCCCGGCAGCGCCGCCAGCAAAAGTGGGAGTTTATCGGCCGCCGGGATTTCGAATGCTCGTCGCGTTCGCCGGCCAGCCCTCCCCTCGTTCTCCGGCGCTCGTACGGCCCGCTAAATTATTTCGGCACGTTCCACCTGCCCCGACGCGTTAAGCCGCCCAACTTGTGATCTACCACCCCATCGCGTCGGTCCCCCATACCCGCGCCCCGCTTAGGCCGCCCCGTCCGGCTGTGCAGGGGTAGTTTACGGCTGATTGTTTTACGATACAATTATGAAGAGATGAAACGGACGAGAGCCGTTAATTTATTTTATCGCACTTCCGTGTACGAATCAATACGAATCTACTGGGGGATTGACCCACTTCGAGCAGACCGAAAGAGAATCTCTTAAGACACCTGAAAAATTAAACGACTGCCACTCGTTTTCGGATAATGGACTCTCTATGATTGCACCTCGTAATTTATTTACATTCAAAAGTTTCTTTTAAAGAATAACATAGTGGCCGAGAAGCTTTTAAATTATTCACGACCCCCGCCTCGGCCACTGTCTATCTCCGCGCGCGTTGAAAACGCGTAACGGCGTGTACATTCTCAGCGGTATTCCCAATTGAAAAGCTAAAAATTCATAACGGCGCGCTTAGCCGCTCGCCCTCGGCCTATCAAACGGCGGGCCGGCCGCATCAGCATTCGCCGTAGTGTCGGGGCCGAAGCGCGACTGGAGAAATGACGTCGATCAATCTTTCGGGCGTGCGCGCCCGCACCACGGCCGCGATAAATTCTACGGCTACGCACACACGTGCCGAGGAGAAGAAGGTCGCCGCGACACGACCGGCATAATGTGTTTGCAAAAAGGAGAAGAAAAATACGGGAGGAAGAAACGGGACGGAGACGGGGAGCGAATCAAGCGGGCGGGTAACAAGGGAGAAAAACTTTAGCGAGAGGGTCGCGGGTAGTTTCCAGCCGATCCCAGGTAGGACGGAGGCGCAGGCCCGACAGTCGGTCTCGCAGCTCTTAAAACCGCAGGTTTCCAACTCGCTTCTTCCACGAGTGCGTTTGGAGAAATGCTCGCTTTTTTCTACGCTCCTCTCTCTCCCGCTGTTTCTCTCTTTTACCTGCTTTTGAGTTTTGCGATGTTGGTGCTTATGCGCGAGTCATAAAAGAATGAAATTAGAGAGGAAGAGAACGGCTCGGCGTTTGTGTGTTGAAGAGGAAAAACAGGAGTAACGAGAGAAGGAGAAAGAGTCGCGGGGAGGTTGGAGGGTAGGAGCGCGAGGAATAAAAATAAAGAGGGTGCAATGGAAAGTGAGAGGTGGAGTGAGGCTGCGAGGGAGTTGGGAAAAGGAGCAAAAGGATACGGGACTTAGGCGCCTCGCGCAACTTTTAAGACGTAAGGCTATCTCGACAGTCCACTTTTTCTCCCCCGTGAGAATGTTCAGGTTCGTTGTTTTATTTTTTTTTTTAAAGTCTTAAGCTAACATTTGTCATAAATCAGTTTCTTTTATTCCCTCTAACGCATTTTAAATTTGTTCAGCGTAATTCTACGCTGTGAATTGTATAATCTTTTATTAACAATATCGTGTTGATAAAAAGTATAATTTTGAATCATATTTTTTATTAACAACATTGCGGCGCGTGCGATCAAAATAAATGATAGTTTTATTTTCAAAGCGGCTTATCCATATTTAATGGGAGATTTGAAAAATGCGCTCAATGTATCACTGACAGTATTAAAGCCGAGCTGGCATTAAAGCAAGGCGCGAAGCTTCCGGACCGAGTGCAACATCGGTAAAACAAGTGTAAACATGAAAAAAACCCGCCGCAAAGCAGGAACGCAAAAAAAGCGGAGAGACGTAAAAGCGCGCCGGGGAAAGAAAACGGAGAACAGCGTGGAAAGAGGAGAAGAGGCGCGATAGGGTGGGAGCTGCAAGTTCGTGGTTCTTCAGTCATATGAGTTTTCAAGGGTCGTGCGAACACTTGAATAGAGAGCGCGTGCTCGTTTCATCGAGATTCCGCGGCGGCTCTTGCGCCACCCTTGATTCTTATTTTTTTTTTTCACTATTTTCGCGGCGTGTACACAGAGACCGATGGAAGATCTTGCGGAGAGAATGAGCTGCAAAAGCCTTTGCGCGCAGGAGTTTGGCCCTAAAGAATTGCGAAGGAAGGTAGACCGAAATGTTATATATTCACCTCCAATTTTTCAGCCAATACGGTATGGTGTATCCTCTGCAGCAAAAGAGAAAAATATGACGTTATTTTGACGATATATTTTAAAATAAAAAAAAATTACCTGAAATAAGAAATAAAAGCCACATCAATACGAATAATGTTATTTCTTTTTATTTCGCCTATTTTTTTTTTTTTTTTAATTTAAAAAAGAACTCCAGAGAAAATATTCAGTTGTGTAGTTTGAATGGGAGAATAGCCACTTCAGGCTTGCAGCGTGCAGAACCTTAAGAGCCGTTCGAAATTCAAATGACTTCGTTTTCCGGGGATATTTGTTTTAAAGGAAAAATCGAAGATTCATGTTTAATTCCACTTCTCGACTTTCGCTTTTACGCCCCACGAAACGCTTTAGCAGTTAATTAGCGTTTTCTTAACAGTCCTTTCAAAGCGACTGTTAAATAAGCTACTATTTTTAATGACGACTTTTTTCGATTATTGCTCGAAGCGCTATACCCACTCTAATAAAAATAAAACTGATGATAGTCATTAACTTTTAAAATAGGTCGAAAGAAAGTGCAATATCCAATTTCCTGCTATCCGGGAAATCCACGTTTCCTCAATACCTCCTCTCCTGTAGGAACGTGAAAATTTCGAACCTTAGGACCTTCGTACTTTCGAGACGATCGCCGGGTCCGCTCGCGACAAAAAGCAACGGCGTGATTACGCAAGAGAGCCTCGGGAGACAAGAGCTCGGATCGCGACGAATTCCAGCGGAAAGAACCGGGCGGCACACGCGAGCTCGGACAGGCTTGTTGGCAATTTTTCAAAGAATCAGCGCAGCCCTGCTCGGAATGCCCGCGGAGCTCTCTCTGCTCCCCGCTTTTTCCTCGGCGGGGAGCTCCTCGCACGAGGAGTCCTGCGGCCGCGGAGTCGAGCTGACCGTCGGTGTCGATCGGCCCCCCCCCTCCCCCGGTTCCTTCGAGGCTTTTTCCGGGCCGCTTTGTGCGGTGGCGCGATCGATCGCCGGCAGAACGGTGCTCCGCGTTGACCGCGACGAGACAACGAGGGCCGTCTGCAACGGGCAAAGAATTTTAGTCTCGAACGCGGGAGACCGGCCAACGACATCGATACTAAAATCCAGCGTGTTCGAGTAGAATGAATCGCTGGATAAAGGTATTGTCGGAAAAATAGGTTTTTGTTCTGTTTGTAAGAGGAACATGGAATTTTATATCGAATAGGAGGGTACGATATTCAAGAATGGAAAGAGTAATGGTAGATTTGTGCGACCTTATCACTGTCATGAATTTTTTTCATCGAAATTTTTAACTCCCTTTCGAAAAAGAATTACGCGCGAAAACCTAGGGTAACCTCTAGACTCAATTTTTTAGTTAGTAAGTAATTTTATAGTACAAAATGAACTTGTAACCTGTAAATACTGATTTATTCACGCGCAACATTTTATTTAATTATAACTCTTACTTAGAAGCATATTTTACTTAAAAATATTTCGCAGTACCGTATATTTGCCCTTTTCTTAAACGAATACAAAATTTTCAGAAGCCGAAACTTGAAATGAAATTTCGGCTAACACGAGCCGCGGTAAATTTGAGAATTTTCTTGAAAAAGGAGAAGCAGCTCCAGCAGCCGGCAGACATCAAAACAAGCTCGACCGCGCGATATGCATCCTCGTAGAGAGTTTGAAGTCTGCGATACATTTCAAAGTTTCAACTTTGCGCCGTAAGTCCACGAGGGCTTTCGGGGCCCCGTTGTTGCGGATGCGCTTAAACGAAGTAAGAAAAGCAGGCGAGGCGCGTTCGCGCGCCCGGTCCTTCGCAAAGGCGAAGAAGCCGAACAAAATGAGACGGGTAGCGCGAGGGTAGCCCCGGGAACCGATAAAAAGCAACGGAAACGCTTTAAAACTGCGAGTACCGGGCGGCGCGCGCGCGTTACAAATTTTCCAGCCGACGGAGCACAGTCGGGCGCAGCAGGTGGAAGACTAGATTGGATAAGAAACGAAAAACGGGAGCGAGACCAGTAGGGGGAGGAGAAAAAAAAGGGAAATAAGAGTGACGGGGCGGGGGACGAGCCGTGGAGTCGCGAACTCGCCGTTTGTTTTTACCCGCTTCCTAGCGAGCGCGCGAGCGTGTTTTCGTCGATTTTTCGACGGCTGGCCCCGGCGGGCGCGCAAATAGAAAAGTAACCTCGGCCCTTTTCTCTCCGGCGACGCGAGTTGTATTGTCCGCGGGACTCCCGGAATAGTTTCCCCGCTGGGCGACGTCTTCGGGCAGCAAAGGCATTCCCCCGGCGAGCGGCCAAGATTCCGGGGCACCCGGCTTCCATCGCACGCAATTTCGACGGACGACGTTGCTGCAGCCTCGCCGTTAAACGTCGATGGTCCTCGAGAATCTGAGTCTGGCAATTAACGTGGTCGCGAGCGCGCTTACGTGACCTACGGCCCACGAGCGTGGGCGAGAGCTTTTAATCTTCTTCGCCGGAGATTAATCGGGCGCCGATGATAAACGGATAATTTAATAAAGGATAATAGATATTAAAGGCTTATTTGATATTGGAATCTGAGATGTACCATTAAATGCAGCTTAATTTCATTAGATTCAATTTATTAGAAGCAGCGCAAAATCTTTTTCTTAATTGTTATTAAAAGGGATTCCGCGCGGCTACTGACGAAGACCCATTCGGGCGATATTTCGTCGGCCAATACACCGTTACGAATAAACTTTCGAGAGATCAACTAAATAAATTGAGAAATTTATCAAATTACTTTGTACTAAGACACCGAAGTGAAAGCGTTTTTCCATTAAAACCTTCAAAGAAAGTTTGAACCTAACGCAGGGCGTCTGTTATTCCGTAATTTATGGAAGTGTTTGATGAAAGCTTCTCAATTACCCCTCAAAGAGATCGCAGCATTCAGCATCGGGTACAGAGTCGCTCGAGCCCTATCGAAGCGCATTAGCGGTGTGCGATGCTCCCGGTCTCCTCGGGGCTGCAGGACGTCATCGGAGTCTAAAGAATGGCGGTGGGAGGATAGCGGGACGAGGAGGACAGCTCGGCTTGCTCGGAGTCAGTTGCACATTGGGCATTAGTCGCGGCGACCGCAAAGGGTAACGGCCGTCTCCCCGCCCTCCGCGCTCCATTCGCTCCCTCCCGCCCCCTTCTCTCTCTTCTGTCTCTTACCGCACCGGAGTAATCGAAGGTAAACCCCAGGATTTAACCGAGGCTTAACCTATGCTAAGCGCGCTAAACCGCCTTACCGAGACTCGACCACATTGCAGCTGCCGGCGAGCTACATAGATTACAATCTAGTTTAATCGAGTTAGCCTCGTTAATAGGCGGAAACACATAGCGCACCGACGCCGGCCGGCCTTTCACCCGCTCCGCGCGCGGCCGTCTCCCTCCTCCCTTCGTTCTCTTTTTGCGGCGGTTACATCAGCGAAAGCGGCGGCAGCCGGCCGCTGAACCGAGCCGGGGCGCCCGAGCCCCTTGGCTATTTCCTCGGCTGCCGGCCGGCTCCTCCGCCTTTCTCCTTTTCCTCCTTTGAATATTCTTCTCCCTTGAGCCGAGAAATCTGCGCGCTTCCGCCGACTGATGAGATCACGCGGGTAATTATTTCACGAAAATTGCGCTGTTTTCATTATTATTTTCTCGCTCTAGGCGGAATATTTATCTTGTTTAATTAACCGAGGATGTGAAGCTGGAAGGGATCCCGATAATGGTGTATTTTTAGAAAACTTACCCTTTTATCATTTTACTCTAGTTTATTCTAGCAGAATCATTTTTATATTTTGATATATGATAAAGTTAAGTGGAAAAATTCTTTTTTATTTTTAATATAACATTCACAATTGTGCGAACATTAATTATTGCACAATCAGCATTTTCAAATTACTGAAGATATTGTTTCTCTCTTTTTCATACTTTTTAATGAAGTTATCATTACTGCAAAAAATCGAATAAAACAAATATGTGGTTTAATAATCTCTAAAAATAAAAGCGTCGTGTGCTTACGTTATACGCTGAAAAAGTCGATGGCACACCAGAAAACCGGCAACGCGGGTCGGGTGGGAATTGTTGGCCCAACGAAAAAAAAAGAACAGTCTCGGTCCGGTAGTTGGCCCAGACCATTTCGAAACATCAAACGCTACCATGATCAAGATAGCATTATATAAAAGAAACGGAGACCGCCGCTTCGTTCTCGAAGCGCGCCTGTCCAGCTTTTCGAGCTCAAAGCTATATATACGGTGAGCTTAATAAGCTCTCTGCCTCGAGCCATGTGAAATGTGCTTTATTTAGTATTTTTTTATGTTTTCATTTTTAATTTAATAAATTAAATTGTCATTTCGAAAATTAAGAGGTTGACAAGATGAAAAGGAGGTTGATGAAATCAGTAACTGCAAACTGTCGTGTAAATTTATTTAAAATATTTTTGAAGTATCTGTCTATCGAGGTCAATTTCTATATGACTGTTTATCAATTATTTGATCATTTTTATTTCAATAGAATCGTGATTCATATTCACGAGTATAAAATTATTATATGGGTTAATCAAATGAATGACAATACTATGTTTAAGTTTTGATAAATAAATAATGCTGTCGACGTAAAGGATGAGTTTAATGTGGATTATACATAGCACCGTTTTGTTTCAAACCATAGAATCATTTTTTTCTTAAGAGATTGCGTGCACTGCATCACAGAAATGAAAAAAAAATGAAAAAAGAAAAACACTTAATTCACAAAAAAGGATCAAGTTCGCACTTGTTTTCATTGTCCCGCCCTCGCAATAGCGCGCAACTCTACCGGGAGTAGCAACACAATCGGTCGAAATCAATCTTTACCGAGCCATTTTTTCGGAATAAACCGACGCTTCTTCGCGTTTTACCCACGATCCCCCTACCACCCCTCGTTTTTTCTACCACGGCGCCGAGTGTTGCCGATTCTCTTTCTCCCCTTTGTCTCCACTGTTTTTCTTTTCCAGCCCGTAACCCACATCCCGGCAAGGCGAGGCGGGAAAAAGGGCCGGTACCATTCAAATGGTCTCGTTTCAAATCGATTCCGGATTGTCTTCGCGCATCGACGAATAGATTTCATTGGATCGCCGGAAAAAGATAGGGAGCGCCGAGCGAGAAAGAGCGATGGGCCACGGCGATTTCTCCGCTGTAATAGAGAAAATACTAGCGAGTTAAAAGAAGCATAAAAGCCCCAGGAGAAGAGGGAAAACGCTAAAAGGGAAAGAGAAAACTTTCGATCGTGGGGAAGAAAAAGAGACAGAGAGAGAGAGAGAGAGAGAATACTTTTGACCAAGCTGGCTCGTTCTTTAACTCAAAGACACGCAAATTTTCGCAGAGGAACAAAGTGACGACGACAATATCAAAAGTAATCTCTGATTAAAATTGCCATCTCTCTCTCTGCCCTTGATTTTTCCGACGACAGTACCTCTCAATCGCAAGGTAGCGACAGAAGCACTAGAGTCCGCTCGTGCAAGCAATCGCGAACTCGCATATTGCACAAACACGGATTTGATCGCATATTCCGTGGCGCACGGGTCCGACCAAACAGCGGCGCGCGCGCAAGTGCCTCGGCAAACACGGGTCCGGCCGCGTATATGCTTAGCTCTAAATGCGTGTTCTCCCCGCCTAATTCAAAATCGAATCGCGCGCTCGATGACCCGCCGGCCGCGCTAACAGGTTTTACACGATCGATGCTCCCGCTGGCCGGCGGGGGTTGTAACGAGAGGCCGGGAGGGACGCGCGCGACTCTCGACCGTTTTCGCGAAAAAGCGTGACGCGCCCGAATGGGAGCCCCGGCGATGTCCGACCGCAGCCCGCTTTTTCCACTTGGCTCGCCAGCGGGACAACTCGAGCGTGACGCGCGCGCTCGCGCGTCGAGGAGGGCGTTTTGCCGGCGAAAAATTCTTCTATTAAAATGGCAATATCGCGCAAGGACGAGCGCCGAGCGAAGGGGGGAGGCGAATTTTAGAGTCGATAGGACCCGCTTCGCAACCGGCGTTTAATCCTTTCGGCTCTCCGATTCCTTTTCATTTCGTTCGCTCGCACGCGGAGAAGGAAATCAATTAAAAATTGCGGCGCTTCTCGCCGAGCAATTGTGCAAGATGCGTTCATCGAATAGCACGAAGCTTTTTATTGTTTCGTTACTTTGCGAGTAATTTCTTATAGTGAATAATATCGTGGTCATTAAATTATAGGTTTTTAATGTTACTTAATTTGTGTATGTTTAAAATTACTTGAATAATTAAATATATTTTTTTTCTTTCAGGGTGTGGTTTTGACTCATAACACGTCAGCCAGAGTTATTTGGTCGAATCAAAGTTTAGTCCTGCAAAGTGTCACCAAGAGTAGTGCCGGGTTCTACGTGTGTGCAGCCACGAACAGTATTGCAGAAACCAGGAGTGAACCTCTTGAATTTCGAGTAAAATGTAAGTTTTTTGTGCAATATAAATAATTAAAACTTACTTTTAATTAAAAAATAAAAACTCTAGAATTATTAGAAAAAATATTTTCTAAAAATGATACTTATCAATTTAATTTATGAAAGGCGAATTAATTAAATCTTTAAATATTACTTAAAAAATTACACCATCATTTTAAAAATATTACAATACATCTTGTAAAAACTTTTAGCACAATAACGTTGGACCGAAATACTTTTGGACATACGCGTCCTTATTAATATTTCATCCAGTACGCTCATCTGTATTGAAAAAGAATTCACCGGCGCACAGCCCGCGAAATGAAAATAATCGCCCGAGTTAAAAAACAAAGGTAGTCCAGCATCCGAGTTCGCGTTTTTGTTTACGAGCCCGGGAACTCGGTCCTATCCCCCGCGCGTACGCTGCTATAATAAAACCAAACTGCACGCGGATGATGGCGGCGGCGGCGGCCGAGGCAGCCCAGACGCGCGGAATCTCGACCCCTGTAAATATTTCAGCCGTACTTAGTCCACTATACATTTTTGATATCCAATTTCCGCTTATGATATGTTCCCTCTTGCTCTCGCCACCGGGCCGTCGAAGTAATTTTCCCGAGGAAATATCAGCGGGGGGAGCGCGCAGGGAGGGGAGGCGGTGGAGAGGAGAAATCCCGAGAAAAATGTACGAATTCCGCGGGCTGACGGGAAACGAGGGGAAAAGACCAGGGCCAGTCGCAGGGGCGCGAGGCGTAAATTTTTCATTGTGACGCGATCGCGTCAAACGAGCCGAATCTCATTTCGCTATCGGTACTATCGGCGCGTGTGTACGGCGAAAGGGTGATTGAACCCAGAACTCAGCCTCCCCCCACTGGAATTTCATATGTAAACTTATGCGGCGACGAATTGCGATTTACACGCGCGCCGAGGCAAGGGGACGCGGCGCAGACATTCCTGCAGAACGAGCGAGCCTCGTTCTCGAGATCGTGAGGAATTCCCAAGCTCCGGAAGTAATGGAGTGTGCGTTGGTTATTCGTTCATTCGGAAAAGGCAACAGACATTCCTTCAATGAACTATTGTTCATTTATTGGAGATTCTAAGAATATTTATTAATTCTCTTCGAGTCAAATTTACTGTTTCTTTTTGAGGATATAATACTGTTATTAGCTTCAATATGCGCAGGCTTTTATATATTTCAGTAATAATAGTACCATACAAATAAAATGAATTTTAGAGTTATTCAAATATTGAACCTGATTGATTTACATGCAGTGTAGAAACTTTGATAATAATATAGTATTCAATGTTTTTCGAGCGACAGAGATAATTAAATTTTTTCTTGAATGCAAGAGAGCTTTTTTCAGCATTTTTGTAAGATATTTTTAATTTATATAAATAAAATGCAATAAAAAAAGTAAAACGATTATTAAATATTCACAATAAGAGGAGATACCATAACTTTAAAAATTAAACCTGGACTTTTTACTTAAAACGAATTTCGGTATTCCACTATCCTTGCAATTACATAAATTAACTTATCCTTTTTCAAATAAATTCAAAGAGTTTATTGACTCTACAACTTACTCCCCCTTACAAGACCTTGTTAATAACTAAACGTAATTGCCATTTATAAAAGTAATATCAGTCCAAACAATTTATACAGACTGTCTAACCAAATCCGGCTGTTACTACTTCCGCGCTTTATCGTTGCCGCGGCATCTCACGTACGCGAGATCCCTCATTCCGCTCCCCCCTCTCTCTCTTTCTCTCGAAAACCAAGACAGCTCTCCCGCAACAATCGAACGGACGCGCCTGAAGAATATTTGATTCCGTGACTCGGAGCTCGCCCCTCTACCTCCGGCATAACTCGCGCGCGTCCGGCGGGCGATTTCGCGCGAGGCTCGGCGACGAGGCGACGCTCATAAAAGTCCCTGGCTGACAAAATGCACGGGCGTGCCCGGAAATTCCGTCCCTCGACCCCCCCTGGTCGGCTTTTATTGTGCGAAATGACGCGGCGCGACTCCTGCCCCGCGTTAAGGGTCAGCTCGACACCTGCGCGCTGGTCAAGCGCGCGCCGCGGTTTTATCTTATCGGGGCCGAGGCAACGGCGAAATAAACTCCGTCATAACTTCCAATGCTCGACACCTCCCTCACCCCGCGAGTGCGCGCCTGCTCGTACGTAGTTCGCACCCCCTACCCGCGTATATACGAGTCTGGTCGCACGCGTCTTTGATGGCGCCTCGGGCCATGAAAAGAAAGTGGGATGAGGCCGGGGCACAGCAGGAGGAGCTCCTTTCTTTTCTCTTATTTCGCGCTTGTTAAATTTATACAAGTCTTTTTCCGATGCCATTTGATCGCGGGCGTTATATCGAGGTGCCGTCCATGGAAAATAAAAATAAAATTTTTCTGTGTTATTCAAAAAGAAAAAGATGTATCTTATACTTTGTATTGAAAGTATGAAAAGTGCAGAATTAACGCTGAAATGGAAAGGTATCTTTTGAAGTATCATAATCGTATAATCAGATTACAATTTGTCTTTAAAATATTTCAATTAATTTATCCGATCTACAAATTACAAGCTGCATTTATTTAAAAATACCATGAAATCATTCGGACCTGATTCAAAGCGCAGTGAGCGTTATTACATACATACATTACATTAAATTCAATTTATTTTACGTTTAGCCGTTAAATTTAATTTATTACGAATGTACACCGAATTCACGGAATATTTGCAATAACAAAATTTATGCTTGGATATACTTACCGATTTCAATATAGAATTATCCCTGCCACCTTTAAAAGGTATTTATAACACATTACAAAATCTCTTTAAAATTACGTCGACAAGATTTACCCCCACCGACTAATCTTCACCGAGGGACGAATAAACCGTTGCTTAAAAATAAAAAAAAAGCGACCTTAAAACGCCCCCGACCCACGAAAGTCTAATCCGCTTGCGTATTCTTTTGATGCGCCCCGGGGTCGATTCACGCCCCACCCACGCCTCGGTCACTCGCGATTATCATTAGCGCGCGGCGATTAACCCACGGGTCGTTCGCGGACCTCCGGCCGGACGGTCGCCGTTTCATTAGCGAAACGAGACTAAGGAGCTTAGGCTCCCCGCGCGTCTGTATCTTATCGAGCCCCGCCTGGACGGCGCGAGTCCGGCATATGCCGGCCTGATTGTCGATCGATCGATAAGGCGCCGGAGGGCTCGTCCCTCATCCGATCGCCGGGTGTAGTTAGACGACTCGTCATCTAATCGTGCCGACGCTTGTTAGGAAAGGGCCTGGCGAGGACAAAGGCCTCCTATTTAGGATACGGATTACGCTGTTATTACCTTGTCTAAGGTTGGGGATTTGCGTAGATATACAGGCTTCCATTTTATTGCGGCATTATCGATTTTAACTTTCTAAGATATTGATGTATCTCGCTAAGCGGAATGAAATTTCTTTATAAATTGTAGTGATCTGGAGCAAAGTATTAAACTGGAAAATTGGAGAGTAATATCGGTAGTAGTTTCGATTACCCTCGATGTAAAAGTATTGATATTGCGATTCATTAAGGCTATCAGTTAGTTATAGTAAATGATCATAAACGAGTAATCTAGATATTAGATTTAATGGTGCTATTACGTTGAAGAATTTTTAAGTATTATGATATTCAATGATGATTAATAATGCATTATGAGATTGAATTACGTGCTATTAAGGGAAAAACAAATAATACCATAATATTGTAATATTAAATTGAAATTTAGATGTCGTGCTTTCATTTATAAATTATAGGTAAATAACACAGGTAAATTTGTACTATTTAATCTTGCTGCTTTAAACATACAAGTTAATTACTAATGATAATGAGCTAAAAGATATTGTAATCACTTCTGACGATATTACAGTTAAAGAGGTCAAGTTCACTATAGGTAAGATAATAGATTGTAATCAAGTTTACGTAAGGACAGAAAACAAAGGGACAAGGAAAGTACTATCGATGTGAAGAATAACAAAGTATAAACAACTTCACGCAAGCAATAATCCATTATTGCAGCGAAAAATTTAATCCTACACTAATTTAGTAAAACTAAAATAAAACTACTAATAAAACTTAAATAATTAAATTCGTTTTACTGAAACAAATGTTTTAAAAAAAAGGTTTTAAAAAAATAATGCAATATTCTCGTAAACATCAAAATTTAATGAAAAAAGTACTCTGAAACTAAAGTGCATTTTCCAAAATACAAAAAATAATTTTGCACGCTTGAAGCTTCAATTACATTATTCTCGAATAAAAAAGAGGCCTCGTCGCGATAGTAAAATTTAAATATTCCGGAATAAAAAAAGTTTTATCTGAAAATATCCGAATGAACATTCCGCATTATCATATGAAACCTGGCTTTATTCTAACGAACGCCGCGGCGTCCTTAATAAAGAGAAAAAATAACGTTAAAACAAAAACCGCATGAATTGTGTAACCGCGGCACGGAATAATGGAAGGGACGTTCGAAGCATAATTCTCATTGACCAAAAGAAAGCGTCCGCCATCTGCTCTTAATCTCGTTATAAAAACCGCGCGCGAGAGAGATGGAAAGGGGGCGAGAAAGGAGAGAAAAGAAGGAAGAACGGCGAGAAAGAAAAGCGGGGGAGGGGAAACTGAGAGGAAAAAAATGCGAGCGCGCGATACACATCTGCTCGAATTAATTTGGCGCGGTTGCGCAATTCCGTACCTCGGCGTGCGCGAGGAAACAAAAGCGCACCACCCCTCATTTCCATGGAACTTTTGGAATCCGTAACCTTTTCTGGGCTGAGTGTCGCTTACTCTCCTTTTTTTGCGACTTGCTGCACCGTGACGAACATCTTCCTCGGCCTCGCAATAATACCAACCCAATAAATTTGCGGGGGGGTTGAGGAGGGGGGAGTGGGAGAAGAGGTATAGGAGAGGCACGAAGAACGGGGGCGAAGAAAAACAGAAAATGCGAATATTCCCGCGCCAAGTGGAATACGCGCCGTCAGTGATTTCCATATCGCTCTCCCTCTTCTTACATAACCGAGAAATCATTTTTAACATCAGAATACTATTGCGTCAGTAGAAATATTT
Organism: Eurytoma adleriae; assembly: GCA_900480045.1. NCBI lineage: Eukaryota > Metazoa > Arthropoda > Insecta > Hymenoptera > Eurytomidae > Eurytoma > Eurytoma adleriae. The sequence continues at coordinate 776,300 of UXGC01000003.1, read as the reverse complement.
TACTTCATTCAACAAGCGCGCCGGGATTTCCGTGAATATCATTTTGAATGTTCTACTGTGCCGTGAATCAATGTTTTATTCAAATTTGAAATTGTTATACATTCTTGATAAATTATCTTAACAATAATTCAAACAATATATTTGCAAATACAAGCTACATTATTTTTAAATAATTAATTATAAATTTTGTAAACTGGACTAAGGACAATAAATAGAATCTACTGAAAAATATTTTAATAGACTTCATTTAAATTGTTTTCTTCAATAAACTTAAAAATAAAATAATCGTTCTGTAAACTTTTGGATAATTCTATCATAGAAGCAATGCTATTAATTATGAATTAACACTTAGTAATAATGAATACAATTAACAAATTCAATTGTAATATTGTTACTATAATTAAAGAGATAATAAGCGTGCAGTATTTCATGTACGTTGCTCATTAAAATTGGAATCACGTATTTATTAATAGTACCTAATTCTACAAATACCTACCAATCTTAATTATGATGGAGCTTATCATCTTATTAACATTACAGTAGTAATAGAATTAATAATAACATAATGTGCAATATTATCTTCTGTGTGTAATTATTGTATGCATCAAATGAAGAAACTATTTAAATAAGAAATTTACAACATTATCTTAATTACACAAATCTACCTCAAAGCTTAATTAAAATTTCAATTACCAGCAATTATATAATCACAAAAATTATCCATATTCAAACCGCAATAAGAAAGCCATTGCCAATAGATATGCATGCCACATTTCCGTCACTCCCATTCCATCGACTAAAAAGATCGGTCATTAATTGACCGACCTGACAGACCGTGGCCCGGCACTCTAAAAAGTAATCTGTACATTTTTCAGACGCGCCAGTGTGCAAGGAGGACCGGATCGTCGTGGTGGGCGCCTCGAGGGGCGAGTCCCTGGAGATCGCGTGCCGCGTCGAGGCGGACCCGCCGGCCCACAGCTTCCGCTGGAAGTTCAACAACAGCGGCGAGACCCTCGAGGTGCCGGCCAAGCGTTTCAGCGTGGAGCCGGCCGACGGCCTCAGCGTGCTCACCTACATGCCCACCACGGAGCTCGAGTACGGCACCCTGTCCTGCTGGGCGGACAACGTCGTCGGCACCCAGGCGAGGCCCTGCCTCTTTCAGCTCGTCGCGGCAGGTAATCCACTCGGAGCGCGCGCAACCTCTAATTCGTTCGCCCCGACTCCCAGCGGGACGCCCCCGGCGTTATTAGCCGGCTATTAGTTCCAAGTGGAAAATAGATCCTCTTATAACACCGGATTTTCGCGGGATTTATTGATTCTTGGAATAGCGGTCGAGTGTATTATGTTATAAGCGTATTCGAACAATCGATTTAATGAAACATGCGAAATTTAAAGCAGATTTAATTTAATTAGTAATGAATACTTTTCGCGAATTGGTTTAATTAGTTATTGAATTGTATAGATTAGCTTTGCAAATCAACCAACAACCGTTTTCTTTCGTGGCATAATTTATAAGTAACAAATTCAGTAGTAGTGTGTAGTAATGGTCAGACAATAACAAATATTTTTCACCCTATCGTTGCCAAAAGTATCGCCAATTATTCGCTAAACTATGTTACGAAAATGTGGTTATTTCTGATAGGTTTTTGAGAAAAATAGTGTATATACCAAAAGAGGTAAAAAAGAATGCCTGAAACAGCATTAATATGGAAGTAACGATAAATAAAGTACGCGGATCTTAATTACAAATCGCAAAATGTTAATGGAACTGATAATTGGCCTCCTCGTTAGTCGGTAATATGCAAGCCGGATAAAATTTATTATAGTAAGTAGTAGTGTCTCGTAATGGTCAGACGAGAAAAAAATTCATATTAAATTAAAATCGATCGAAGAAAAACAGACTAATCCTCGATTAAGTAATCCTTGTACTTTTTTCGCGTATTTAATGGTGAGCTGACAAAAAACTCATGTTAAATTAATGTCCAATTAATGAAAATAATCTCGATACCAATTGTGGAGTGTTAATGGAACTGATAATTGACGTCTTCATCAGCCTGTAATATTTAAGCCAGATATCATATTTGCGATAAGTAGTATTGCATAACATTGGTCAGACGAGAAAAATATAAAAACATTCATATTAAATTAATATCGATGTAAAGAGAAACATATTAGACAGACGAACAAAAAGTCAAATTAAATTAATATTGGAATAAAGAAAAGAAGAAAACAATCTCTGTATTTAGTAGTAACGTTAATTAATAGTCAGACTAAAAAAACTGAAATTAATTTTAAAATAAAAAAATGCACAGCCCTCAGATTTTGCATGCCAAAAGTTTATGACGTCATTATTAGTCCCTAGTGATTTAACTAAATAAAATATTATCTTCAGTAAGTAGTAGTATCCAGTAATGGTCAGACAATATGACATTCACATCAATTTAATATTCTTGAGTAGAAAAACAAGTAATTTATGAATTAAATAGTAAGGTTTTTAACTGCCAGGCAAGAAAAAATATAATTTAATTTAATTTAATTTAAATTAAATTGATATCGAAGTAATAGAAAACAAAGTATCAAGCGTGGAATGTTAATGGGACTGATAAATGATAAATGATGCCTTCGTCAGTCTGTAATTCTTGAGATGAATAAAATATTTTTAGTAAGTAGTAGTGTCTAGTAATGGTCAGACGATAAAAATATAAATTAATTTAACATAATTAAAAAGAATATAAATAATCTACTTATTTAGTAGTAACGTTCAGCCATGGCCAGACGAGAAAAAGAAATTAATTGAAATTAAATTAATAACGAAGAATAGGAAAACAAGGTACCCCTGGATTACCAAGCGTGGAATGTTAATGGGACTGATAATTGACGTCTTCGTTAGTCGGTAATATTAGAGCCGGGGGCGGTAGCGGCTGCGAATTTCCTCGAGCATTCATCAGCCCCATCTGGTCCCCTCACGCATACATATTCACCGCCTCGCGTCAGTCGCGCGTTCGCGCATTGGTTTCACCTCTCGCTCCTTCTCGACTCGCGCGCTCCCCATTCCCCATCCCCGCGCCGGAGACTCATCACCCCCGTTTTTGCCGCTTTTCGGATTATCATAATTCAAAAGGGATTTCCCACCGCCTCGGTTCCGCATTTACCTTTTACCCCGTCTTTTCTTCCCCACTTTCGCGCGCCGAAACCTACCCCCGCGCGCGCACCAAGTAGACCGTGGCGCCAGATAAGCGGATAAGCCACGAAGAATAAATATAAGCGACGGCAAATTATTCCGCGACAATTTTTTTTTTATCCTCGCCTCCTTATTCGTCTCTTGCGCCTACGCTCGGACTCTCTTTTTCGAGTGGCGCGTTCCGTTTCCGTAACCGCCTCCTTCTTTTTACGCCTCGTTCTCTTTCACGCCTTATCGGGGGTATCCCTTCTTTGTGCGCCTCTGTACAAATATAGATAAAAAGGATGCGGAGTTTTTACTCGGGGACTTTTGCACGCGACCCAGATAGATTCTATTTTGCATTCGAGCACACATTTTATCGTTCGGAGTTGATTTATAAATACGTATACGTATTATGAAATTATAAACTCTTCAGTTATCTGGATGATAAATGTATTTAATCCTATTATGATCGCCATAATATCACAGCAGAGCTTTATTTTAAATTTTGCCACAGTAGCTTAAAGATACAATAAAAGTTCGCGGTATCATTTAGATCGACATTTTATTGACTTTTCTTTAAATATAACTTTTTATTTTTGTACGACACGAAATTTATCAAGTAAATAACATTTCATTAAACTCGGATTAATAAATTATTCCATTCATCTGTGAATACGGTCAACAGCATTTATTTACGTCGATATAAATCGCGTGTTTAACCATTCCAAGAAAATCCTGAGGAAGGGAAGCTTCTTCAAATTCAGAAGATCCCCCAAATTTGCTCCTAACACAATGACATAAGGCGACAGTATGTCAAACAGCGCCCCGTGCTCAGCCGGCGACAAACAACGTCCGCCCTAATCCCCCATCGTTATATCGCATTAATCTTTGGGCATTCACTCGGAGGCGAGCGGAACGTCCTGCGCCACCCTCGTCTCGTTCGACAAACTGAATTAAAAAATAAAAATGCAAACGCGCCAGCTGGCCGTGGGTCAGCTGACGTCCGGGGGATTCCGCGTATACATACACCGGCAGCAGAAAGAGTGGCAGGGGGATATCGGCGAGCGTAGTCAAGCGGCGGAGCCCGATGTCCCGTGGCGATAGAGGCGCCAGGCGAAAAATGGATATGCGGCCGCTGGCAGCTGGGCACGCGCGGAGACGCTCCCTCCCACGCCTTTTGGCCCGCGCGTTAATTCCCCGCGCTGACAGAACACTGGCACCGGTGGATCGACGTCGACGTTGACGCGATGAGCCGGCGGTCGCTGCCCAAAGTGAAAATGCCGAGCGCTCGATCCCCAGCTGCTTTTTCGATCTCCACCGTTGCGATCGCAAGGCCAGCGTTATAATCGAAGGATCGCATGGCTAATTGTATTCGTCTACTTAATCGGCTTCACTCTGACTCTCCGATTTCTGCCAAAGGATTCGCAGTAGTAGGAGGATGCTGCATTCTGCTTTCAAAAGCCGAATTTATTAAGCCGATAGTATTGTACAATAAAATAAAATAGAGAGATTATCACAAATATTTGCAGTTGCATTGGGTTTGACGTGAATAACAGATTTTGGAATGTATCAAAAGATTTTAATACTATTTGCAGATTATTTTTAAATAAAAAAGTTTGTTATTTTTCAAATTTTAAAAAATAAAAAGACTGATGAGGGATTATAAGATTAAAATTTTATTACCTAATTGTAGTGAAATATAATGCAATTATTAATTAAAGTTAATGTAAAAGAAAAGGAAATTATAATATTCTAACATCTGTTATATTCATTCTTAGAAATATTTAAATAATTTTATACTTTTATCTTGTCAATATTAACCAAACATTTTTGAAGATACTAAACGTAATAGTGATGTATTGTCAATTTTTAATCCGTTAAAATTTTAACGCGTTTATACTTCCTAAATTCGAAAACTTAATCAGCTTAATATTAGAAGCGTGAAAAAAGGGATCAAACGCGTAACTTCAATAACTGTAATTGTCGAAGCGTTTCGCGCTGTAACAATGGAACGTGTAGACTTAATGCAGGAATCGATGCGTAAGTAAGCCGCTCATCGGGAAAAAACTCGAATCGCCCATTTCATCGTCTAAAAAGAACAGATATCCGCGCTGTTGCGACGAGCAGCCTCCGCCGATTCCCCTTTGCCTCCGCTCCGCGCCCGACGCGACGAACAAAAATGTCGACAAAAGAGCAAGGAAAAAAAATTCCACGCCCCCCTCCCGTTTTCCGCCGGATCTCCCCTCACCTCGGCCGCTTTAAAAGCGCCGCTCTCGGACGGCGCAGATTTTTCGACGCATTTGTCGCGCGCTTCTGCCCGCGAATCGATGCTTCATCGATGTCGAGAGTCGCGTCGCCGCGCTTTTTCCCTTCCGCCCGCGGCAGCCTCGCCCTTTTTTTTTATCTCGTCGTTCATTTTCCATTTTCCTGTTTTGCATGTTGGCGCGCTTTGTTTTCCGTCGAATACCAATTTAGCGGGGCTCACGCGAGGGCGCAGAAACTAGTCGCGCGTCCCCCGGGCGCGCGCGCGCGCCTCGACGTTTCCTATTTCCCTCTCTTTTATTCCTCTTCCATCGTAATTCGCGGAGGGGCGGTGGGAGGGCGGACGAGCGCAGCCCGAACTTCGCGAAATGAAATTATTTTCGAGCCTGTCGTTATTGCTATCGCATGCAACCAATCCCCCTATCACTGCAGGATATTGGAATTTTACGGAGGCGCTGCCGCGAGGCGAAGGTGAAATACTGAGGGCGACGATGAAACTTTCCCCCTCTCTCGTTACCCTTTCATCCTGGCCCCGCCGACGAGGAGGCTCGCTGGAAAAGTGATAAAAACGGCGGCTGCGAACGGGATGAAAAGGGAGCTCGAAATAACGCGCGGGGATACGGAAGAAAGTGAATGCGAAAACTGCAGCGCTTTAGTCTTCGGCGGAGGAAAAAGGCGCGGAGACCACACACCCGAGCTCCCCGTCGACAATGAACAGAGCCAATTCGCGCGCGCGCGCCGCCTTCGTCTTTTCTCCCTTTATCCGCGAGGATTCGCCTCCGATCCGCGCGCCGATCGGTGTGTGCGCACGTGCGCCTGTGTGCAGATCATCGAACTGTGGGGCTGTACACATATGCGCGGGACAAATATACGTCGAGATGGGCGCTGGCGGCCGGGTGTGCGAATGTAAATTTACAAATTGCATTACGCTTTCTGGAAATGCTAAGGCATCGTTACGGGAGGGAGAGAAGAAGGGAGGGGTGGGGTGAGCGCGACGCGCCACCCGGCGAGTTTGCATCTTACGTGCGCTGATCTACCAGCCGCGCTGTTCCTTTCTCCCGCGATAAACAAATAGTCGGTTAATTACACAGTGCGCGCTCGTTTGATCTGATTGTCCAAAACCGGTCTGCATCTGCATTGAAATTTGGGAGAGGATGCCAGCGATGTCCAGAATTTTGTCTTGCAAAATAGATTAAAAAATTTTGTCTTTATATATAACAGTCTACGACACAGTGGGGGCTTCAAAATTATGTGAGATTAAAGAAAAGTTGCAATTGTAAGTTTTGGGAATTCGAAAAATTCCTAATTGAAGATTGCAAATTAGAATAGACGTTTTAACACAGTTTTAAAAAATCTCGTCTGACTAAACTAGGATCACACTACTTAAGCATACGTAGGGATATATAAAAAGTTAATTCGCAAACGTCTTTATGATCCGCAACTAGAATAACAATTTTTTTCGTCATTTCAATGTTTTATTTCGAATAGCGGGCAATAAAAAATACATTCCATACTTTTAGAAATAAATTTAACCACTTCACTTTAGCGTATCCGACTTTATTGCATCGAAGTCCGCAAAACTGCTATTTCATTCTGTCTTTTTTTAATTTTAGAATTTCTGAGAAAATAATAATTATTATTTTTTATTTTACATGTTTTGTGTGTAAATTGAACATTTAAAAATTTGAATTACTACGTAAGTAGCCTCGAAAATGTTTCTAACCGATATTAATTCACATTTAATTAAAAATTAAACGCAGTTATAATTATTTTTCACATCTCTCGCAAACTCGAATGAACTGATATTTATGCAAATAACGAAATCGATTTCTCCAACTTTTTATGGGAAAGAAATTACTCGGTCGAAAGGATTTCATTAAAAAGTTCTTTAATTAAAAACAGAACAGGCCACGCGCTTTTAATTACTACTGGAAATCTAATTTATTTTCTCGATACTTCAAAGTATCGAAAAAAAAAGAAGTGTAACCAAAACCTCTGAGAGAATAAAACAGTGCTGGTCGAGTTACGGCGAATGCAATCAGTGGCACGCGCCCGGTAACGTGCGAAATTCCGCGTAAACTTCGCTTGCTTGAGTACCCGGTTGCATTACTAAACTCACTCATAAAAGTGCTCCTGCATCCGCTGTGGAATTCTGCGTCGCGTGTACCGCTTCGCGACTGGCAGTCGTAAAAAGATCGTTCAAAATAAGGTACAACAGTAAAAAAAGGAAATAATATTTCTGTTCCTTCGCAGCCAAAACAATATTTACGACTTCATGACTGCCGAAAAAAGTGTAAAGAAAATAACAAAAAAAAATATGCGCGTTGTAGGTGTACAAAATTTTACGACCTGTTAGATTGATAACGCGCCGTGAACTGCGTCGTAAATTTTTGAGTGCAGCAGTATTTTCTTATAAAGGAAACATTGCGCCGCAAAAATAACGCGAAATATTTCTAAGCATTCCTCCGAAGCCCATCAGCGTAACTGACGTTTCTCGGGCGGAAAAGTGAATGCGTCGGTAAAAAAATAATGCGATCTGTCAACAGGTAAACCATTCCCGGTGCGCAACTGCAGCCTGGCGAATCAGACGTACACGAGCGTGGAGGTGAGGTGCTACGCCGGCTACGACGGCGGATTACCCCAGGAATTCGTGCTGGAGGTGTACCACGGGGACCTCGAGTCGCTGGCCAGCATGAGGCCGCTTTACAACGTAACGGCCAAGGACGAGCCGTACTTCGTGCTCACGGGCCTTCAAGCCTCCGTGGACGCGGGCGTGCACGTTGCGGTCTACGCGGTCAACGCCAAGGGCAGGAGTCAGCCCGTCGTACTCGGCGAGGTCACATTTCGCGACGCCGAAAAACGAACGGGTGAGTCCGATGATCTTCAACTTGAATCTTATCAAAGTTTACTTACGTCAGTCTTTTTTTAGTTTGTACATTTTCTAGTTATAAGGTATTTAGTTAAGGTATTAAGGTATAGGTAACACGCTAATACTAATCATTGATTTTGTGAATAGAAATATTTACAATAAAAGGTTAATTTACATTCTATTTAATCATTTGAAGGACGATTAAATAATTAGAAATTTAAAAAATTTGATCGTATTTTTTATGAGAAACGATGAAAATTTTGACAGGAAATTACTGTAATTTTTCATGATTTACCGATAAAATTTCCTATGACAAATCGTGCCATTTATAACTACGCTTTTCCCACAATTTTTACAGCGGGGTTCTTGCACATGTTTTATAAATTTTCTCTCCGAGTAAATAAAATATCTTGCACAATTGAAAAACACAACAGATCCCACAGCCCTTGACGTCTTTGGATACATCGAGATCGCTACGTTCCTCGCGAGTCTTATCAATCCGCAAAACTTTCTTTCGGGATTTAAAAGGAAATCCAGCGCGACGAGTAGAATAATCGAGGAGGAGCGGCGATAAGATCGCGATATCCGCGCGATCTCCGTCGCCATAACGGGGTCGCGCGCGGAAGGCGTAACGCAAAAAGGCGCGGGGAGCGATTGACGAGGAGATAATGGTCCGAGATCGCAGCGAGATTAGCGCGGGCGTTCGCCATTTTAAGGATTGACAGGATCCCCCGCTCACCTCGGCTGATGCACGTCGAGGCGAGGACGTTGCCTCGCTACGCCGTTAGGGGGGGGAGGTGCCTGTCGACGCCGGAGGGGGATAGGTAAGCAAGACTGATCACCCCCGCACCCTCTGAGACAACGTACGTGCGCGCGAGCGTGTATATATAGGCGCCGCGAGTACCGCGCCCTACACCGCCGTTGCGTGCGCCCACCTCCGCCACTTATCCGCGCGCGAGATAAGCCTACCGTATACGTATCGCGGTGTCTTTGAGCATCGCTCGCCAAACTCGCAATCGACCCTGCGAGCCGTTTCGATCCCGAAGGTTTGGTCGCTGATTTTGAATTAAGTTTTGTTATTCGAGTAGAGCTTGAATAAAATAAATATAGCCTTATAATTTAATTTAAATATTTTCTTTACTAAGAAATGCACTGTGCAAGTTTGTTAATTTAATTACAAAGTTCATTATTAATTATGGAAATTTTAGCTATATTAAAATTAGAATATTAATTTAATTATACCTCGCAATGTTATGTATTTCAAAATATCTTCTTTGATTAAATTTTAATTTAATTTTCTTTAATTAAAAAGTTTGTAATTACTAAGTGCCTTTCAAAATAGCGAATACCAGGATATCTAAAAATATTTAAATTTCATTGACGTATTAAGCTGTTAATGTAAATAAACGAACGGTAATCGAAGCTCATGAAATTGTTTCAGGAGAAAAAAGGCTGACGGCTAAAAGACCTTTAATTAGGATGTCAAAATTAAAAGCACGATTTCCTGAGCCAGAGGCCGGGATTTCGTACGCGTTTCCAATATTCTCCCCGTTAAAGCGTTCGGGAGAAAAAGAGAATGGAGAGAGGTAGGGAGAGGAAAGTTCGTCGGTTCGTTCGGCCGTTCGCCTATGCCCCTTTACCTCTGCCTTTTGCCGCTGCTCAAAACTCCCGAATGGATTTTGGCTTGGCCCCAATTTTTGCATGCACTCGTGGCAATCAGCCGGCAAAAAGAGGCTCGTCGAAACGAAGGAAAGTAGCTCCGTAATCAGTGCTGAACGATCATAATAGGATAGGCCACCGCGTTGCTCATTTTCGTCGTTTATTTAACTCCACCTCTTAGCTTATCGTATTTTTATAATCACATTGAATTTATAACCCACATTTTTTACGAATTTGAATTAAAGCTTTCAATTCTTTTTCGAGCTATTAATACATTTATCGATACAAAAAACAAGGGTGCAAATTATCAACTTATTGAAATACAATCTTTACTTTTCTAGTGATAATGTTAACAATCTTATTAATTGTATCCACATTTAATCATAAAATCTTATTTTTCGTAGATTTAGATATGATAATTATAAGCCATTTTATTGGTCATTTGTCATTTGATTGCCTTAACTATTTTAGTCTTTTCTAAATTAAAAAAATTCAAGTAAAAACTGTTTAAAAAACAATGTTTTTGAAAAAAGTGTAACCGTTGCAGTAACAAACCACGAAGTATGCGCTGCTCATTATATTTTCAGCCACGAACTCATTGGGAAACCCACATGCAGTGTCAATAAAAAAAAGGGAAACCCCGCCTGAAAACTAGACGCGGTTACCGAAGTTGGCGCGACAAAAAGGACAAGAAATTCTTCGGCTTGTTTTTCGCCGTTGATCCCGACGACGTCCCCCGAAGCGTCAACAGCGAATTTTCGCGGGCAACCGCTACACGCGACGACACGCAGCTAAACAGAGTCAAACGCGGCTAACGATATACACGGAAAAAAGTTCGGGGGACGCAACGAGGGCAGGGTGGAGGAGGCGGGGAAAAAAGGAGAGGGAGAAAAAAATGCGGGCGGACCGAGTCGCTTTGCGCGGGAGAGAAAATTACGCTCTCCGGAACGGCTTAATGTCCAAAAAGAGAAGAGAGCGTTAAGAGCGTCTTCGTCGGCGTTGCGCCCGCGGGGCGCTCGGCTTCGCAAAAAGAGGTGGCGGGACCGCTTAATGACCAGAAACCCCAAGCCCCCCGAAGCCATCGTCCCCTCGCATTTTCTTCCTCCTTTTAAACCCCTTCCTCTTCGTTTCCTCCACATCCCCCACCTCCCGCCGCATACGCCTACTCCTTGTTGCTTCGCATTTCCTGATTTCCCACTTCTATTTCGTAATCTTCCTTCATCTCCCTCACTCTCTCCGGGGCCGCTTCAAAATTACCGCGCGGAGATAATTCGACTATAAACAAAATTCCACGCCTCGTTATCTCGCGCCGCCCTCCCGCGGCTAATTTCCAGATTCCTATAAATCCCTCGCCGCGCGACCAGCATTACTAAGAAAATTACAAAGCGTCGGACGAGGAAAGAAGCTCGGGTTCGTTTTATAACAATCTCCGCGGCGGATCATCCCCCGTACGCGCGCTATTTCCCGAACGGTGTACCCGGTACAGGCCGTAGCCGTAATCCCGGAAGCCCGCGCCGTCGTCTCGGGTTCGCGCGCGCGCTCCCTCTCTCTCTCTCCCCCCGGATGTCTCTATCATTCCAGTCCGCGGGGCATAAGGGGGTCGCCGAGCCATTATCTGTAATTGCTTTCCTTAATTTGGGGCTCGTTAAAAATTCTTGCCCCGCGTAAAAAAAAGGGGGGAAGGAAAGAGGGAGAAACGAGGCGAAGTATGATTTTGTCCGCACGCTGGCTCATCTCCCATTCTCTTCTGGCGACCTTATCCCCCCTTCCCCTCCTCGACCCCGCGCCACCTTTTTCTCGCCCTCCTTTTTTTCATCCCCGCGACTTTTCGAGATTTCCTTTTCTCCCGGCGCTGCGCTTCCGGACGCTGCGCCTCGTCACCTTTTTCCGCGGCTCCCGCGGCGCGCGCGCAGCAGTTAATCATGCAAATAGATTTTTCACGCTGCTGACGCACGCCTTAATTAAAGAATTACGCAATTAAAGGGTACGCGCGCGCATTCGAGCCGGACGCTAGGTTCGAGAAACAGCAGGGGTTCGCCGGTATATTTTTACACACTTTTGTATTTATCAATTTCACGGCGGGAATTTCGAGGGGACTTACGCTAATTGCTTTTTCCATTTCATTAAGCTTTTCAATTTTCTCGGTGGAAGGACTATTATACCCGTTGTCTTGCTGGATTGATACGGAGCTTTTTCAGACGGAGACTTAACGCGATTATAAATTTTCGGCTCTTAAAGAGAATGAAGATGTCTTAACCTGCGACGTTTATAGCCTGTCAAATTTAAATTTTCTTTCACGTATATAGGGTTAAGATAGTTTTAATTTATTTTCACTTTTAAGTTGATTAACTTTTCAAAAAATTATATTTCAAATAACAGGCATAATTATAATAGAAGTTTTTAGACAGTTTATAGTAAAGGAATTATCTAAAATATTAATTAACTTATTTATTTAACGTATTAATTCTCATTAAACTTATATTAATAATTTAACCCCTCTCCCCTATGCAGTTGATTTAGTACAAGTGGGAAAGCCGTATACTTAGGACGAGCACACATACATTCTTCACTTTGCACACGAGAGTTAATTAATGTACATTATCATTAATGTTAATACACGGAAAAAAAAGTTCTGTTAAAAATTGCAATACACTGTTTTAATGTTCTTACAGACTAATGTTATTGAAGAATTTACTATAATTTAAGAAAGGTTTTACTTAAAAAATTTTCTATAATTCGAAAACAATTTTATTATATTTTTAGTGGAAGAATTGGTATTGTTAAAATTTTTTATAAAACATTTTTCTCTGCATATTAATGATTATAAAAATTTCAGTAAGAAATTCATTGAAAGATTCAATATTATACGTAATTAAAAATAAACAATTAATTGAAGTAATAAATATTATCATTTCGTTTTTGTGATATTAAATATTATGATTACGATTTTATCTTGAGTTATAATTGAAAATCTGATGGTATAATTAATTTTTACGAATAAATGATATCGCAATAATATTATGATTTTTTATTACAACAAAATTTAATTATCATTATTTTATATATTTTCAATTAATAATGATTTCATTTAACGAAGTTATATCGAAAATTACGACAACGGGGAATAATAAATTCTCATCGCAAAGAATTACGAATATTGCATGTAATCTCCTTTTAAACGTACATTCGTTATCAAAAATAAAATTATTTATCGTCCGACGTACCTTATCCATAAAAGCGTAACACCGAAACTCCATTAAACGAAAGAACATGCGATATTGTATCTATTATAATTGAACAAGCTTGCGGGTTTATGGGAGCATCCGCTTCGCCGTGACAAAATATACCGAAAAAAAGATGCCGATACCAAGATCTCGAGGGGGGGGTGAAAAAAAGACCTCCCGGAGATACCGAAAATCGAATTTCCCGGCAGAGGGGGATGCTGTAGGCGCGCGCGCACGAGCAGGTAGGATATGGCGTATAATCGTTATCGGATCGAGCGATTTCCTCCGGGGCGGAAGTAAACACGTCACCCGCGGAAATTGCCGGCATCTCGGAAATACCAAATAATTAGGTCGACGGCCTTAAAGCTCGAGCGTCGTAGGGTAGGCGGTGGGAAAGAGGGGCACGTGCGCGCGCGCGGGAATACTCGGTGCGCGTTTTAATTGCGAGTAACGCGGCGAATTATTTACGCCTGGTGAAAAGGCGCCGACTTCGCTAATACGCCCTGCAATTATATTCCGTTAATGCAATAGTGGTTGACCTTGAAACTTAATCTCAACGCGAGTTCCAAAAAAAAACGAGAGGTTCGCATTAGTCCGTATTTATATACTGGCATTACTAATATTTTTTTCTTCGCTGGATACTACGGTTTTTCCCGTCGTAAATAATTACATGCATTCAATTTAGCCCGTCATTAACCCTCTTCAAAGACTCGCAATCGAGTTTCGAGCTGTATAGTTATAAAAATTACGCGAATTTCCGTCCTCCAAGCAGAAAAAAAACTACTACAAAACACCTCGTCGTACCACCGCGTAATGAAATGCCGAATAATTAGGCGGTAATCCGGGAAAATGTAAATAGAACATTTTCCAAAAAAAAAAAAACGCGAAAACTCCGCTGCGAAATTTTCTTCACCGTGTCCGCAGCCGCGGTCCTCGAACGAGTGGTGTACGTACGCGAAAATCCAGGGAAAAAAATTAAATCCGTAAAAAAAATGAGAGAGTGTACGGCAAAGACGAGGAGAGAAACAGCCCGGGTGTGCGCCGCGGTCGTAAAAAAAAAAGGAACACGAGAGGCTCGCAAAAATCTCGCTACCGAAAAATTCCGCTCGGCCCTCCTCTCTGTTTCTCGCATCCCTGCGCGCCCCCTGGAATGCCGCGATTTTCGCGACGTCAACCGGTCGGCTAATAAAACGAGACAGAGAGAGAGGTCCCGGGCTGGCGCATGCGATATTCCGGCCGGTCGATTTCATTTACAAACCATCCCGGCATTTTTTTTTTCTTTCCTGCGCCTAGTCGGTCACCTCCGGTTCCCTCATTTTTTTCGGGCGAGGCAAGAGGAGCGCAGGGGGCTGGATCTGTAGTACCGCCTCCGTCATTTGATTTACGTCACATCTAGCTCGTTCGCAGCGCGCCGCGACATTGTGCTCGTCTTTTTATTCATGCCCCGGGTCCGCGTGACGCGGGTAATCAATTCTCCCGCCGATATCTCGCTCTCTCGTTCTCTCGCGAGCGGGCGATCGCTCATCCACCCCCCGTCGGCTTAACCCTCGCCTCATCGGCCGAAAAACGCGGCCCCGGGAAGCGAAAAAAAATATTATTCCACTTCCCGGACGACTGCGTTCGGAATAATGCGCCGCTTTGCCGGCGTATTTTATAGCTCGCGGGGGTGGGGAGGTGCCCCGGGGAACAAAAACGAATGGGAACAAGCGAGAAGAAGAGAGTTGCGGCGTGAAAATGAGTAAAAAGAAGAGAGAGAGAGGGAGGGAGTCAGCGGGGGCGAGCTGGTTATACATCACGGTCGCAGATAACCAAGCGTTCTATTGTGCCCTTAACCATCGTTTATATCGATATGACGGGTGATCTTGCGTTCGGGAGCTTCGATCTTCGCCGAGGGTTAGCGACCTGGAGTTTCCCCCGCATTCGGGGGAGAGAGAAATTTTATACTTTATATCTTCCGTGTGTAGAATTGAATGCGAGAATTTCATTTCGAGGGAGTTAGATAAAATTTTCCGAGCAGTAGACATAGCTCGAAAACATACTTGAAATCGGGGATTGGAACAAAGTAAGAATTTTACAGGGGGGACGAGATTTTAGTAATTGGTTCTTCAGTTATCGTCAGATATTCTTTCTTAAATTGTTATCGATTACTGGTATTACTGATGAAATTCTACGGATTAACTAATTTATAAGTCACTTCCACGAACATTTTATCTTCATTAATATATAATTTGGAAGTTTCAGAAAATAACTTCCTATAAATATATAAATATACACTTTGCTTTAAAAACAAGGCATAATAAACAAATTAATTAATATACGAAGCTAAATTTGAACCATATTACGTATTAAATACAAAAGCTTTTCGAGTGGCCTTCTTAATAAATGGAAATATTTAACTAAATACTTATTTTAAGATCAGACATGAAATTACATCCATCGAACAAATGTAATTAAGTTTAAATTGAAATACCGAATCCATTAATCAGAAACTATTACACAGAAAAATACTCGCGATTATTAATATCCCTCTAAACGATATAAATACTTTGGTGGATTGAGCTTAAAAGCAAATGTTTTTTCAGTAGGCACTTGTAAAAACAAAAGTTCCTTTGAAAATTTCATAAGCGCGAGAGCTTTGGCGGCCTTTGCCTTCACTCACTTTCCGATTTCCTTCAATTTAATCTCACGGCCGGCGAGGCCCTCGAGAAGTTTCTAAATAAAACGGCAATGCCCGCGCGGAGATGAAAGAAGTCGGGCGGACATTACCAACCGCTTCCGCTGCATTACAGTTCAATAAAGAGAATTTGTCTCGCCGCGCGGCGCTCCTTTTGCTCCCGCCGATGTTTGTCCCGTGGCCCCGCCCTCGCGGTTCCCGCGAAATGAAATTCAAGCGTTTTCCTTGTTCGCGGCGCCGCTAAAGGTGGAGAAAGTAGCCGAAGAGGGGCCAGAGGCCAAAGCGCACTTGGGAGCTACTTTCGCAGATTGAAATTCCTCCTTGGCCAGGGCCCGGTCTTCCTACTTCGACCCCGGGAGAAAGTCCGCGGCCGCCGGAAGAGGGCGAATGCTTAACTCAATCATTCGAGAGCTTTAAAGGCAAATCGCTGCTGGCTACGCTCGGCCGGCGAATGCCGGACCACCGCGGCGCGCTGTTCTCTTGCAACTTGTTACTTATCGGCCGCGCGCTTTTGAGGCGCTCGCTCGCTCGTACGCGAGACCGAGTGCACGCTCGAGTGGATTGTTCCCGCGCATTCCGCTAATGAAGTAACGCTCGATGCCTGGCGCTGCGATGTAACGGCTGCAAGCTCGAAAGCTCGCGGATGGGAATGAAGTGCTTTCTTATGCTGATAGAAATTTACACAAGAACAATTTTCTTTTAAAAATTTTAATAGTCCATTTCAATGTTCTTGTAGACAGACATAGAGCTTCTGCTAAAATTTACTAGAAATCTAAAAAATTTTTACTTAAGTTCTAGTAAGTTTTACAAGAAACTTTTGTAATTTTTCCAACAAGTACAATCAGCGAGAATATTTAACTTAACTTCTACGAACACGGACATCCCTGGCGCGTATTTTTAACGGATTTCTGCTTTTTAGTATGCAACATTTTTCTCCGTGTACTATATTCTTGGACTATTCGAATATATTAAATGCAGAGGAAAAAAATTAAGAATTTATAAAGTGACATCTGAAATGGTATCGATCAATATCATGTAACAGAATTTCGTTCGAATGAAAAAGAGATTTGAAAAGTGAACACGCACTTGAAATGTCTTTATAGGAATTTATTTGAAAGATTCAGTTTAATCTACATACGAAGAGCAGTGGCGTGACTTTTTATTTAAATTCTGGCCTAGGCACTTTGCATTTTCCTATTACACAAACATACAAGCGGAATATAGTATTGAGCGGCGCGTGGTTTTCGTTTATACGGGGAGCGGCCGGATTGAACGTAGAACAAAAATTGCGAGAAGCGGAAATGGCAAAAGATATTTACGAATAGCCCAGTGGCATCCGTAGCGAAATGAGAAAGCGGAAAAACAGCTCGCATGGAGAAAAGTATTGGCAATATCTTTTATTCGATGTGTATGCACTTTCATCATCCCTTTATTTGTTTACCCCCCGGCAGCGCTGTTGACACAGGCGAATGTTCTATTTCTGCATTCCTCCTTTTCTAGCTCCTCGTATTTAACAAAACCGGACGTTTTGCGCCCGTGCGCATCGAAACGTTGATAAATATTTTTTAAGTAATCCAGTATTTTCCCGGATATCCGAGCTGTATATTTGAAAATCGAATCGCGCCCGAAGAAAATAGTGTGTGCTCCGCGCAGACGGCGCAAAAAAAAAGGAAAAGTCGAGCTTTCCCTTGATTACTCCGAGCTAATTAAAGCGTTAATTAAACGGCAAGAGAAATAAAGTAGAAGATTAAATGCAATATTCAATGAGGTTGAAGTGCAAGTCAAATCGGCGTATCGATTTCTCGGATCGAGCCTCGAAAGCACTCGAGAAAATTACATTTCGCGACGAATTTTTCAAAGAATTCGCGAATCAACTTCTCCCGCGATACTTTTTGCGCCCCGGCACGACTTACAAAGAAAAAAGAAAAACAGGCATCCCCACTCCCGCTGCGACGCATAAAATTACCTTCGTTCAAAATTAAGTGCTCGTAGCGCGCGCTCAAATTGAACCGACTCTCGCGCAAAGATCCGAGCGCGAAACGCCGGGGAAAAAGCTCGAAAGCCCGAAAGAGAGAAACGCGGAGAGAGCGCCCCGGGGGCGCACGGCAGTCTGGAAGTCGAGACTCGTTCCGGTTTATAGTTTATCGCGGCGGGCGCGCTCGCGGGCCCACCAAGATCCCAAATAATCTGGGTAATGGTGCCCCGCGGAAATTCGAATTAAGGCGAAACGACGAGCTCTCAAACTCGTCTTCGGTATCTTCTTCCCGTCCCTCCCTCCGACCCTCCTCTTTCTCCTCTCTCCCTCCCTCCCTCTCTCTCTCTCTCTCTCTCTCTCTCTCGCTGCAGCCGGAGGTTCGATCTTTGTTTGAGAGATTACCGCCGGCTGATAACGGACACAATCGAGACGCGCGGCTGCAGAGCGACGGCGATGTGGCGCTCTAGTCCTGTGCGGGTGGTACAATAATTGTGATAGCCCGTCGGAGGGGCGGAGGGGGGGACGTCATCGAGCCCACACATCTCCCTTCGTCCCGTCCCTCTGTGTGACGCTCGTCCGTGTGCGCACGTCCCTATCGCCGCTCTGCCGTCGCGCTGCCACCGCTGCTGCTGCTGCTCCCCCTTCAATCATCGGCGAGCGGTTAGAGCGGCAATCGAGCGGGTTAGATAAGCGGATTACACCAGCCAAGACTATATTCGTGATTCGTATTTGCGAGGGCTCATTAAGTGCGAAATGCCGATCGGGACTCGGCGTCGTTCCCTCGCTTTTTCTTTTATTTCTTCATACGTCGGGGAGCATTATTTTTCCGCGGCGCGCGTTTGATTACCCAATGAATTTTTTTCTTCGGAAGGGTGCGTAAAAGGCTGAAATCGTAAATAACTTTTATACGGCTGAAAGTCCAAATTGAGTTGAAACTTTGAATCTTTAAAATTGGATATTTTCGAAACTTTAAGTGCGTAATGCTGCGAGGTAAATAGCTACTTGATCATGCTTGTTATTTGAACAGAAACGGATATTTTCGGCTTAAATGATTTTAAGTGCAAAAGTTTTTATTACAATTAAAAATAGAGGTAAAAGTTAAATCGATATTTAAAATTTTTTTCTGATGCGGAAATATTGAACTAAATTTATGACGTATTATTCTTCATTCTAACTTGATGTGTTAATTATTCATAAAATACTTCAAGTTTAGAACATTATATTGTATTTCAACAGTAATAAATTATATTCTGGATAAACTGTAAGTTTGCAACAGCTTTGATTTGGTTAGTTGTTACATTCCGCAGCATATACTTTATGGATACGTGCATTCGAGGTTGAGGTTGACCATTGTGGTAGCTGACCACAATATTGATGCACACGAGGAATGCACATTGTTGTTGCGCAAGATTTTCTTGCAATATTTCGAAATCGATAGAATGATGTAAAAATGAAAAACATATTTTTCGATACGATAGGTTTAATCTAAATAAATTTTCCTGGTGATTTTGTTCAGAAGAATTTACGGTAATAAGTGATGTACAAAGGCTTTATTATTAAAATTTATGGAATAAATAATCATATCGCCTTTAGACGTCTTCCAATTTCATATTTAAATTCTAACTTTCTTCAATGTTTCCAGTGCTATATCGTTTGATTTATCATGCAGCAGAAAACTCTACAGCCGCAGGTCAAAATCAAAATAAAATTTAAAGGCAGAAATTAAAAAGTAAATAAAACCTTAAACTAAAATATCAAACTAATATTTACGAATCATCAAAATAAAATAAAACTATCGAGTAAACGATTTTTCTTGAATGAAAATAGCCGCTCATAAAACGAGCCGCGAGATCAAATATCATCCTTGTAGCTTATATCCCAGTGCGTGGATCGTATCGCCGCCTCCTTGAAGTTACACGTGGCCATCTTCCTCCCATTAACGTTTTTATAACCCCCCGCGTCCGCCCTCTCATCGATTTCTCTCGCCTCCGCAGCTCGGAAGATTGCAGCAGTAATTGCTCCTTGATGCGACTTTAGTAGATGAAAGATAAAGGATGTCCCTCTTCCCCTCCCCTTTCAGCGCGCGCAAAAAAAGAAAGCTCCCATCCCCGCGAGCCAAAGGCCCGGCCGGGAGGGGCAGGACGGTAACGCCAGAGGAAGTGCCGTAATCGCTGCGACCAATCAATGGACGGACCTCTCGAAAATGTTACGGCACCGCTCGCGACCGCTGCAATTAAAGAGGGAGAGAGGCGGGGAGGGAGAGAGTGAGGTATGAAGCGATCGACCACTCTCGACTCCGGCTGACCTCTCGGACGTTTATTTGACCGAACGACGAGCTCGTGCGATTAGTCACCACTTGCGGCGCTCCGCTCCCAGTGTCCTCGTGTTCTCTCCTGCATCCGAATTCTTCAATGATCGCCGATTTTCTCTCGTGAACACCAAATTCGTTTATATTTTTGTAAAGTGAAACGTGCGAATCGCTTGGCGCGCCTCGTTGGCTGAAAGGGGATGAACGAAATGAGCTGCGGCGTAGACTGCTGCTTTGGAGCGCGGCTCTCGGAGCTTCCGGGAGGGGGCGGGCGCGCGCACGCAGCGCCTAAAGATGCACCGACGCGCGAAACGCCGCGCGGCTTGTCTCTTTGCGGCGACCCGCCGGCGGATGAGCCGACATTACGGCTTTGTAAGAGTGAATACGTCGATTTTACGGATCGCTCGCAATGCAAATTTACCCGGCTGCCTGCGAGTTCGCCGAGTTTTTCCGCCTCGGTAGGAGCCGAAAGTTCGCGTGGCGGGAGCACAAGGAAGTTCGCACTGTGTCATCTATTCGAAATCCGACTCAACTTAGTACCGAAGCAATTTGTTTTCTAAAGGCAGAATTGAACATTTTTCTTTAAAGTAAATTACTTACGATTTTCGTAAGAGTAAGCTTTATGAAGTGGTGTAAGTTTTAGTTAACAAGTAAATATACTCATGAACCAATTAATTCGCGTTTTTAAATGTTTTACAACATCCTGTCATGAGTTTTTTTGAGGGAGGATAGGATCGTTATTTGTTGAATGGAGTGGACGTGAGGATAAGAACTTCATAGTACTTATAACGATTTAACTGGTCACAAGATCGAATCCCATGGAAATTAATTCAATTGAGGTTGGCGTGGATTTCAAGCCCTCTTAAAGTAGGATTTCGACGACTTCGGGACACTGTATAATTGCACTTCTCTCTTCAACATGATCCTCTGTAACGAGTTCCACAAAACCGCATTCATCGCACTGAAAAAAAAGATTAGTTATTTCAACTAAATATTTCCTTAAGGAGTTCACGTTAAATAATTTATTTGTATCAACAAAATATTTCTTTGAAAATACTAAATACTTTAGTTTAAAAAAAAATGTTTTTTTGATTCAATGAATATTTAGTTGATTCAAACAAATTATTTAGTTGGAACTCCTTAAAGAAATATTTGGTTAAAATTACTAACTTGTTTCTTCAGTGTCGCAATCAGATTTATTTTATTCGACCGCGAAAAAGATTATTTATCTGCCAGTGTCAACGCCGTGCGAATTCCACGGTTATCGAGTTCCCATTAACAACTCGAGCTCGTCGCTTTTGTTTGCGTTGAAAAATTTTAATTTTCGTAATTGTTTTATCATGAGATACGAGGTCGGAAACTCGTGACACAAGCAACCAACATAATCCGTGGAAAATTCTAGATAAAAATCACATCACGTAAGCTAGGAATCAAGAGCTTAGGTGGAAATCGAATGGCTTAGCGTTTCAGCTCGCTCCCACAAAAACTACTGCTACCACGCAACTCTGCCAGTTTCGAAAATGACAAATTAGATCAGATTAAAATAACCAAGTAAATTTAATTTCAGTAATAAAATTCAGTGTACGTAATTTCTTAATGAGGTATTGTTATACTTTTTTATGCAATTGGGCTGTAGCCATTTCTCACTGGCTAAAGCAAATTAAAAATTTTCTCGAACATCGCGTGCACTTTCTTTCTTGTATTACAAAAAAATAATAAACGTTGTAGTTATTGATTTTTGGATGTAAACTACATACGTGTTAATATTAATATGAATAGTTTTGTTCAATGGGAAATTGATTTTAATTTATTTTGCATATAATCTTATTGTTCCTGTAGTATTACTATATTCTTTAGCATTATTTAGATTTTTTAAATTAAGTACAAGCCTGAGGGTATTATCTCGAAAGTGAAATGTTCCTACGTTTGTTAAAAAACAACTACGGGTCACAAGTGAACATGTTTATATTGCAATAAAAGCAATTTTACGCTAACCATTATTTCTGTTCATCCTTTCATAAAAAAGAGCGAATCCCCAAAACTGTTCGGAAAACCGGTTAAAGCGAACGTAAGCCGCAAAGTTCCTTCATTAAAAAGTGGAGGCGTAACGCGGTAAAGGGCCGGGACGCGGCGTTATTTAATTTAAAGTTCAATTCAAATCCATACAGTTCCGAGTTTAGTCACAGAGCACCGAATGAAACTTCAGTTGCGGAAGCCTCGCTGAATTAGCCAAGATATTTATCTTGGCTTACAATCACGGAGGACCCGAAACGCGACTCCAGAATCTAAAGCAGAGCTCTCTTCTCCCTGCGTCCCTCTCTCATCCGGTCTCTCTCCCTCTCTCGTCCTCGCTCCCTTGTATCCGCTTGGAGCTGGCTTACCTTCCGGCGTGCCCAAAGGTACCGCTGTAAACTTTCGCCTTGTTTGTCCGCGCTCAACGATCGTCTTTCATTATGGTTAATCTTTAATTTACCATGCGCTCTCTTTGTTGTCTCTCTTTTCTTTTCTGCGCCTCTCCCTCTCTCTCTCTCTCTCTCTCGTATCTGCCACTGCGGTCTGCTGTCTCCATTCGACCCTTTCCCCCGATCGTTTTTTATAATAAAGCTCTTTGTTGTCATTCCGCTGAAAGAGAATTAAACGGAATACAACAGCCCATTGTTGCTTTGAAATGGAATGTTTTTTGCGCTCACTTGCCCTAGATTTTTTGTTCTTGTAAAAGGTGACATATGGAGATGAATTGCTGCACATTTGTTCCTTTCGTTAAACACAAATTCAATTGCGATTATTTTTTCGCGGACGAGTCACTGCTACCTGTTAACTACGAAGTCTAATTAATTGTAATTCTTATAATTAATGCGACCGTACTTTCCACTTAAATTTGTAAAATAAAGTACAATCTTGTTAAAGACGTATAAGAGCATTCGATAAAATTCCTCATCGATGTTTCCGCAAAAAAAGGAGAAATGTCGAAAGCACATGCAAAGTGAATAAGATAAATCCCTTCTAGTTAAACGCTGTAATCATTGTTTAAATTAACTATCTGAAAAGACTTGAGCCCCGGGCGGCGCGTCTCTAAGAATGTATTAGAATTAATTACGATTTCCGTGACGGGAGCCATCCTCCACCTTCGAGCTTTTCCATTTAAACTAATTAGCAAAGCTTGATTGAGATCAATACTTGGAATTGCTTATCTTTACCAACTCGCCTTCAAGATGCGGCTCTCAGGGCCCCGGCAACTCGATTAAAGTTGCATTGCGATTCCTGCCAAGTAGAGGAGCCGAATCGCCCGGCAAGCGATTCTTGAAATACTTTGGCAAGGGCCTAGTATAAGACGCAACGGGATTCCTTAACTGAATCCGACAATACAATGTCTAAATTACGGCGCGACTCGCCTGTCAAATACAACTTTATCGAGAAATTTAATTTAAAACTAAAATGCGGGTTCGCTCTTTTTGCGTGCTTTTGCAGTCGGCGGAACAAGCAGTAGTAAATGGCTCGTTCGCGACGTACCATTTTTTTACATGCCTTCGGGCCCTTTTTCATGTTTTTGTTCGATAACGCGCGATATTGTAAAGCTCGAAAAAAAGTAAATAAAGCTTCCTGACGGCACGCGCATATTTTTTATCGCAAAAAAAATGGGCATTATTTGTAATGTCAAGGCAGCGGCAAAAATAAATGATAAGTAGAAAATTCTATATTTATGTAAAAAAAGTAATTTAAAAGATAAGAAAATATCAAGAAAAAACGTTGAATATCTGACTCACTTCTGAAACAAAATTATGTAAGAACAAAGTAGTTACACACAATGGATAGAAAAAAAATCTCTAAACATTATTAAAACTTTGTCTTAAATATATTAAATAAGATAAGCATCTTATCATTTGTATTAAAAAAAAAAGCTAAAAATTAAATACTAAATTCGAGTTTATGTTGTACAAACATTTTACTTAAAAATAAAATATATTTCACCGTATACGTAATAAAGCGCCGTGCATGATTCGCAAACAAAGTACAGAAAATACAGAAGCGCAATAAAGCATAATTCTTTTCTTTACGAGAGCCGCCTAAATGGCTGATCGCGATAGCGATCGGGGCTCGTTTGTACCCGCCATCAGTGAAGATGCTTATCAAGTAACTCGAAACACTTGGCGTTCGTATCGCATTTTAGCGGGGCGCTGTGACGCGGCCCCTATATCCACTGCCACCGTCTCGCCCCCCACCTGCTGCGAGCTACGTCCGACGACAACCTGCGCCGAAAATGAAAAGTGACAAGGGCACCGCGCGACAATGAGAATGTATATTGCATAGCCGTGCTTTTTTTTCTTTAAAATATGAAAATTTTCCGTTGGCTCGACGTACAAATTTCGAAACTGCTGAAAATTGAATTCTACCGTACGAACTTGCTCCAGAAAATTTCGAACCGACAGGCGTGCGAGATGAAAATTTTGAATTTTCGCAAATAGTATAGAACGCGTACGCAATCGACGATACAGCACCCGCACCCGGTCAAAACGAAACACCGAACGAGCGATAATAAAATATTTTCAGAACTGTAGCCTCACTGCGTACACTCTCGACGCCGAACAAACAAAAAAGAAAAAAAAAACGCGCGTAAAACAGGGCCGCAACGAGTAGGGTGCACGCACTCGAGTAGGCGCGGACGCGCGGGCCAAGCGTAACCGTATAAATTCGAGTGGAGCGCGGGGGAGATAGCCGCGGCGAAAGCGAGAGGAGTCCCCGCATTGTGTTGCAGCCGGTATAGAACGGGACGAGAGCGAAGGGGGGGGGAGGGAGGCTGTCCTCGCGTAATACTCGAGGCGCTCGCTAGCGCTACCGGATGGCCCTTACGTTACATTACGAGGCTCGAGAGCCGACGCAGCGCCGCGGGGACGCCGCCTGATTAAACCCGGCTTTTACGGGCATTACGCGCCCTCCGCCTCGCCGAAATGCACGCCCCGTACTTTCCGCCCACCGCCCCGTTAGAGCCTGCCACCCCTTCCTACCCGCGGCGCCGCGAATATGCGCACCCGCCGTTATGGCGAGGCCCGAACGAAGCGCTTTATGCTCTTCCGGTGGCGAGCGAAGAAGGGAATATGCTGTAGTTGCCGGGAAAAAGGGATATGTTGCTGTTTAAATAAATTAGTTTGGGAAAGATGACATTTTATCAATCACTGAAAATTCTTACTTCGATTGAAGCATTTTAAATTTCAGGCTGAGAAATCTGCGTTGCGTACACTTGCGGTGCTTCTGAGATTGAAATATCTCTGGTAAAATTTTTCAGGTGTTCTATTTACTTTCGTTCATTCCAACCGTGATTTTTTGCCTAAAATATAAATAAAATCAATACAGCGTCTCGCTTGATTCGTCGGCGAATTTTTTTTCGCTCGACGGTTTTAAACCGAAATAGGTCGCGTATGAGAATTCGAACAAAAATATTTTCCATTCTCATCTCGCGCAAAAAACACGCATGAGAGTCAGAAAAAACCAAAAAATTCGAATCTAACACACCCTCCTCTCTCTCTCTCTCTCTCTCTCTGGCGAACGGAAACTTCATCGACGGTGCACGCTCCCGGGCTCGCAAGCACCCACCGCAAATTCGCGCATCGTCCGCACGTGCGAGCCAACGCGCGTATATACCCCGCGGCGCAGCTGCGCGAAGGTGGGCCATTCGCGCGGGGGGTGGCGTCGGCGGCTTTGGTTTTCGGAGTTTCGCCATTCGAACACTGGCACGCGGAAAAGAATTAGAATTCCGGACCGTTTCGACCGGCGCGGTGGAATTTGCCCCCCCCCCACCTCCCGCCGCCCGGGAGGTGCCGGTGGCCGTTATACGGCCCTCGTAAACGTCGGCGTTCCGTCAAGCAAGCCCCGCATTTTGCGGCGCGCCGTTGCTTTTTTCACCCTTAGTCTCTTCATTGCCCGTTATGTACCGCGCCTCTCATTCGCCGGGGAGTAAAAAAAGCGAGGATGACGGGGGGGGGGGAGGGAAGAAGAACGGCGGGAATACTGCGCGCAGAGGAGAAAAAGTGCTGGTGCAAGTAAGCGGCTCTGTTAATTATTTTCGCGGGGGAGAGGAGTTGGACTGCGCATTATAGCTTCGGCTTTTGCGCGATGAAACGCAATGCGTCGAACTGCGAGTTATGGGGAAAATTGTAGTTTTTATATTTTTGCACAGATTTACGTAATAATTATCTTTTCTTCTTTTGGATTAATTGATTCGAAATGCTCTAATGATGTATAATGAAACGAAGAGAATTGTGAACTAATAAGAAAGGTTAGAAATAAGGATAAGTAGTACAAGTCAATATTTGTTGAGAAATTAAGTATTACGTAAAAACACATTACTAATACTTTTTTCATTTACCAATTATATTTTTTAAATATTTTATAATGCTATACTAATAAGCGTAGGCAGATATAAGCAGTAAGGAGTACGAGTCAATATACATTCAGACACGGGTAAAAATAGATTATATATTTCTTTATATTTACTGATTATGTTTTTTACAATTCTCAATAAAATTAATGTAGTTTAATGTATGAGGAAAATTTTATATTACTAAGCATAGCTACAAATAAACAGTAAGTAGTACAGGTCAATGTATGTCAGAAATACGCGTATTAACTCAAAAACAGACTGTAATTTTTTTTATATTAATCGATTATACTTTTTATATTTATTATTGGTTAGATTAATATAGTCCGATGGATGAGAGAAACGTTATACTAATAAGCGTAGGCAGATATAAGCAGTAAGGAGTACGAGTCAATATGCATTCAGACACGGGTAAAAATAGATTATATAATTCTTTACATTTGCCGATTGTATTTTTTATACTTCTAAATCAAATTAATGCAGTCTAATTTATGAGAAAAATGTTATACTAATAAGCTTAGATAGAGATATAAATAAGTAATACAAGCCCATATATGTTCAGACATCGCATTATCTTAAAAAATTGACTGTAAATTTTTTTTATATCAATCGACTGTGCAAGGGATAGGTCAAAAAAACATAGATAACAAGTAAGTAGTATGAGTCTACGTTTGTACAGACACGGCAAAGAATACGTTTTGTATTGGTTTTATATTTTTAATTGTGCATCGTTGTAAACTAAAACAGTTAACTGATTATGCCTTTTTAAAAGGATTCCTTCAAATGAATAAATATAGTAGAGTTTAATTATCGAAAACAATAAAAATAACATGTAATTTGCAAAAATAAGAGAAGCAGATTACAGATTGTTATTTCTTATAATTAACATTCCTCGCTCCTGATCCTCCAAAGCTCACTAACTTCCTTAACATATTTTCACCACACGAACCATTTATCATCAAAAAAACCTTCGCAAGTACACAATAATCAAGTCTCCAGCACCTTTCCACGCACTCGTAAAAAAGTGCGCAGCGTCGAAAGTGCCTAGCAGCCTCTTAATTCTAAAACTGCTACGACCTCTAAACTCAAAGAGCAACAGCTGAGGCTGCTGCGGCATTCTCCGCTCTTAACTGCGCCCTTTTCCTTTCCTTCTTTTACCCGAGATCCCGCGGTAACGGCCCGTAAGAGGCTTACAATTGAGGCGTTCGCGAGCGTAACGACGTGATCCGCTTGGTGTTCACAGGCCAGGACGCGGGCATGGGACTGTCGCCGCTGGTCGGGGTGGTGGTCGGCGCCCTGGTTACCCTCGGCCTCATCGTGATGGCGCTGGTCGTCAAGGCGAGGCGCGAGCGCGCCGTCACCAAGCCCCGCCACGAGAAGCCCGCCGAGCTGAGCGAGCTGCCCGCCCAGCAGTATCCCCTCCAGAACCTTGAGCAGACCGTCGAGACCGATCCCGACGTCATACCCAACAAGTTCGGTAAGTCTTCCCGCGGGACGACCAGCACAAGCGGCAGCTCGAGTTTGATCGCTGTCAAACTTGTTTCATAGAGGTTTGATTTCTTTTTTTTCAACTGTCCAGTTCGTACACAAAGTCATTGTTTATTTATGAACGTTTTTTATTAATTATCATTTAAGTATCATTTAAGTTTTAATAAGACGTTTTATTAGCAAAAAAGGATAACATTATTTTAAATTTGTGTGAACAAATTTCATTATTAATGTTCAATACCGATTAAAATATTGGCAGTTTATAACCTATTACGAGTAAATAAATAGTTCTTTACTACTGTACAAAAAAAATAACGACTTGATCTGTTCGCAGAGGGGAACCTGATCGAGGTGAGTCCGCCGAGCTACCCGGGCGGCTACTCGCCGGGGCAGTGGGTGACGCCGGGCCCGACGCCGAGCATCGACGAGCTCTGCCACAAGTTCGCCGGGCGGCCGACGGAGCTGAGGCTACCGACGCGGAGCGCCGTGGTCGGCGCCAACTCCACGGGCCACGGGCCCGCGGGGGTCGGCCACCCGGGCGCCACGGCCATCACGAACGCGGGGGTGGTGGGGGTGGGGGCCGGGCCCTGCGTCGTCGTCGCGGGCGAGTGCCTCGACGGCGAGGCGATAAAGCGCCGCCTCATGGCGAACAGGCTGCCCGAGAGCTGCGTCTAGAGGTGCCCGTGCGCGCGCCCTTCCCCCCCATCGAGAACAAAAGACTCGTCGCCGACGTACAAAAATATCGAGAGCGAGCGACGGACACCACCCGCCTGTCCGTCGTCCGCCGCGCTCTCTGTGTTCTCGCCGACGAACAATAGGTGTGTGCCCGAGTGCGTGGGAGTGCAGCCGGAGGAGTACCGCTCTCCTGTCGCGCGATAGTGTGTGTGCGGATGTGTATGTGCGCGTGACGTTACCTTCCTTTTTTCCGGCCGACTCTCTCCTTTGTGCGCGTCGGCGCGTTATCGCCGAGCGAAAGATCCTCCCGCGCCTTTTGGCCTCGCGATCCGCACCACCGGAAATTTCGATCTACGACGAGCTCGAGTGCGTGCGCGCGGCCGGCTCCCCACCGACAAAGCGCTGCCGCGGATGCGGTTTCGAGGATTGACACGTCGCTTTGACATTCGAATCGTGCGGGCAACTGTCGCGTCGTTTGTTTTATTCGTTTTGTAGCGGCGAAAAAAAGAAGCGAGGGGTACGCTTCAAAAATGAGCGCAACGAAACAGCCGCTTGCAGCGCGGTATAAACGAGGCTATTCGAAAGTACTTCGACGAAATTAATGCCAATACGGTGGGACATCGAATTTGAACGTTGTTTGATCGAGCGATTGTTTGATCTCCGGGCTGTTCGCGTGAAAGCGAGCGACAGAGGTCGGTCTTCAATCCCCGTAGTTTTGAGCGACTGACCCCGCGCTGCATTAACAGCGCGGGAGTTCATCTGCGAGAGACCTTTTATCACGCACCGCGTCTTTCTCCAAGCTGTCTCGCGAGCTCCTTGTTCCCCGGCGGTGGGGAGGAGGGCGCGCGGGTCGGCCCATTCAACGCCCGAGATCTCGGAGATGTTCTTCGTCTCGGTCGGGAAAAAATGCAGCTGAAAGGAAAAGAGTGAGTGAGCGAAAGGGAGAGAGAGAGAGACGGAGATAGCGGAAGGGGAGAAAACTCGGCGGAAAGTAGTGACGCTTCGACCGCTCCGAGACTTCTGCGTCCTCCTGGGGAGTTCAATACGGATTAATTAAGACGAGTTTCGAGTGCCAGCAGAAGCTTCATTCAGGAAGCCCAGGGAATTGCGAGTTCTTGCGTTCTTGTGCTTGAAGGAGCCCGGAGGCAGCTCTCTCCCGGAGCCTACGAGTAAACTCTGCTCTGTTATCATCTGCATTATCTGCTTTAGAGTTTGAAAAATTTTCTTTCTTTTTCATAAATTAAACAAAATTTACTTTCATGAATTTTTCAATTTATGTTCTTATTAATTATTTCAGACGTTCAATAATACAGGGATCATTCTTCAATTACGTTTCGTAGAACCAGAATTTATTGTTGTAAACTTTATGATATGTAACCAAAAATTTTGCATTTTTTTATTGTTAATCAAGAATTCATTTGCGAACGGTTTAATTGGACTTCGCGAAATAAAAATAAGTAAGCTTAATTTCGTTTGAAAGTAGTCTTTAACAATAAATAGAAATTTGCTCGCGTTTTTCATTGCACAAATTCATCTCATTTTACTCTTGTCGTAAACGGAAGAAAAATAATAAATTAACCAAGTTAAATGGAATTGTCATTTTAAAAGTCTTTTAATTGACAACTTTTACTTCGACGTCTGGAATTAAAATTAACTGAGTTTCTTCAAAACTCTGTTCATAATGTACCTGGAAGCTCGTCTTGATTAAATGAAATAATTACAGCTACTATTTTGCAAATATTTTTCTTACATCTTTCATTAATTCGACTTAAAAAATACAATTACTTTGAATGAAATTATAAGATCACTGCCAAAATTTCACGATTTTTCTAGTATCTGATTAGAATAATTTATTTAATCACTTGAAAGTTTTATTTCCTAGTATTACGTTTTAGTATTATTTAATTAGTTTAAAAAAGAAGTAATAAAACTCATATCAAACGTAAAGTCAATTTATTATGACTAATATTATTATAAGTTCAAAAATTAATCGCCATTTTACAATAATAAATTAAGAATTTTTGAGGAGTCTTTGCAACATAAAAGTCTGATAGAAAGGAAATTTTATTTTATAGTTATATTTATTTTAAATATAAATTATTTAAAAATGATAATTTTTAAATATAGAAAGTATAAAATCGTTTCTTTTAAATTATTTATTGCATTTAGTAAACTGTAAAATTAAAAAAACTGAAGACTGATTTATTCACAGTTATTGAATAAACCAACGTTTTAATTTAAAACTTATATGCATAAGTGCATAAAAAAATCGTTGAATATTTATGAAAATATCGATATTATAAAAAAAAAGTATTGACAAATTGTTAAATCCTCATTTGTATGAAGCGTATGAATTAAAGTATAAATAATTAAACGGAATATTCAACGAACAGTATTCTACATGCAAATGTAAATGAGTCCTTCAAAATATTTCTTTAAAAAGTCCAAGTGTCTAAATTAAAAGAAAAGCTCGTCGTTTCGAAATAAAAAACAAAGCTCACAAATCGCGCTACAAAATTTACTGTCGTAAAAGCAGCAACGACAACATTCAAATTCGATGTCCAAGTTACTAAGAAAAAAGCCATAGGGTGCAAAGCAGCCACGACGAATGAACCGCGCGGCGATCGCGAAGACAAACAAGTCCTAAAGCTACCCTCCGAAGAGGCGTCCCACGGGGACATCGGCAACTTTACGTAGCGATAAACACAACGACCGGTGCGCGCGCGCGCATCGACCCTCGCGCGGTTTCGTCAATCCCCGCGTTTTCGCGAATAAAGCGGCGCATTCACATCCTACTCGTGTCCCGCGCATAAATCCACGGTGTGCTTTTTCAAAATTTTCCCGAGCAACAAAGAGGCCTCCCGACCGCGAGGACTGACCGTACTCGAGGCAGAGAAAGATAAAGCGCCCGCGCGCCTCTCGCGGATCCCGAATGAAGATGGATGAAGACGTCGTCGAGAAAAAGAAAGCACGAGCGAGTGAGAAAGAAATAAAGAGGTGAGAAAGAAACGAAGAAATGGATGCTGCGCGATCTCGGTGATACGAGCACAAGCCAAGTGATATATCAAATTGATTTTGTAACTCGACGTAGGAATGGTACGATTGTGATTCTTTTAGTTATCCATTTGCATATCATGACGTAAGATACTATAAAAATTTGACTGTTCGTAAGATTTTTCGATTTTTCTGAAGTGTTATAAGCATAGTTTGGGAGATTAAGCATCATCGATGATTGAAGAAGACTACAATTGTTTATAGTTGAAATCAGATTTTATTTATAGGTAAGAACGCGAACTTATGCAATTCTAAAAATGATAACATTTATGTTTAAAGTGTGTACAATTATTGTGCTTAAGTGATGAATTTTGTTGTCTGTTAAATTAGCAATGAAGATATTTTATATTTAAGTGTACTTTGTAGGTGTATATAAAAAGTATTCCTATCCACACTTAGCTACAATCATTGTACATGCTGTAACTTGCTAAAATTTCAGGCGAAAAATCGAAAAACTAAAGGTCGTGTCTTGTAAGAAATGCAAATCTACTGTTCCCAGGACGACGTAAATAAATATAGCGGCTTATTTTTACGAGCCGGCGAAAGCTGGCATTCTCGTGTTCAATCAATTATGATAAAACGATTAAACTGGTGTCGGGGACTGCCAATAGCAGGGTAAATTTTTCACGCTGCATTTATCCTTCTAAATGCTAAATTTGTCGACAAGCTCAAGAGCACTTGTAATCTATTTCTTGAAGTAAATCGAGGAGGTTCGATCGTCGACAAATGGTATTCGATAATTTTTAATTAACTTACTCGATCTCCGCGAATGAATTGCCTCACATAAATTCTGAATGAGGTACATTTTCGGCTCGCGATTCTTTCAACGAAGAATATAACGAGGAATTAAATGCTTAAACTCATTAAAGTTAATGAGGAATCTCGACCACTAACTTTCGAAGTTCCATTTATCAAATCAAATGCCAACGTGAGTAGCGTTCGCGAATCAATCGTCGCAATTACTACGTATTACTACGTATTACTACGTATTTGCGAAGTAATCGAGATAATCAATACGCGAATACGGTACTCACGGAACTTCGCTATTTGCGCAAAAAAATATTTTAGACGAATTTATGCTGCCAAAATACGACGCAAAAGAAAAGATCCTTGCTACTGACAGGTCCCCGTCGGTGATTTATAAAAGATTAAAAAATTAAGCAGGTCGGGAGTAAAAAAAGTAATTCTTAACAAATTGAAAGCGACGTTCACGCGTTCGATTGCACCGCGGGACGGAGGTGAGAACCAAGCCGAAGAGTCAACAATCGCGTCACGACGGATCTCACCCCCGGTGCGCCTAGCACCGCCTAGCACCTAAGTCGTCGTTCCGGATACCGTGGAGGCTGCAGTCCGCACGCAGCGGGTGGCGGGCGGAAATCCACGCACCCGATGATACGGAGGTGCTACTCTACTGCCCCTAACTCTTGTTCTACTGCTCGCCGGTTGGGCGAGCTCACTCGAAGTCTCCGTGTAATCGAGCATGTAAGTGTTTTGTTTACCCCCGTTTCTAATACTGCGTAATAGTGCTCCTCTCGTTCGGGTAAGCAAGTGATGCTCGATTTGCCGATGATTATTCGAATTCTTGGTGTTTGCGCTTATCAATTGATCGGGTAACCAATTGACTGTTAAATGATCTGGTAATCGAGTTAATCGGGTTTCAATTATTTAAAAATTGTGAACGATCTCTCCAAATATGAAAATGTACAATTTACTTAGAATGTGTGAATAGTGACATTTTGCATGTAAAAAGTCATCCACTTATTCATCTGAACACATGCAATATGTCACTATTCACATTTTCTAAGTGAAATTTCACATTTTCAGGCTTACGTGGATAATAATTATAAAGTGAAATAATTTAATCTCGGATAATCTCGGTTTAATCGATTAACCGCTTTATTATATTTATCAAATCGTATTATTCGATTGACCGAATAAAAAGTGAGAGCACTGCAGTGTGTAAATAGGCGTGCGTGATCTTAATCGATGTAGAGCGAGCCAACGCCGGAGCGAGCGAGCGATCGCGAAGGTACCGCGGCTCGGTGTGCATGTACCTATCGATAAATCTCGAGCGAAAAAGCCTCGGAGTGCGCGAGTGCCGTGTAGGTAGGAAGAAGCGAATGCAGCATGCGGAGGAATCCACGTGGCTAACTTGGCCGACCGCGGCTACAATCGCCCGGTAGCCGAGGCCTGACTGTATCTATTATTACTATTATTATTATTGTTACGTATTATTTCGTGTTTCACCGATGGCATGCCGTCCCCGCGAAAACGGTTCGAATTATAATCCGACGCGCGAACGGTTAGTGGAGATGTGGGAGTGGTGAAAACAATAATAATGTTAATCGAATCGAAGGTTGTTGTACATATCGTCGAAAGTCTTGGGAAAGTCCATGTAAATTACGTATGAGAGCGGTGAGTTAATAATAAACCGCGAAACGAGGGTTAAAAAGCTCGTTCGCGGAGGAACGATTTCATATCGATCATCCATATCGTCTAATAATTCATATGTATATAATATATACAGTTTTGATCTGAATAAAATGTTTACCTGTCAAACACTGTGTACATGAAAGTCTTGTCATTTATTTACCTCTACGCATTGGCAATATAATTTATTATTTTTAATTCAATGACTTTGCAGGAAACCCTTTTATAATTTTAAAGCTCGATTTGCAGTTTGATTATTTTATTATTATATTTGATTTTTCTTTTTTACTGTTATTTAGGTGTCATCAGATTTTTTTACAATGGAAGAATACAGATGGAAGAAGATGGAAGGAAGCAGACAGTTATTTTAACTTAAGCATTGAATTTTTTATTTCATTAGTAAAATTTAAAAGACACGTAATTAGCAATAGGCTAAAATTAACGTAGACTATTCTGAAGCCAGACTTTCCACTGAAACATGGATCAACCCCAAAAATACTCCTATCCCTCGTTTCCTTCCCTCGACTCGAGATTTCTCACAGGGCGACGTGCAACAAAGTGAATCTGGAGCTCTCGACGACTGTCTGTCACCGATGATAATTCAAGAGCCTCTCCGAGTCCGGTGGAAACGGCGTCTCAAATAGAAAATTAAGTTCGAATTCGTAAATATAAAGCGAAAAATCGAGAACCGAGTGACAAACGACAAATGAGATCAGCAGTGCCTTTTTCCGCCGGCGGCTCGTCCGGTGACAAATGGCGACGAAATTCCCCGGCAGCGCTCCCCCTCCACCAGGCGAACGAGGGAAAGAACGGCGCTCCCCGGTAAGTGGCAA
Organism: Eurytoma adleriae; assembly: GCA_900480045.1. Taxonomy (NCBI): domain Eukaryota; kingdom Metazoa; phylum Arthropoda; class Insecta; order Hymenoptera; family Eurytomidae; genus Eurytoma; species Eurytoma adleriae. The sequence continues at coordinate 741,313 of UXGC01000003.1, read as the reverse complement.
GATGCTCCGGGCAGGCATCGTTTCTCACTCTCCCACCCCCGACCTACCTTGACCGTTAGCGGGCGAGCGCGCGCGCGCGCGACGATCAACGTTTTTTTAAGCCGCGCGGGGTCCATTCATTCCCCCGGCGACCGACTTCGAATCGCCGTCCCCCCCCTCACGACCTCCCGTCCGCAGTTTTTTCGCGAGCGAGCAGCTTTTCAATTAATGTTTTCTAAACTGGCCCGGGGAGGGAGGGAGGCAGCGCACAGGAAGCAAATAAACCGAGAGGGGCGGAGGGATGGGGCGAAAGTTCGCCGCGGCGATCGATTCGCCTCCTCCCTAATTGCGCGGCGGCCTCTCGCTTCCGCCAAAGGACCTCCGCGGAAACAAACATCGGGGAGTTGCCGGCTTATTTAGCCCCGGACCTGGGGGAGAGGCGCGCGACTCCTACTCCGCTTTTCGGGATTGGACTTATGAACGAAACTAGCGGACGCGCTTTTTCTTACTTTCGACTCGGACTATTATTTTCCTCCGTTTTCTTCAGTCCAACCCCCCCTTTGTTCCTCCCTTTTTCATTCGCGCTGTTTCTTCTGTTTTTCTTGGTCCCCGCTGTCTCGTGCGCTTTTTTCCCCCCGGCGCTATTTGCCCAGCGTCCTTCCCTTTTTTTTCTGCGGGTCGCGCGCACTGGATGAAAAGTTTAAGGCTTTCGCAAAGTGGGATTCTGTATAAGCTATTTTCAGAGCTAAAAGACTTATCAAGCAGTCACTGCCGGCGGAAAAAAGTTGTTTCTCGCGATAAAGTTCAGTGGAACGCCACGCTGACACATTTTAGGCAATCGCACAAGCAATGTGTTTACGAGCGAACGTCGCGATTATATTCATTAGGATTTACATATTTGCCGACAAAGAAATTCAAAATGTAATTAGCTTGAATTTGATAAAAAAATTTCATTGCGCTTTTCGTCATCAGCCAATTTAAAATTTACTTTAAAATTTTAAATTTACCTTATAACCGCATCAAATTAAAACTTGGCTACAATTTGAACTTACGATTTTAATATAAAAATGCAATGCAATCAATTATAATTTATACACAGAAAAAAGTTACGTGTAAATTACCAGTCATACTTTATTGGTCCTTGTACCGAAGCATTTTTTCTGCACGATCGCGAAGCGGCATTCTCACCGCGGTAACCCATCGAGAATCGATTGGGAATAGCCTACGGACAGCCACTCGCTCCCCGATTACAACCCGAACCTCTGCGAACACGAATTAATGTCATAATCAGCGATTGCTAAACGCGATTTGGCAAGGGCTCGATTAGGGAGCGTCCAGGCACGTATCAAAGCCACCGGAGGAAATCGTTCGTGAAAAAGCTATGAAGAAAAACGAGGGTTGTCCTCCCCCGGGGGGGTCCTCCTTCGCTCCCACGGCTCCCGGAGGATCGGCCCGGCAGATAAGCTGTTTTTCTTGCGAGAGCGAGCGGGACGAAAGTATACGGGAGGCGGAGGACGGCCACCGCCCGGTTACCGGCTTAATTCTGCGCGAAAGCAAACGAGAATCGTAAGTGGAGAAGACAAACGTTTGGCCCGCCGGGCACGAGTAACGACCGGGACACCGCCGTCGATGGGAGAACAAAATTCGACGCGATACTCATACCCGGAAATATTCAGTGTCGATGATTTGCTTTCAGTGCTCTTAGAGAATATACTTTCTTGCTTTTTAAAGTTATTGTTTCGTTTCATTCTACTTGAAATGAAATGAACAAAATGTCGTTTTTATAGTTCTTTTAACGTAAACACTTTTGTAAGGTCTGATAAATTTCTGCTGCTTTTTGTTCTGAATAATTTATAGTCTAAAACAAATTTTACTTTATCTGAATGAAGTTTTTAAAAAAAGTATGTCAACACGGGTCTTGCTATACTCGTCTGTTACTACTTCCGCATATAACATACTACTGAATCAGAGAGTTTTTCTAAAAGTCTGTTTCTTCAAATGTTCCTGTTTATAAAAAGGGTCAAGTTATTAAAATTAACATCTTTTTCCACGTGTAGAATTTCAAGATCGATACATATGTATCTTTCAATTGCAACAAAAGCCAAAACAGACATTGTCTTTCTCGTTTGAATTTAAAAAATGATACAATTAGGATTTCGACTGTTCCGTGATTTGGCAATAAAAGAAGATCCTCGTCGAGATTGAGACCCTCGAGTGAAACAGTCCAAATAATACTAGATGAAATCGCGCGATGGCCGAATAATTTACAAGAGAGAAAAAAATGGAAAAGCGGGGAAGACCACGAATAAAATGCAAGCGCTATCGTAGTTCGCGGAGAAAGTAGTTGAGGGGATCAGGAGGATCGGGGACGGGTGGATCACTTAAGATGCAGCTCAACGAGGAAATTCCTCGGGATGTCTTCTCGAACAGCCTGAAAGATGAATAAAACTTGCTCGGAATTTTAATCTCAGCGTCGTCGTTGGCGTTTCGACTGCGAGTTTCGATTTGAAAATACGCACTGCAATCTCACCCCCTGTCCCTCCCTCTTTCTCCTATTTTTAACGTTTAACACGCTAGGAAAACACCAGGAAAAAGAAGAGAGAAAGAGAGAGAATAAGGCAATTCAAACAGTGGAAAGAGCTCGTGAGCAAAAGCGAGAGTTACGTGAAGGAAACGAGCGAAATGTTAATATCTACCAAGAGAGAGAGAGACAGAGAAAGAGAACTGTAAATTTTTTTGCTCCCGTCTTTAGTGACCGAATTATCGCAGAAACTCGAGTGCATTTCACTGAAAAAAATTAAAGACCAAAGAGAGAGAGGGGGGTAGGTCCTCGTCCCGATTGGAGAGGCACGGCGCAAGTTTTCGAGTGGGAGATATCGAGGAGGTCGGATCCACGTCGCCGAGGGCGCGACGCTCCTTTAGGAAAGAGCCGAGCTCAAGGGTTTTAATACAAAGGGCCATTCCCGCCGGTAGTTTGATTAATATTTGAATAACTAATGGCGGTGTTAAGCGAGACAGGCGAGCTCGCTTTAAAGGTTACGGGCCGCGCTATAACGAACTCTCGAAAGCGTAAAAGGAAATCAGTTTACCGGGCTTTACGAGCCCCGCCCGCCGCCGTATAACGCGTCCTCGCCCGATCGTATTATGTATCACTTTCCTTTGTGTACAGAATTATGCGCTGCCAAGCTGTGTACATTTCGCTTTAATGATAGAGTCGGCAGTCGGGGCGCCATCGAGCCCCTTTCATTGTAATTTTAAATCGCGCATTAACCGAGTAATTTACGTAATAATCCCGACAAAAGAAGTCCTTATCCGAGATGACTTAATTGGTGGATCGATGTAACGAATAAACAACAGGGAATTGTAAACGTCTTTTTTTGCGAAGATGTTCGAAAATTTGATGAGTCACTTTGCATAGTCTCTTATTTAAGACAAGCAAAGTGGAGGCTGGAATAATTTAATTTTGTTTATTTTCAGTAGTAAGATGCAGTTACGATCAGACGATTGATTTATTCTTATTTTATGGCCTCTCGATTTTTATTTCGATAACAAGCATATAGTTTATGTATATGCTAGATCAGAAGCGCGATTCCTGCGCTGATGGGTAATGTTTGTAGAGTACTGACAAATGCGAAATATAAGCAACCAAAGAAATAAAAGATTGTTATCGTTCTCCCGATTACCAACACGAGAAAATCTATCGCCAGTAAAAAGTCGACCCTCTTTTTATATTGGGATGTACAAAATCGTAACTAACGTACTTTACAAATTATCAACATTTTCATACGGAAAAAAAATAATTTGATTTTGCTTATTTTCAGTAGTAAGATGCAATTACGGTCAGACGAACGACTGATTCTTTTTTTATGGGCTTACTTTTTTATTTCGATAACAAGATTCTAGTTTTCTTCGCTCGTCACACAATTTATGCACATACATAGTTACTAATATACTTTACAAGACGTTAACACATAGATACAAACGAAATAATTTGTTTTAATGCTCTATATACAGAAAAATCCAATCACGAGCAGATTTTTACTTTTTCATTTGATTTATCATAAAACACAAATTTTCACAATTTGACACTTGCTGAAAAACAGAATTTTTTCTTCTTTTTGGGTTGTGGTTCTTCTATAGGTTCACATGGATGCAAAGCCTCATTTATTTTTTTGCTGAAAAACAATGGTACTGCAATCAGTGCTTGGATGAATTTAATTACTGCTTGGTTATACAAATCCAAAGTTTTGTATTTCATGTACTCCAAACTTGGCAATGATGACTGTAAAAAAGAATGAATATAAAATTTAATTTTAAATTGTTTATTCGCATTAAATTAACAAATAAAATTCAAATGACAAATATAAATAAATGAAGCATTTAATAGTTGCCTTGAAATATTGAATAAACGCAAAAAATAAAGTCTCTATTAATTTTACGGCTGAATGCTTTATACATAAAAGAATTGGTTAGACTATTAAACATCTTTCTCATCGAGTTTGTCTTCATGAAGGTTACAGTTCATATTTAACCAAGCAGAAAAGAAATCACTTACATCTAGAGTAGGATCAGCTTGGATGGTATTGTGGATCCTGCAATAAAAGTCCTCGGTGTCTGCGCTGTCACCCCAAATGCCCTCGCACACGGTCCAGTAGACAAGGCCGGCGGCGATCGTGCCCTTCACCCCGACCATCGTCCAACCGCAGAGGATTTGTCCGAGCGTTTTGGGCGCCAACTTTTGCGGGCAGTCGCAGAACTAAACGCCCAAAGGCACACAAATATCAGGGAACAAATAAGGCGCGTGGGTGCAAAAATAACACTCGGTCCCGCTCGCAATTACCGAATCCCGACGACCGATAAGACAAACATGGATATGAAAAAAGCTTCGTTTACCCCCAAATATCGCTGTTAGCACTAAAAATTTGTAGAAAAACTCCGCCCTCCTCCATACTATATTCAACGCAAACATATACGCAAACAGCGAACCGTCTTATCCCCAGTCGCAAAAAAGCCTTAAGCCAAGGTGAACAGTAAAATGAAGCTCGCGTCAAATTAAAGCTCCCTTCGACGATTCCCCGAAATCGGCGGAAATCCGCGCGGCGACCTCGACAAGTTGGCCCAAGGAGCCGGCAAAACTAATCAGGATGTCTCGAAATCACCGCAGAATCCCCCGGCCGCGGTCGAGTTTAATTAAAGCCCGTTGACGCGCCTGCGAGCGTCTCATCGGTCAATGACGGCGCCGCCGGCGAGCGTACACGCCGGGACATCGATCCGCCGGGGCGCGTGTGCCTGGCAGAGCGGGCGCCGACGCCGCGGGCTGCGGTCCTTCTCGGGCGCGCGATACGCGTCCCATTACCGGCTCGGAGCGGCGCGACTGTCGGGCTAATTTCAGGTGAGCGCAAAGACGGTATCGATTCGAATTCCCGCCGGGGGCCGAGTGACCGTCATCCGCCGGTCGACGGCTGCGAGTTCTCGGGGACCGTCGGCACTTACCACTCGCGCGCGCGACGTATAAAGGATCGATGTGAGATGCGAGAAAGAATTGACGCCGATTTCTCATTGGGAAAGTTATTCATAGTTTTTTTTCTATTATTTGTGAGTCGCATTTGTCATTGATGCTGGTGCAACTTTTAAATAATATTTTTGGTCGATATCTTAAAAACGTCGGAAACGAATTGACACTTCCGCTAAGTAATTATTAATAAGCTAAGAATTAATAGATGAAATAAGCGAAGAAGAAACTTTTTATAATTTCCTACAAATTTTAAATTTCCAGCTGTAAAAGTATTTTTTATATATGATTGTTGATGGAAAATATTTTTTCAGAAAAACTTTTTTACTGCATTTAATTATGATATTAACACTCATGATTTATGACCGCGTAATTAGATATAATTTCGATTTAAACAATATTCATTTTTGACCTGGATTTGCAAGAATTTTATCATTTAACCAATTTGCGTTATATATTTGCAAAATATATTCAACATTTTATTCATTTTGTTGAATATTTTTAATTAAAAATATTAAACACATCTATGAGAATGTTAAGATAGTTAAGCAGAGCGTCGCGGTCGTTTAGTTGAAGACACTATCGAAGCTTCACGACAGTGGGTGTCCCCCGGTGAAGGGGGCTTTAATTCGGGATCTTAAATTCCAAATTATACGACTAGCGCCGTTATGCTGGCCCTTGGAAATTACACGGGCCGCGCACCGCCTGTATACAGTGGCAGAGGCGTCGCGCCAATATAGCTCTCCTCAAAATTAACGCGTCCTCGGTGCTAATTTCCCATTGTTGCGCGGATACCGAGAATTTTACGCCCTCGCGTTCTACGCACAAAGTGGCGATAAATTGCTTTTCGGCCTGTTCAGTTCGGCACTTGCGCGCGATGTTTCATTAATCTTATTTTATTTTATTTTCCCCATTTACAATGGTAGCGCGATACGCTTAACCGACTATTAGAGTAATAAAAAATCGATGGACCGAATTATTGGCGATTCATTCAAACGTTTATATGTATGTACGCGACTGAATTATTGTCGATAAAACTAAAATGTCAATTATTAAACGAATTAATTACTTTATTTCTCGTATACAGCTAAACAGCTTTAAGATTATAAGTAATATTAAATCGACAATTTTTTTAAATTACATAAAATTGGAGAAAACAGAGTATGATTTTGGTATATCCAGCAAAATGTTCTTTAAAAGAAAACTGTTCAATTAAAAATTTGTTTTTCATTAAAATTATAGACGAAAGTAATATTTTCATATTTAAACAATTTGAATATGTTACATTAAAATTACGAAAAATTAATAATCTTTACTTATATTCTATTTGGTTTTTAGACATCTCTTTTTGCTCTTACATTACATTTTGCTCTTACACTTTAACATCATCTCATTTTATCCATTTAATATTTCAATCAAGCAGCGAACGCAAAGAAAATAAAACCGATGAAATTTCCCCGAAGTGCATAAAATTAAAGCTCCAAGTTAGCTTAAAATCTGGAGAGACTCAATCGCTCGTTACATCAGCGAGGAAGAACTCAAAGAAAATTTATCCCGAAGACACATAAAAGCAGTAATTTTCCGCAGTCCGCAAGTTCGCTGATACCCTCAGTCATCTAACCGGATCTATCTCGGCGTTTACTTTTCGAACTGGCTCTCGCATCTCGGGCGCGGTTAAAGCCGCCGACCTAATCTTCCTTCGGCCGGCGCTTCTCCCCCGAAAGTCCGATCCGAGGGGGGGCCCGCGAAGCGCCGCCGGCGTTCGAAAATCGGGGGGGGGGGGCATACCTTGGGCTTGCAGGAGCGCTCGAGGTCGCGGCGCGTGCAGATGCGCACGGGCACGACGCGCGTCGCCACGTATCCGGACTGCAGGTTGTCCCGGTGCGGGCAGGGCTTCATCACGTCGCCGCTCACCACCTGCTGGATGCGCCGCGGGCGCTCGCACGTCCGCGGCTCCGCCGGGTTGATGGTGCGCGCGTAGCCGTGCACCCGCCGGCCGGCGGCGAACGGCCGGCGCAGCAACGCCACCGTCACCGTCATCGCTGCCTTGCCGCCTGCTTCCTTTTGCTCTTGTCACACTTTGAATTTTCTCATTATTTCGGCCCACGGGGCCGGGCCGGGATCCGGGGTCGAGCGCGGGTGGACTTGTTCAACTGACTGCGGTGTGAAGTTGACTGAATTTTCGAGGAGGCCGTTCACTCTTGTTTTTCTATGTTGCTACTTTATTCGCGTTCGATTTTTAAGGCGTCGTTTCATGAACGCTGCGCTGAAAAGAAATCAGAAATATCAAATTTTCGAAGTATTTATTTAAGGAGTTCCAACTAAATAATTTGTTTGAATCAACTAAATATTGTTTTGAAACTACTAAATACTTTAGTTTTTAAAAAATGATTAGTTGATTCCAAAAAATTGTTGTTTCCAAAAGAAATATTTAGTTAAAATAAAATTAAATTACTAAATTAAATTACTAAATTGGTTTTCAGTGTACTTTTTTGAGTCAAAAAGAGAAAATGTGCGAAATTTGTAATTGTCAATAATGCGTTTGAATTTCGATCAAATTTTTTTACGCTGATTTTCAGTAAAAAAGGGTATCTTTTTTTCCCTTTTTAATGGAAAAGAGCGTCAATCCACACGCTTGCGCACATGACGAAACTTCACATGCAAAATGCGAATTTCAAATTTTAATTTGCGCTCTTTTTTTGATGATGATGCCGAAAGCGTGAACATTAATTTTAAGAGTTGTTCTTAAAAATCCGCAGTCAAAAAATAACGCTGTGTACCGATTCCATTTCAACACGCTTCTTTACATAATGCATGTATTCAGATACATTCTGCGTATTTAAAAATTTATTTGCAGTGTAAAGTACCCAATTTCGTTTTTAAAACTCATTCTTTTACTGTAAATTCTATGAATTTTAATCTTCAATAGCATATCTCTTTTACTTTTCCAAAATAATTAATAAATGAAAGCAAAATTAACTTATTAATTGTCTTTGCAGACGGATGTCATCAATAAAGAAGGAAGAATATAAAAAAAGAACTTATCCGAAAAAAAGCAGATAGATTAGCGAGTAAATGGTACAAGCGAAAAAAATAACATTCTCAAAGAAAATACCAGCCACCGTTGAACTTTGCCTTTTGGTGAAAATTCGGAAAATAAATAATGGATCCCCATGGATTTCCGGGGGTAACTTTTACCAAACTGCTAGCTCGCGTCAAAAAGCCACAGCGACGGTGCGCATTTCGTACCAAACAAGCTTTCGCAGTACATTTCACGGCAACTCAGCCACTTACTAAGTCACTTACGGGCTCGCCCCCGACAGATGAGAATAATCCCCGAGCGAAAGAATACCGGACCGCCTCGAAATCCCCCATCCCCCTGGCCGGCGGTCCGCGCGAGGGGCCGGAATGCAAAAAGGCCAAGATTACGCGCCGGGAACTCGGTGAAACTGAGTTTCCAACTAAGCCCCCTTCTACGGTGGGCGCCGCGGCGCGATTCCTTATTCATCAACGCCATTGGAAAAAGTCGTGAAATTTTCATCCGTCGGCCAGTGCCTCCGCTCGTTTGCCGCGCGCTGCGCTGCCTACCGCCGACGGGAATGAGCCGCGCGAATTTAGATGCACCCGCGAATCCAATTTTCGAGAGCGCGCGCTGGCCACCGTCCTTTTTTTTAGAGTTTTAACGCTTTGAGCTAGTGGTAATTGTACGCGCTTATTAAAGGAGATGGTTAGGAAAGTTTCTGTCGCTTTTAAATGACGAGTATTTTGCAATAACAATTTCTTCGAACGTAGCAAATTATTAATAAACCTGAATGATAATTTGTGAATGTTTTATTGACAAAAATAAATAAAAAATACGTACAACAAATTGAAAGTGTAGAAAAATACTCATTTCGCATGAAAACTGAACTGTTCTCCGAAAGTTCAATTTTAAATTGTATTTTTTTTTTTCACTTTTTTCATTGTTATTTGAAAAGGAAAACGATTTACTTTTTCATACAGACTGTTACATAGCATTATATCCACGACCTCAATATTTCAAGTAACGCTACAAAGGATAAACTAAAAAACAATAAAAAAGTTCAATATAGCCTCAATTTGCAAAACAGGCCGATGTACGATAAATATTTTACGCGGAAATGCGACAGTTTCACGCTGTCCGCAATTTGGGAGCGATGAATTTATCACGAACGATTAAACCGAGCCCCCGCGATCGACTTCATGCATAAGCAATTCATCGGAAAATGATAAGGCGGTAGGTCAGCAGGTGCCTCCGCGGGGGTAAGTTCGACGGCGGGCTTCCGCATAGCCGTCGGTCGCCGAGTGGCTGAACTTCCGCCGCAAATCGATGACGGGCAAACAGCCGCGGCTAACGATGAGTAACGAGTCCTCCGTAAAGCTTCGCCCCCGCCCTCCCCGCAAGTCGTTTATACACCTACGGCGTCGCGGCCCGTCGTAGTCCTACGGCGAGGGGGGAGGAGGGGGCATACATCACTTTTATCGCACCCGGCCACCTACGGCGCATGTGTACATGCTTTATTAATAGAGAGCGCCAGCCGGTCTTTGCCTTTTCCGCCCCGGCGAAATGTACGCGAAATTCCAGAGGCGAAGGAGCCTCGCTAAGAGGTATGTCCTGTTTGATCCTCTTTGTCTCGTTATATTGCTCACGAGATCGCTACGGGGGGAAGATATAAATAAGTGTACGGCGAGAGGAGAGGCTTTGCCTGCGTTAAACAAACGGACGGTTCTTTGACGACGTCCGTCTTCGGCGTGGAATGGTTTCACAAGGCTTTTGAAAAACTATAGACAAAAAATTTCCTTCAATTTTTTTAAATAGAAAACACTGGCATATAATAAATCAGCGGGTAAAAAGTTTTAAATATTTTATAAAACTAATTTTTTTTTAAATTTCGTGAAAAGAAAATTCGCAACAAAAATTTCGAAACTTTTTTGACGAGTGAAGTCGAGATTTTCCTCGAATTTCCTTATATATTTTGAGATTTATTCGATACCACAGGTGTGCATAGTGTATACAATAGAAACGTGAATGCAGACTTTTTTGTTAAGCGACATCCTTTGAAAATGTTAGAGAAAAAGGGCTACTGCTCCCTATATACTCGACCTCCGAAGAACGCACGTCCAGTCGTGGAAAGTGAAGCAGGTGTTAGCACGTTTCGTATGGATATCACATTTACAGGAGTTCTTAACCAAATGCTATTTTACGTTACATTTGTTTTTATTCACTATTCTCTGCAGTTTGCGCAGCTTACAGTTGTTTTCACGTTACGATCATAAACAATCGGTGTCAATTGAATTGGCACGAGTACGCTTCCTCAAATAATTTGTTATTTCCATTTAATAATTTGCGTGTTTCAGTTTATTAAAAACTTTTTTTTGTCATTATTACAAAGCTTCCTTTAAAAGGAAGCAAAATTTAACAAGCAGTACATCGACTGTCACTATTCATAAAATGTAATTCCGGATAACTGCTTTACCGGAAAATTTTTCAAACTCAAAAATAATATTGCAGAATTCTATTTGAAAAAGGCACACATACAAATTAAATGAACGTGAGTCGAAATTGAGCATGATTAAAATTCTATAATTTAGTAAACGAGTTCAGTGTAATTTAAGCTCCTCGAAATTTAAAATACAAATTAACTCATTTACAAATTTAGTTGTTTTAATTTTTTACTGAATTAAGTTTAGAATTTGTAAATTGTAAAAGTAATGATTTTATTATATTATTTTTGAAACCAAAAGATTATCACAATTTCTATACTAAAATTAATTTGTTATATTCAATTTTAAAATATTATTTTGCATATCCATTTATTAACTCGAATTTATTTAAATTACATTTATTTAAAAAAAAAATTTCAATAAGTCGAAACAATGCAATGATTAAAGAAAATTGAAGTAGTTATTTCTGTGATTGAATAAATTTTATTTCAAACTCTACCGAGCGTCTTTTTTACATCATTAATGTCTCATTAGGAGTCTTACAGTCGATATTAAATACCTTTGTCGATTCGAACGACAGCGCGACAATTTTGCTCGATTCACTTGATAAACGCAATTACGGAAGATTGTTTATAACGAACACCAAAAGCATTTTCGCGAAATTCTCTTGATCAGAGGATCGCCTTAGAGCGTTCCTGCGCTCCCGGGCAAGGCTGCAGCCGAACCGGCTGAAAAGAAAAAGAGAAAGATGAATAGAGGAGAATAAAGAAAAAAGGGGGAGCGAGGAAAAAGAATCCAAGAGGAAAGACAGAGCGAGAGAGAGAAGCTTCGAGCGCTACAATCAAGAGGGTGAATCTCGACTGGGGCTCTCAGCTCCCTTTCTCGCTCGCGCTGAAGGCGCTGTAATTACCTCGAGAAGGCGTGAAGCGCATCAACGACAATCGGGCCATAACTCGAGAAATTATTAATTTTTAATTAAGAAGCGCCGGGGCAGCTGTAAATCCTTGCGCCCCCCCCCCTCCTCGTCCTTTCTCACAGTGGATATACGAATCGGCAGCAGGTAGCGCCGCGAGCGTGACTGCGCCAAAGAAGCGCCTCTTCTCGTCCGCGGGTGTACACCCGAGTCCGTCGTCCTCTCTTTCCACCGGCGTCGTTATTAAGCGAGTGCAATTTTAATGCCCGAGCCGAGGCTTTAACGGCGGCGAAAATTTCGGCGACGCCGGGCTTTCGGTTTAAAGTGCGAGCGATCGACCTGGAGGCGGGCTGTTTTACTTTTTAATGGGATGCTGCAAAGAGTTGAATTTCGGTAAAATCCAATTTGCACGTGGCTGTTGAATTTTTAATACTTTTCGTTCGTTTCGTATTCCACTGAAAATTATAAAGTTAATTTGTTCCAATTATCGCAAATGGAGTTGTTACATAATATGATTATAAAATTTAATTATTTTCATTTAATTATCGATTATTCGATAAAGGGTAGCAAACAAAAAAAATATTACCTGAAACTTGAATTAAATTACGTCAATTAATAATGATTAATACGTCGAATTAAAGCAGGAATAAAGTGGGATAGGGAAAAGTTCGCCATTGCTCCTAAATTATATTTAAATAAATAGATAAATCAATTATCATCATGAATCCTCTTTGGACTGTGTTTATGACGGACAAGATTTTTCCCTAAAAATCAAACCATGTAATTCAAACCCCCCCAATCATTAACGATACCGTTCATGGTCGATAAAAGACGTACCAAAAGGTCGCTTCCTCAATTAAAAAAGAAAAGTTCTATCCTCTCGATTCAACCTCAGAATGACCACGTCCAGTTTGTGTTCCGCAAGCGGCAGCGGTTCAACGTTCCATCTGCGGTCACCCAACTCCGGAATTCGGCGTCGCGCGCACACAAACATTCAGAGTCGCGCCCCGCGGGAAGGGAAATCACGGCTGGTTATGGGAAGAAGCGAAAAAAGAAAAGACGAATGGTGCATCGTTAAAATCAGGCGCACGCACGATCGTAATGTGCAGGAGCGGAAAAACCAAGGGGTCGGAAAGGGGAGAACAAAAAAACGGATGCCAGGCGTTGGATATCGAAAAGCCGTGGAAGGATTGAACGGCGGGGGTTGGAGGGTGGGTTGAAAATTAGGACGTCGAGAAAAACGTAAATGCCGCTGAAAACGTTGTTGTAAGCCCCAGGCGAACGTTTTTATTTACGCGTCGAAATGAAGCTTCATTTCCAGAAAAAAAAGGGAATTTATTTTTGCAAACAGCAAAACGTTGATTTGCATCGGAATTCGTTAAAAATCCAACGCGCGCGCGCGCGCTGGTCTTCGGCGCTTGTTTCGGAGAGCCATCGAGCTGCAAGGGGGTTTATTATTTTTATGAATATTACCAAGTATTACGAACTACCCGAGCAAAAACTGAAACGAGTCGCACGCACACGCGCGGCCGCGGGACGACGCAGCAAAAAGGGATGGAACAACCAGGCGGAGAGATAGTAAAATAAACAAAGCCCGCAAAAAAATGGAGCTACATGGAAAAAAGGTCGTACGCGGGGAAAGGGTCGCTAGAAATAGCCGAACAGCGGAATGTTGCGGCGTGCGCTCGAGGGGGGGAGGACAGCGTTGCGTTCCGGCGGTCGTGTGTCCCGGGGTCCTCATTCCGCGCGCCGTCCAGAATCTAGCGAAATCACCGATTCCTTCCCGGGGTAAAATCACCGAGCGCCCCCCTCGGTCCGCGCACGCTCCGCCGCGGCGAGCTCTCCGCTCGGCATTTCGTTCTCGGATTTTTGGACGATTGCCAGAAGGCCAACTATTCGCGCGAGGCGACAGCTCCGGCGCGCTTTCGGTATGAGGGGGATCCAACGTCCGCGCGTATATGTGCAGGGGGCGCGGGTGGGGTGAGGGACGCCCCCGAACGAGACGGGCGAATAAAAGGGTACGGGGTAGAGGTAGGTAAACTACGAAATATTTGTCAATCGCACACGCGCCCAGGCGCGGCAGCCGCATATTCCGTTTGGCGGGGGGCGGCAACGGCGGCCGGATCGAGACGCTGCTTTTCTTGACGTTGATAACCGCAATATATTCAGCTTCTCTCTCCCTCTCGTGGATACTTTTGCCAAACGAGCTTTCCGCTTCGAGAGCGTGTAAGAGATTTAGTTGAATGTAAATAGCGACTGGAGTAGTGATGTTTAACTAACAATAATCGCTGTTTATTGGAACGTTAACAGGATAATTGAGATTATAAAATTTCATAACGATTAAAAAAAAAATGTGATTTTAAGTTTGAGAAACTGAAAAACGTGGAGAAATTAATAATTGAAGTTCACAGTAATTAATATTAAGTATAGGTATTTCTATGTACATACGTTTATGCACAAGTAGTAATGACCTAGTTTGGTCAGACGAGGTTTGTTATATTTGCTTGCATAATCAATAATAATTTGGAAATTTCAATATTATGAATTTTTGTATTCTAAATTTAGAAACACAATTTTTTCACATAAAATTTCTTATCCTACTCTAGATACCAGGGAAGAAGAATGTGTCGAATATCGACCCTCAATGTACATAATAAGGTATATTTCAGTAACAAAACATTAGTGAAACTGGAGTGTACTTAAAGAGTGAATACTGCTTAAAGCAAGCTTGTGCAGAAGTATAGATAATTGAAATTGAGAGTATATATAATCAATTATTGCCACTATCGATCAATCCCTGCTTGGAATAACTAATTTGTGCGTAAACCCGTAAAAATCGTGATTAAATATCGTAGCTGTACCTTTTGATTGATGAGATTAAAAATGTTGCAAGTGGAACGAGTCAACTGCAATATTAATTTCGAGGTGTCAGAAAATTTAAAATATTATTTATTATTTACTTGCTGCCAATACTTTCATAGAAGAATATTTATTACCCGAGATAGATTTATTGTCGTGCGCCTGTATTACATAAATTGCGCGATTCTCGTCCGAATACTCGACGTATGCACATCGCGAGTGCGCTTACAGCAGGGTAAATAATAAAAGTTCCCCTCGATAATTACTTTTTAACGTTAAATTTAATATAAATTCCTGAAATAATTTAAATTTTCTCTCGATAACATCGAAGCGAGTTATTTACCGTGATTAACGTGCTACATTTTGTATACGTTACTGCGCAAAAAAATTATTGCACTACGTTCCGAGAAATTATTGACGAGATGAGGAGAATAAAAAGAAATTAGATTAAATAATGAAATTCCTGCTACCGATTGTGCCTCAACGTTTTCAGCATTTCCGTATTAAATCATAATTAACGCTAGCGTGCGCAAATAACCGAGAGTAAACACTACTCCCGTCGGCGCGGTAAGCAAAAAATCTAAAAAGAAATTCGACAAAGCTGCAAAGCGACACAATAATTCTCATCTCATTATGCGCGCAAGTAAAGAAACGCGGCACGACGACGCGGTGTGAAAAAGCGGGGGGAAATGGGAGGAAGCTGTCTCGGGTACCGGGGGCTTTTTCTTCGAGCCATTAGAGCTCGTTCTCTTTGAACGGTCTAGTGGCTTCTCGCGCCGCCACCTCGCTCTAAATCGAAGGAAACGGACAATTCAGTTAAAAGCGAGCGCGCGTTAAAAAAATGTTTGACTCGGTCCGGCGATTTTCCTCCCGCTTCTTTTTTTTTTTCGATTTCGCTCGAGTTCGTCCGCCGATTTTGTTTCCTCGCCGAACCGACGGTCCTTGCGCCGCATTTTCACTCGTCGTCATCGTCGTCTTCGCGTCTTGCGTAATTTAACTCTTTTTAAAAAATCTCTTTTGATGGCCTTTAAAAAGATAATAAATGCTTCCTTGGCCCGCGCTGTGTCATTAGAAAAAAAAGGTATCCTCTTTTAGTAAAATACACTTTGGCGTGAAAATAAACTCCGCAGAAATGAAATTTAATCTTTTTTTATTTAATAATCTAGTCCGGCGCTTTAATTAAAATCGATGGTTACGTTACTTTTTTCCGGAATTCGAGAATGGGGAAAAATAATAACAACGAACTATTCGAGTTATCTTTCAATAATAAACAAATGGAATTGCGATAAAAATAAAAAATAAAAATTTCTAAGCATTCGACTAGGACTTTTAAATAAATACCGAGATTAAAACGCTGGTGGAGTTTCGATAAATAGAATAACAAAATTCAAGAAGACTTCGTTAAATATAATTCCAATAATCTTGAAAATAAATAACGAGCGTTTATACTCCGAAGAATTAATTAATCTTCCAATTAAGAGTTCCGAGTTGTTACTTACATTACTTAGCAATTCAATTTGAGCGGTAAATATTGAATAACTTGGCTGCGGCTCCCCGCGATTCTCGAGCCTCCAAGAGACTAAGGCTCATCGGAACTAACGCGAAACGACAGATACTTTAATTCCCCGCATTAAGTCCGCGGCTTTGCCCGCGAAACGTCAAAGAAGTCGGGTGTAATGGAAAAGGAGGCGGGGAGGGAGATGGGGGAAAAAGTGAAAATGGACTTAGGAGGCCAACTACATTGATTCCCGGCGGCAGTGGGCCACGCGTTTGCGACCGCACGCCTGGAAAGTCTCTCTCGTTAGTTTTCCAGATGGTGATCTAGCCCGGCGGGGCGCGAGCGCGTAATCCCGTTCCTCTCGAGTGTAACCTCCGATTCTTCTCTTCTCCGAAAAGCTCTCTCTCTCTCTCTCTCTTTCTCTCTCGGCCGGGGGCCGAGGGAAGAAACTTTGCTTTCTCCGGGAAGCAAGACTAACGCCGGGAATTAAGGTAATTCGTCGAGCGACGAAAGTTCGCGCGAAGCCCCAGCTGAATCGTCCGGCGTTTAGAGATTGGTTACTTCTTCCTCGAACCCCTCTCTGCCGCGCGCTTCTCCCGCTCCGATAGCGTCTTTTCACCGCAGTCGATGAACCGAGAGAAAGAAAGGAAGAAAGAGATGCAACGAGGGCGGGGGCTAAAGTTTTAGGCCGGAGATCGAGCTTAGGCGAGCTTCCCATCCCGAAAATTACCGCGGCACCCAACCTCGGCGGATCCCATCGTAAAGATTTTTATATATTTCAGTGGGTGAGCATTTGAGGGCGAAGTTTTTTTTATGGCGCTCGCTCGCTCGAAGAGTGGCGAGTCGTCACTACCGACTAGTACTACTCGATAAAATCTAAATTTCCAGGTCACTGAGATCGTGAATGAAGTTTGGAGAGGTGGTTTTCGCTACGTGGGAATAATTGATTAAAGTGCTTGGAGGCATTTTTTTGTACTTTGCTTGTAGGTGGTGATGTAAAAGTAACGGCAGTACAAATTAAAGTTGCTACTAAAAATAACCAATATTTTAAATAAAACAAAAATATTAAAAAATAAAATATTCTATTTTATAAGTACATATTTAAGTACGTATGAGACGGGTACAAAATTAAAAAAATTGAAGGTTTATATTTAAATGGATTATTTTATAACATAATCAATATTTTGTATAAAGAAATAACAATAAAATAAAATATTTTAAAATTGAGAAATGTGGAAAAATTAATAATTTAAGGTATTTCTACAAACATAAATTTTGCATAAGTAGTAATAGCCCGAGTTTGGTCAGGCGAGGTTTGTCGAAACGGGACGAGACGGGTACAAAATTTAAAAAATTGAAGGTTTATATTTAAATGGATTATTTTATAATATATTCAATATTTTATATAAAGAAACAACAATGGAAAAATTAATAATTGAAGGTATTTCTACATGCATACGATTTTGCACAAGTAGTAATAGCCGAGTTTGGTCAGACGAGGTTTGTCGAGACGGGACGAGACGGGTACAAAATTTAAAACCTGATTGTTGACATTTAAAATGGATTAAAAATTTATTATTATTCATTATTATTATTGATAGAAATGCAGCAAATAATTAAATAATGCGTAAGCATACAGGATTTTATGATTTTCGATATTTTCTTTTACTACTCACGATCGATCGAAAGTACGAGAAACTACCGCTTCGCGTGCTAGGAATAATCAAAATCTAGATCTTACGCACGCGACTTCTTAAAAAAAAAGGCTTTCAACGGCCCTAATAAAAACAAAAGTCGCAGCAGCTGGGGTTCCAAGCCAATTATCCTCACCGGAAGGTGGAATTCGCGCTAAGCGGCCCCGTCATCTCCTCAGGAAGCGAAACACAGCGCGCGGCGGAGCACTGAAGCCCCGAAATTCGAGTTCGTCCCTCGGCTTCTTCGGCTCGCGATATCGCCGTCGAGTCCCCACCTAGGTCGAAGTGCGAATTCGAGTGTCGGCCGCCGCGCGCGGATGGGCTTCGCGTTGTACAAGCCGATTCCCCGATAGTTTGGCATTCTCCCGCGGCAAGCTTTTCACCGAGGTGCCGCGCCGTCGAAATAACGTTTCGCGCCGACCGTCCAATCGATCCGCCAGTGTCCCGGGCGCAGAAATTCAATCTCGCCTCCGGGGAGGGTAGTGGAGCAAGGGCCTCGCGGTTCCCGAGCGAAGTTGCGCCAGGGCCAAATTCTAATCGGTGACTCCTAGGCACCGCGAGGGCCTAATAACTCGGCCGGCGACGGCGGAATCGCGCGCGCGCAACTGCGGACGACAGATCCACTGCCACAAGTGCTTTCACGTCGTCTTCGCATGAACTTGGGCGGGGGGGCGCCTTTGGAACAACTCGGATTAATCCGCGGTAGTGGGCCCGAGCTGACTGCGGACGCCGATGATATATCCGCTAATGGCTTACAACTGTCATCTGGCTGCTGTCTCTTTTCCACGAGGCTGTGTACCTCGAGATGCGACTTACTCGTACGAAATCGAAGTGGATAATAATTTATCGGTTCAAGTGAAAATGTCTGTAAGTGCGTTAATATTTAGAGCACAAAATAGCATAATTAGACACAATGCATTATTGCGTGGATTTTTTTCTTAGTATTTCATTTATTTATTGCTTAAAAAACTTTACTTTCACTTATTGGTAAAGCCTAATGCGTTGCGCATATTTTTATATCATTTTCGAAAAATTTCGAAATATTTTTATTTCGGAGGGTAGAAAATAAATAAAAAAAGGCATTTTATTATCAATATTATTTAATATAAAAATTTTAGGATTGAAAATCTAATAATTTTTCCAAATTTTGAAGATTTGGAGAAATATTGATCAATTGCTATTTTGCGCGTCTGACCTGATTCAGCTGTTACTACTGAACGTCGTGTAATACTGCGACTTTATAAATAATTGCAAAACGTCAAAGTAGTGACTCGAATAAGAATAACGAAGTAGTGAATCAAATCTGTCTTTATTTAAAAATTAATCAAGGAAATATAAAAAAATTAAACGACATACTTCCAGTTTATCAGATTCAGCAAAACTTGTACTTTGCTTAAACATTAATTTTCCTTTAATCCTGATTAAAATACTGAAAATAACTTTTGCTCGACAAGCAAAATCTATAAAATAAAATAAAAGAAAAACCTGTACCCCCCACTTCCGTTTCCAGGCTCGAAAAAGGAAGAATTCGATTAAAAATCGTTCAACCGCTCGCCCTGTACGATTGCTCCACCGTCCAATAACCCGGCGACGCTTACGTACGACGAAAACTCCGAGAATCTCGTCGTAGAATCTGCGCCGCAGCCCGTTGGCAACAAATCATCGCGAAGTATCGGTCGGTAGCGCCGCGCGGCGTTTCAATCGGATATAACCCGCGCGAATTTTCGCCCGACATCAGCAAAGCGCTCCCATGCTCGGCGAAGGAGGCGCGGAAAGAATAGCCACCCTCTACCGGGGTGGTGGTTCTTAGCTCGCGCGGCAGATTAAGGCGGCGATAAAGAGCCGCCGCAGGCAGACAGGGGAGCTGAGGGGGCGGGAAGAAAAGCCCCGGCGTCGTGGCCGGCGGGAAACTAATTTTCGCGATATTGGTTTTACGAAATTGATTATTGATGACCGCCGCGCTTGCCCGGGCTTGCAATAATGACGCGCGACCGCTGATTAATTTCCAAGTGCCCGCATCCACCCCCTCGTCGCGGCTTCTCTCAAGTTTCGCCCCCCTCCCTACCACCTTGGCCGCTTTATCCTGTCGCGCGACGATTTTTAGGTGACACTTTTACTGCCTTTAAAGAATAGCGCTAACTACGCGAACAAATTTCCATTATTACGCGACGCCGGGAGCCAATCCCCTGCCGAGACGCCACTGATCGATAGCCGGGCGAGTTCGAATGCGATTATACTCGTTAAAACATATTGATGTTTTTATTACTTCGAGCCTAATTTGCATATCGACGAGGCGCGGTCTGAAAAGAAATTATTCTCAAATTGGCAGGCGGATTGAGGGAGCCCTGCATGTATAAATAAATCGAACGCTTCGTTTGGGACGATGAAATTTTAATTTTTCGTTCATCAACATCGGCTATCGGAAAAAGATTAAAGAATGAAAAAAGTGCGTGCACACAGCCGCAGCGTCGCTTACCGCGCGGCTCGAGGAACTGCGCGTAAGGCAGTTTGAAGGACGAAGCGGTGGCTCGGAAGGGGGTTGGCAGTCACCACTTTTTCCACTTTGCGCTCGTAAAGTGCAAACTCGGGAATTTTCCCTCAAAGCCGTTACTTTTTACCTACACCGAGTCACGTATCAGAATTCTTTTTATAATATTCTTATTTTCATGAATCTTACTTTGCGGGGTATAAAGGCGCGAGACCGAGAGACGACTACTACGCGACATCGTTGTTTATTTGACTCGCGCTGCTATTTGATAAAGTTTCTCAGTTAAATAAGTCAGTTCTTTATAATTGAACGGCTGTATTTTATTAACAATTCTGTATTTGCTGTATTTTGTTATAATAAGAAAAATTGAATTATTAATTTTATTATAATAATTCAGTTTTTCTTTATTGATAGAATTATGAAATTAACATTCATTGCAATGTTATTTATTCGTTGCTTACTTGTAATTTTTCAATTAATTTTTACAATTTGCCAATAACAAGAAATTTTTTTATTTCAAAAAAATAGTAACTTAATTATCAAACTTTGACGTTCCTAACCGAGTTTGGCTTTTATTACTGAACATACTGCGCAAGTCAGAGTAATTCAATAATTTCGGTACCGCGTCACAGTTACTATTTAAAAACTTAAAAGGCATTTCAAATAAACGCATTATAAATTAATTTAGCAGTTTATTATTAATTTGCTATAATAAAATGATGTAGCTTCCAGTAGCTGAAATAACTTAATGAATATTTTGATTTATTTACAGTAATCTCACGAAAGTGCATCACACAATAAGTAATTCAAAAGTTTAAGATTTTATTATGAAACTTATCAAATAATAATGAAATTTATCAAATACGTTCATGAATAAACGTCTGTGTCCTAGTTAAGTTTAGTGTATCATTTCGTTAAAAAACAAGAAAATTAATCAAATGTATTTACGTATACGTCATTGTGCAAAAGAAGGCATCTCCCTTGATAATAACGAAACTTGCGAATCGCTCAAAGTCAATCCAACCCTGTAATAATTTACTTAATCGAGTCGTAAACGAAGATTACGTAAATAAAGCAATAATCACGCGCATAACTGGCACAGGAGCACTTTGCACTAAAGGGGATTTAGATGGGTGGCGTGCAGAGGGGGTAGTAGGCCGCGAGTATCCACATGTGTAAAGCCCGGCCGATCATCGGCGCTCGCAAGCATGTAATATAATGCTTTCAGAATTCAGCGGGCACAATGATATCCCGAATACCGACAAATCCGAATTAGATCTTGTATAACGATATCACAGTTTATATCGACCATTTGGCGCGTGGACCTCCTAAGCGCGAGCCTTCGTTAATGAGCTGCGATGCGCGAGCCGCGAAGGTCCTCCCCTTTAAATTGCCTTTACGCAAATAATCCGGCGCTTGAGTTAATTAATAATTTATTAATTTTTCCACTGTCCTACGCTTGAATATTTGGCAATGACGTTACGCTGGGTATTTAATAATCTTGCCCGCAGAGTGTGAGAGCTTTTTTTCAAGCTTATTAATTTTAATCCTAAATTTACAATGAAACTGACCGTAAAAATTAATGATGAAACTTTGTCGTAGGATGGTTTCCTGCACTGGAAATTTTTATAAGAAAGTAATCATAATTTTTATTTGAATCTGGACGGTTGGGCGCAATAAAAAATTTTACGTAAAAAGTTATTTAAAAATTACGAAGATTTTCAAATAAAAAGATACGAAGCTTTCCTTGTAAAAATTTCCAAGTTTAGTATCTTCAATATTTTCCTACAAAATTTGTAGAGCCTTTTATAGAAAAAATTGCTGCAAAATTAAAATAAAAATTACAATAATTGTCTGTTAAAATATTTCAGCGTTACAAGCCGTTCTAAGATTGCATTTTTTCATGTAATTTTTATGGTGAGCTCCATCGTAAATTTTACGAGAAGTTTCTCTCAGTGTGAATTCGAATTTCGAAAACTTTTCTGCAAAGTTTCAAATGTACATACAGCATGTGTACTAGAATTTTAAGATTTTTTAGTAAATTTTACATAAAACCATTATTATAACTTCTCCTATAAAAACCATCAGTAAGAATATATTATAATGATGATAATTTTATAATTTATATTAAAAATTCTTAATCAGTATAAAAAAAATCATGCAGATGCTCAAATCATGGCATGCGTTTCCTAAACCGGTTTTATAAATCTTTTAAATTTTCGTTACCTCTTCGATTCGCGCAACGCATAAGTCAAACCAAAGATAGCCGATAGAGAGCTCGGCGGAAGTTTGCCTGCCCGAGATGAAGGAACACCTCGTCTCGCCGCGGAGCCTCAGGATGGAAGTGGCGCCGGGAAAAATATCGCGACCCTCTCGGGTTGTTTATTCATAGCTTACCACGGGAGCCCGCCGATTTCTCGCGATCGGTATCGGGCTGTATGCGCCGGCCGTGCGCGCGTAAACTCCTCGCGACTTTACATTTGACGCGCCCGGGAAAGACGGCCTCCCCTGCATTTCAAGCGGCCACTCGTGAGATTCTCAATCTCGGCGGCCGATCGATCCCGCGACCCTCGCCGATCCTTTCCCTACCTTATCGCCGCGAGATTCGCGCTCGCGCCGTCGATAATGTTTGCCGATTGAATGGATTTTTCATCGCGCGGGCCACGCTATCTGCCCTTATCGCTTTTGTTTTTTTTTCTCTGATTTACGACCGTACTAAAGGGCACAGTTTGTATTAGTTGAATGACGAGTTTCTTTGAAAGACGCGTCGCTTTTTGTGCGACGTATGGACTAACGAGATGCGCGAGAAAAAAATAAAGCTGATACGTTGCTTTGAGTATTTAAATATTCTTATCTTACGTTTAGTTTCATTTAAAAAGGAATTTTAGTATAAAAGTTTGCTTGTGAATTCGTACAAATTATAATTCTTTTGAAAAAATTAAATGCATTAATTACTACTAAATTTCAGTCCGGCTTATTCGAACCTATAATTTCTCGCTCTGCCGAGATCTCGCCTCGGCTTTCGTCTTCATCCAGTCTTCTTAAGCCGGGACAACTAACCGTCGCTCTCAACTTCTTTCCCCTTTTATTTCGGTACAAACGAGAGATAAACGGTGTTTTGATACGGCGCCGAGTTCCCGCTCGAGGGATAGTGGATCGCATCTCCCTCCACGATATTTAGGCTCTTGGTGGGACAGGGGTGAGCTAAACGGAGACACCGGGGAGGGACATTTATTCGGCCTATCATCGCTCTCACCAAGCGTGAGAGCCTCTTTGCGATGACGAGACTTGCTTTTTTCCAAAACAATGGCTGCTTTCGACGACTCGTGTGGTTTTCATGGGAGGCATCAATTCGGAAATGATGGATTGAACGTGCAATTTCAGAGTAATCTTTTCAATTTGATAGGTCTCATGAAAAGTCAAAGTATTGATTTCATAAATAAAAGTGTAGGTAGTTATTCAATCTCGTATCATTTATTCATTTTAAAACATCACATATAAAATTATTCGATTCGACACGATCTCATTCATATTGATGTTTCCTTCCAAATACTTACTATTTGAAACAATTCAACTGAATAGTTTCGTCGATTAAAACTCAGCGTTTTAAAATAGATAAAATTGTGAAATATTTAATTTAGAAATATACGATTGTTAATTGAAGAATAAAAATGTATGTTCACTGATATCTAAAAAAAATGTTACTTTATAGCGTTTTGGATTTTTTTTATACTTGTTAACTTTTGGAATGCGAGCTTGAATTTGAAAAAGAATTCATCGCCAGTACAGGTAGGAACGGGTTAAAAATAAAAATTTGACCAGATAACAATGTTGAATCTCGCTGGATCCGTTATTGCGTCGAGCAGCGGTACGACGCCCACCCCGGCGATGTATATAAATTATTCTTAACGAATCCAATTACGGGCGACAATATCAGAGCGCGACGGAAAAGTAGATACGCGCCGGCCTTGGTCGGCCGCGTCACGTGCCGTAAAGAGCGATTATACGCCGCCACACAGAGAGTGGATGAGAGGAAAAGGAGTAAAAAAGAAGAAAGGCAGTGACAGCAATCGGCGATGAGAAAAACAGGTGGACGTGAATCGAATGTAGACGATCGAAGGAAATCAAAGTTCGCGAGTTGGCTTGAGAATTCTTTGTAAAAAAAACGGTGGAAACGTGAACGATAAAAATAGACTTGGCAGAGAATTTATTTCAGAATTACTGCCGGTTTATTTTTATATTTCTTAATGAAGAAGGGAGATCAGGACTCCTATACTCTTTTTTTTTATCTTACGTCACGATTTCATATTTTTCCAGATTGGTTATTTCCGCCGTACTGATTTACATGTATAAATTATGCAGCCGGATATTCCGCGGAAAGACGTAGGTTTCTCATTACTTTTTCCGACGGTCGGTAGTCTGAAATTTTTTAACGAATGCACGGGACTGTACACTTCAAAGAGGAGACAACTTTCAATTTATTCCGCAAATTACGATTATTATATTTTTAATTAAAGCGATTATTATTTTTTTTAAATACAGTGGAGACTCGCTCATCGAACGCCGCATTTCCTTTAATTAAACCTAAGCTCCACCGACTAAAGCTATTACCGCGATTTTCTTCGAAATCATCGGGTTAAAAAAAAGCGCGGGATGCGACAAATCAGCGACGGCAGCAATGACCATCTCTCGTCGGCGCGCGGTATGCATTGTTGCGTTTGAAAAAACTCAAAAAAAAAGGAGAGAGAGAGAGAGGAGCGAGAGCGAATTTGGTACGGGCTCGGGTGCGGCGACCGCTAGGTGAGGCTTAAAAATATGATTTTAATACCGGCGCTCGCCGGGCTCGCCGTATATCATGCTTTTGTCCGCCCACTATTGTCTCTCCGTCGGCCGGTGCCCCCAAAGCTCGCCCGCTCGCTGCGTTAACCCCCCGCCCCACCCCTCCATTTTTTTTCCCCACCGTAGCCTTCCTAGTTACCGGTGAAGCGTGTTCCGACTGTGCCCTCTCTCTCTCCCTCTCGTCCGCTCGACGACTCTTTGTGTTTTCGTCTCCCCGAGCGTGCCGGTGGCGCGGCCGCCGAGGATTGAAATGCTCGTAATTGAAAAATTCGCGCGCGACTCGCGGACGTGTATTTATAATATCGCCGGCGAGACGGGAATTTCATGCGCTGAAATTAATTGTCAGGCGGAAACAAGTGACAAGGCGCTGCTGCGCGCGAGCGCCGAGAGGCTTGCCGGCTCGAATGCGTACCTCTACCTCACTCTCGTCGGGAGACGAGACCGGGAGGTAACGAACAGTGTAGCTACGACGATGCCGTTATTTATGATCCTTGCCTCCCTTTTTTTCTACCCTCTCATTTTCTACCCTTCGTTTTTTTTTTATTTATTTTTCTTCCGACTGACCCGCTCGAGTATACGCAACGGCGAGAGTAAAAGAGATCCGATCGTGCGATGACTCTGTATCGCGGCGGCGGCCTGCGATATCCGCCGAATTAAATCTCGCTGAAATTCAAGCGCGACTCGCTTTCAAACAGCTGCCCGCGCGCGGAGTTGATTAACGAAATCGAGCGAACTCTCCGCGAGAAACGCGCGCCGCGCTCGCACTATGCATTATTACTCGCGCGCGCGTAAAAAAAACGCGCGAGAATCCAAAAATCGGCGCGCGAATCCCAAAGCGCTCAATAGCACTTCCATTAACGACAATGCGTCGATGCGAGTATTCACTGATATAACGGCCGGGTGAAAAGACTCCGCAGCAACGTCTGGAATTCGACAAAGAGCCCCGTTGAAAAGCGGCGCCCGCGCGCGCGCAAGACGGGGAAAGAAAAAAGCGCAGCGATTCAAGCCACAATAGTCGGAGGGGGTGTGTGGAGTGCGGACGGGCGAACGCGCCGGGAGTTCCTCCAATCGCGAATTATTCGCATCAAAGCCCAAGTTCGGAAGCGCGCGCGCGCGCGCACGGCCAATTAGGGGAGGTGTGCGCGGGGCTCCGAAAGCGCGCGATGCGCGTATGGATGAGGCGAGTTTTCCATTCTCTGCGATATGCCGTGGAAAACCGGATGCCGGATCTCCTCTCGTTACTTCCCAAGCCGTTCTTTTCAAGCGGATTTTCACTCCTGTCCGATTGGACAACGCGCGGATTATTTTCCGCGCTTGTTCGCGATGCGAGGTTTTTAATGTTCGCTCCGACTTGGCTGCGCTGATCGATTCTCTCGCGAGATCAAATTTACTTGTTCTTTTTTTTAACTTGGCTGTTCAGTTATTCATTTATTTGCGAGGAGTATGCCGGCGATGTTTCGAAAGTTTGAGCTATTTAATTATGTCGGTTTAGTTTAGTGATGCTGCACAAATGGATTTGATGCATTAAAACTGAAAATATCCGGGCAAATACGCAAATGAAAAATTTACATTAGTGAATTTTTTAACCAGGATTTTTATTCTTTTTTCCCTCGGCGCCTTAAATTCGAAAAGCCATTAGCAGATCAGTTAATGCACTTTGCGGCTAAATCAACTTTACAATAATCAGCTATTTAGCTGTCTAAAACCGTACACGACATATATCTCATCCGTGTGGCTTTCTCGCCCATAAACACGATCTTCCTGTTCCTGGCATATATTGTAATTTCGAAAATTATTCGCCCGAGGCGTACCGCGACAGAAAAGGACTAATGATAGTGGAATAAAAGCGTTAAAAAAAGAGCTGAAATCGGTACGAGAGTTCGGAAAACACAGAGAGAGAGAGATCCGGACGATCGATGAGAATCGACACTATTATAGCGCGACTCCGACAAAAGAACCGCTGGACCGAGGTGGCGGGCAATTCGTTAATTTCATTGTAATGGGGCTTCCCCGGCTCGCGCATTATACACCCGGCGCTTTTATGCGCGTACGCCCGCTATTGCCCCGCGCGGAATAAATAATTGGGCGCGAGCTCGCATTTTACCTACATTAACCGATCGCTGGAAGCTGCGCCTTCAAAGCAAACAAAACGAAAAAAAAAACAGAATAAAAGAGGAGGTGCACACGCGGCTCCGACGAAATATGGCGAGCCGCCGTGCAGGAAGGGAGCGAGCGGATGGAGCCGGAGCACCGAAAAATCACCGGCACGTCGAAAGCAAATCAGTCAGGCTTTGCCGGGGATGGAGGGGGGAGGCGAGGCGCCGAAGAAAATTGAATGCTCCCGAAATTAATCGACCTAATGACGCGCTCCCCGCCACGGTATATCCATCGGGCTCGACGCCTGCTCGCGATTGAACGCGCTCCCGTGTACACTCTTTTTTGTTCTTGGTGTAATGAATTACTTATGATTTGGAAATTTTTTGCGGCATCGCAGGAGGATAAAGTTCGAAGGAGACAAAAGCATCGAGGTGCTATAGGAAAATGGAGGAAATTTTACTTTGAAATAGGGATTCGCGTTGCGTTGCGAGTGGAGAAAAACTTGCGCGAAAATTGAAATTGATTACTTTTCCATCTGCAGTGTTGCACGATAAATAGATATCGCCAGTTATGGATGAAAGAATTTTGTGTAAATTTTCAAGATCTTCCAGACAGCTAATTTATTTGTCGAATTTATAAAATTTAAATTAATATTTTCTTTGTGTTAGCTTCAAAATTAACGTAAATTTTTTAATTAATGAATTCGAGTTCTTCGTACAAAATTCTCGCAAATGTAAGGAAAATAATATTTTTATCTGCAATGAAAAGAAGTGGGTCATACTGTCGAACAAAGAAAGGAATTTATACGTAATGACTCTTCTACCTTTTTGTACCCAATTCATTTTATTTGTGCAAACAATAAACCGAAAAAACGATAATGAAGTTTAACTCAACAGATTTCTTCGAAAAATAACGAATAAATTGTCCGATAAATCTAAACCCACAGCAGCGAATCTAAAAGAAATTCACTTTACAATGCATTTTAATAAGTAAATTGAATATACCAAGATCTATTTGTAAAAGGGAACAAGCAAATACTTTCGAAATAGGATTGAGGTGGAAAAATAAGTAGACAAATTCATTGTAGTAAGGTCGGCGTAAAAAACAAATACTACTTGCGCGCGTTTAAAATTTCATGGACTAGTTTGACAAAAAAAATTAAGTAATCGACTACCGCATGTTTATCTCTGGACCGCAGTAACCTAATTCATGAACTTGTAACTTTCCCACTCGTGGAGATGCCCACTTTTCATCTCGAGCCGGTCTTCCGCACTTTGACGAAACTATTCATCAGCGCGAAAGCCCGTGGCTTGCCTTGGTCGCGAAAATATGTTATCTGCGGCCCCGGCTCCGCGAGCAATTAATTTACAAGCGACCCTAATGCGCTCGTCAGGGCCTCGTCAGCGGCCACGCCGAGCGATTGCCCCTCCGTGAAATTTAGTCATTTATGCATAATAAACACTACCCCGCCGGCGGCAAACTCAATCGGGATTCGACTTTTTTTTTTCAGCCGAGGGATGAGCTCGGATGAGCCAACCGTCGGCTCACCCGCCCCCCTTTCAATGACTCCATCCCTTTTTTTCTGCTTTTGTTAAGGATACGTTTATTTTAGACGGCTTATGTAAAATTCTATGTAGATAAATGAGATTGGAGGTTTTTTTTATCGGGAAACTCGATAATACTAATTCCAGGAGATCGATTTCCATTATTTTGCGAAATCTATATTCGTTTTCGTATCGAGGCGGAAAAGAAAAAAAAGTCGATTCAATATTTTCGTTACGTACGAAACAGCGAATAAAAATGTTCTAAATATTGAAACCCGACGGTTTAATAGACAGATTTGAGAAAATAAGACTCGGAGTCGTCTCAAAACAAGCTTCGAAAAAAAAGTAAGGGCCCCGGACATTATAAATAATACCCTTTAATCGCGAACCCTTTTCTCCCCCATTTCTTCCTCTCGCTCGCTCCATAAAGTCGTGACGACTCGATTCTCCCGGGGCTGCAAAAAGTCAGAGGAGTTGGAGCCGCGCGAGCGCGAAGGATAGGCGAGCGACAATCCCTTTCAAAAGCCAGTCGCTCTCTGTGTTTATCTTGGGGCTTTGATGAATTTCCTCGCGGCGCTTTTTCCGCGCGTCATCCACTCCGTCTGAAATCGAGCGAGTCGAGGGCGCCGCGGCAAAAAGCCGAGGAAAAATCACCGGGGCTCCGGGAATACCGACGATTTCTCGGGGGTCATTCGCACCGGAATGCCGCATCGACGCGAGCTTTGCAAAGAGTACCCAACCGTCAAATTTTTAATTGAAATTTTGGGATTCGGTTTAAGTGTACGTTTGCTCGCCGCCGGGGGGGAGGTGCAACGCTGACCCGCTTTTTCGCTCGTTGCCCGTAACTTCGTGAAATGTGCAAGACGCGCGGATATTCGCAGTTGTAAAGTCTCGGAAGTTTATGAAAGTTAATGAGTTCCGGTGAGGCAAAAGGATCAAGAGTTCGGTTTATTTAACTCGGGCTTTGCGATAAGTTTTAATTTATCGGAATGTTTGATTTGCGAACTGAATAAAGTGAATAAAGTTGTTCTGTTTAGTTTGTCCTCGAATTTATTTTTCAGCGGAAGTTCCTGCTTTCTTTTTCTTTAAATACTTTTCAGCAAAAGAATATAATTACAGCTCGACGTTGAATTTTATCTTTAAATCTCGGAAGATTTTTGTTGTGAAATGATAAAAGAGGCTTGCAGTATGTATTGAAATAAACAAAGAAAAATTGTGAACATATTCCTGACAGTTTAAAAAACGCAAATACTCGAATTCACTTAGTAATTTTGTAGACGTAAATCTAAATAAGATCAATCATTCGCTATCGCCATCTTTGATCGACATTTAGCTACTATAACTACTTTATTCGGATAAAAAAAAGTGGGTAAAAAAGAGAGGTGACACGTTACGATCGTATGTACATACGTGTCTGTGAAAGGTATCCAATTTTTTGCGTAAGTAAGTAATAAGCTCTTTTTACTGCTACGAAACGAGATTGACTCGTGTTAGTCACTTTTGCGATAATGAGGGAAAAAACTGGAGTCATTGACGGCTTCTGCTGATCAAACGCAACAAACGCGAACCAAAAGGACGTAGTTGCAAAGCCCAGCATCTTTTTAAAGCAAAGAGGATCAGAGAGTGTGTCACATGTGACGTCCATACAGGATTATTTATTCGCAGGAATAAAGGTAGCTATATTTCATACAAAGTCATCTGAAACGCAGTTAATAAGCAGTTGCACACAAAACAATATTTCTACACATAAGAACATTAATGAACCAAAGTCATAAGTAAATCAGCAATTATCCATCCAGCCAACCATTACCGCGTGAAAAAGCCCCGCGCAACGCGAGCCCCACCGACGAGTGCAACAGCTTGTTTGAAATGCGCTTTCGAATAATAAAAAGTAATACCGCGAAAGATAACCAGCGACGTTTTAAACCCGGCGCGTCGATAAATCACCGTATCGGTGCTCCAAGTCCGCCGCGCGTAATTGACTGAATAAAAAAAACGCGAGGATTCGATACGCGCGACGGCAACGCATGTAGGTCGCGAGCCGCAAAGAGGCAGCGCTAAGCGCCGATGCGCGCGCCCCTTTCGCCGAGTCATCGCTAACGGGGCAAAGGAGCGCCGCGCGCGCGCTGATCAAAGCGACGGCGCGTTTTTCTCCCGCGGCTCATCTCCCCCGCGTGTTTGTCCTCGTCCTCGCCCGGCTCTGTTTATCTTACTTCTCGCCTGCGCGCGCGCGCTCATTTTTATATTCTCCGCCGAGGAGCCCGGCCGTCCCTCCACGTCACGGCGCGCGCGTGTGCGTGAAATTCGAGTTGATTAAAAATGCCCGGAGTTTAGCCGGCGTTGTGCAAACGCGACCCTTTTGACGGAGGTGCGTCGTTTACGGCGCGACAAGGGGGTGTGCGGGGGCATCTCGCTAGGGGATTGACTTATGACGTTAATTTGTAAAAAGGTGACCCTGAGATTTTTCAGCATCTTTTCTCTCGGAAAATACGCGTTTTTTATGGGATTCTTTAAACAGCAAGATTTATTCCGCTGGATAACTGCGTTTTTCACGTTCGCGAAGTTTGTCCAATTTCAGGCGGTAAACACGAAATTCATCACGTCTTTAGCACAAAAATACAGCGCAGACAAGGAAATTGCACGCGCGACGCCTTAAGAATCATAAAAGTAAGCGTCGCGAGGGGCACGCGCACTCCCGACATTAACAATGATGCAACGCCGGGGGACTCGAGTAAAGCGCGGAGAGCTTAAATCCCGCGTCTCTGTCGTCCTTTCCTCGCCCTCTCTATTTACCCACAGTTCATGTCCGCCGTTAATCTGAATCCTTTCAAAAAGAGTCCTCTCTTGTTTCTCTACCTTTTTTCTTTCCTTTTTGTTTTTCTTTTTTGTATAATTTTTCTTGTTTTTTTTTCTTTTTTTACCTATAAAGGTACCAAACTGACGCTGCTCCTGCGCCCGCCCATCGACGCTCTTATTACGCGCGCCTCGAATTTCGCCTTCCCGCGTGCGGTGGCGTCGCGAGTACTCGTCGTTGCGTAATTTATTAACGCGGGGCGCGAGCGCGCGGGGGCGGCCCGCGTTTTGAAAAGGTGAAACGAGCCGAGACCGGAGGGAGGCGAAAATAAAAATGTCATTCGAAAGCGCCGGCGTGGCGCGGTCGCGCTTCCACCATCCCCTACCGCCTCGGTGCCGCCAAGGCGGTCCGTGGTACAAAAAAAAGTTTCGGCAAGTGCGCCGTCGCCGTAATTTCCCGCGAGCTCGCATTGTCCGCGAGAATATTCGCAAGCTTGTTGCGTGAGAGACGCAGTGCAGGGTTGCTCGGAAATTCGTTAATTTATTAATTTGTTGCTTAAAAAAGAACAAAATTCCTTACTTTAAAATAATAATGAACTGTGGTAAGAAAAGTCGTTGGCTTTTATTTTTATAGAGCCTCTCGTTACGTTGAAAGCTGGTGTTTATAACGAAGGATTTATTTTTGTAAAGAGATAAATGATATTGGTATTCTGCTGTTATTGATGCAGCAGAATAAAGAATACAATTCATTTTGCATTATGATTGTATGTTCTTGGAGGAGAATCATTATTTTTTAATTAATTAGACGTTTCTGATTATTGTAAAATTGATTTCAATTAAATTTTGATAAGTTTAACTTTATTAAGTTTTGATAATAGAACAATAATTTCTTTCCAGAACATCACCCTCAATAATAAAAAATTTGAATATATTTTACGCATCAACATTTCCTATGTTATAAATATTTTTAAAAAATTGCCAAAAATATGATTTTAAAATACATTTGCATACATTAAACTTTCACAAAAAGAGATAAACGAGAGCAGATACGATAATCAGATACAGCTGCGGATGTAGATACTACTAGGGATTACTCTTTATATTAAAATATCACTTTAAATTGACAATATAAAATTAATACAAAGTTGAATACAGCTATAAATATTGCATATTTTGAATTAAAGCATAATCAGCATAAAATCTGCCCCCGCAGTAATGCCCGCTTTTACAGTCAAACGACTCACGATGAAATTAAGAATAATTAATAATTTTAATGTTTTCATTAAGATAAAATACTAAAATTGCACAAAATTAACACAACAATTTTATTTCTGCATTAAAATGTTTAAATAAGCAGTAGGACCAGCATTGATGTTCAAAGCTGCCATTACGTTTTATTATGTATACAAAATTATATTTATTATTCATAATTTTTTCTAAAAATAAATAATTTACCTGGTGTCATATTATGACTTGCTCTACTCTAAATAAAAAAAATTTCGAAATAATATCATTTTCTCTTATTACAGTACAATTAAGCTCCCGCAAGCTCTCTCTTTTGTTTCCCTTGGCAGTATCGCCGGCGACCCGATGCTTCCCGGGGGTACGGACGTTGCATTTTTGCTCGCGAAATCTCCCAATATGCTCGAGCGGAGGACGAGGCGCGTCTATCTCATTTTTATCAACGGCAACGCGGAAGAAATTCGAGCGGCCGGGAGCTTTCGGAAAATATGCGCGTCGAGATAAAGCTAGTTCGGCAACCGGGACCGGTGCTCGTTCGTTTCGGCTCGTTTTGTTTTATTAATTCGCTGGTCTCTTCCCAGATCGCCGTTCTCTTGTTGTTACATCTCGATCGATTTTTTTCTTTTTTTGTACGTACACGAAAAAAGCTTCGTTTTGTGAAATTCTATTTGAAATTCCCGAAGGCTTATCCAAGTCATGTAAAATACAAAAACAAAAATCGAAAAAAAAAAACGAAAGTTATTTCAGAGGAAAGGGTAAACATTTGATATGCATTTAAACTTGTTTACAAACCTTTTGTATCGTGTACACTTTTTTCACAAATGAAATATCAATTTAACTACGTGAAAATGTCAAATGTGTATGTTTTTAAATGCTTAACGAGTGAAGATAAAAAAGGTTCGCTCGCAGTTTAAAAAGTGAAATTTCTATCACGACGTCAATAAAAAGCAATCAAACACTTTATCCGAGAGCGCAACTTCCGAGATAGTTCTTAAAACCACTGAAAGTCTGCGTGACGCGCGATCGAGCCCCCCTTGCCACATTTATCGGCAAAACGCGTATAAACCCGAGCGACAGTAACTAGACGCGTTCGCTACGGTGACGCGCGGGAAACGAGGTTAAGAAGATTGTAAATATTTAAAGGCGGCAGACGAGACGCGCGAAGGTGAGCGGGGTAAATCAGCGGGGCTCAGGCGCCGAACGAAATAAGAAACTGAAAATTTCAAGAGTGCCGGCGCGGAAAAGTGAAACAAAATGTGCGAATGCGCGAAGATATACAACTGCGGAGGGCAGCCTACTTATGAACTCAGGAAGCGAACGCGGCGGTAGGGAAGGGGAGGGGACAGGGGGGGAGGTTGCTGCAGCACCAGCTGCAGCCCCGCCGACGGTATTATGAATAACAGAGCCAAAAAAGGCGCTCCACGAATCTTTTTCCGTCCGGGATAAAATTATTAATTCTTGCTATTGCACTTAAAATAAGAAGCACGCAAATATCCCGCCGGGAAAAAATACCGAGCGCTTGAAAATGTGACGGCGAAGAGGAATTATACGGAATTTGTTGGGGAAAAAGGCGCAAGGAGCGGGAAATTAAGGGATCGCACCTGTGTTGAACCCTATGTAATTACAAAATTTTAATATTTTTATTACTACTTTGCAGCGTGTTGATTAAAGAATATTTAAATTTTATAATTATTTTTATTAGAAAAAACAGTAATATGCTTAAGTATGATATTTTAGGAGGCTACATACATTTACTCACTATAGCAAAAGTTTTATGGTTTTTTTATATTTATAATAGTTTTTTTTTTGTATTTGATACCCAGCCTTTTATTTATTAGGCTATATTTAAGTAAAAATCACTAGCGCTTAACGGGGGTCAATATTCTTTTGCATATGTCTGACTAAATCGGGCTGTTACTACTGCAAAATGAATCTGCACGCACGGATTAATTCACAAAATTCTACCGGAACGTATTTACATACATACCGTAAATAAACATTGGAGTATGCATCTGCGTAAATATTGTCACAAATATTAATAGATAAACATAAGATATTAAAAATTTTGTTAGCATGAAAAAAAGGAAAAAGTATTACTTTTCAAATATGAAATAAAAAAATTCAAAACTTAAACAAATATTTACTGTCTTAACCAGGTCCAAAAGTCCCCAGTGCGTTTCGTGTCAACTCCTTGGCCTGAAAAGTCCGTCATACTAATCTCCAGTTTTTTTCTAAATATTTCTCAACAGCATCAATATTCCATGAAAGGTGCACCCTAAATTTTTCGCAAATCTTCACAATTAACGCTAACTTTATATATTATACTTTAACAAACTGAAAGTCCGAAAAAGCATTAAAATAAATTCTAAATAAACATCGCAAAGTGCACGGAAGCCCGATCGAGGGTCCGGCGCAGTTGGACTGCAATCGGCGCTATCTCATGCACCGCGGCGAAATGTGAGGAGAAGGGGGGACGCACGTAATAGCTCCGACTCACTTTTCCGTGGTGCGATAAGGCGGACGCCCCGAGAGGCTGACGGTCAAGTTCCCTCTCCGGGCCGGGCAGCTCCATCCCGTGGACGGTATAGTCGCTCCCCTGGGAGAAGCTCCCCCCTCCCCTCCTCTCCACCATTCGACCCACTCGCCGAATCCCCGCGAGCCGCCGGATTCCACGACCTCCCGTCTTTTCCGCTTCTGATTTCCGATTCCCGGCTTCGATTATGATTGCGGAAATCGAATGAGAAATTGCCGCGATCAATTTATCTCCCATCTCTTATCGCGACGCGGCCGGCTACGCAGCGGACGACGGCGCTCCGCATTTCTGGTAATGACTGTCTTCCAGTTTACTTTGGAGGGTTTGATTTTGAAGATTGCTGGGAATTATTAATTAGGTACAATTTTTGCCGAACGAAGTTTCAACTCTTCTTTTTTAGTTTTTTAACTGATAAGCGCTGAAGTCGAAGTGGTATACAAATTTTTATTAAGATTTTAAATTGATCATTCGAGTCTTTTTTTCATTTTAAATAAAAATTTTTAATTAGTATAGTAAACAAAAAAATTTGACATTCATTATCGAAATGAATTTCATTTTATCGCCAATAAAAATTAGAGATATACTTTTTATAGCAGCATCATAAACTTCTTGTTCACAAATTTTAAATAATTTTATAATTTACACTTTTTTCGATAAAAAAAAGCATGATCGTTGCTGAGGTTCCCAGTAAAATTATTTTGTCGTTATTTCGATAAAGCCTTGTACTTTGATTGACCCGAAAGAAAACAACAGGAACATAAAACATGTGCGGTCACAGAGAGAAAAACAGGACCGGAATAGTGCGACACAATAAGGTACACCATAGTTCAGTAAATACAGTCCACCGTACGAGGGCTGATAGTCCTTACCCCTAATAAACGCGAAATACCTAAACTCGTCCGACTAAAAGGCGACCGAGAAAAGTCGCGTGCCAAGAGCCGGCACTCGGCGAGGCACAGCTCGCGTTACGCGAAACGATGACAAACCGCTCGTTAAATCCCGGCCGGGCACATAACCAGGCGAAAAGTCCTCTCTTTCCCATCGCCGGCCCGGATAAATTCGCGCGCCGTGCGAGCGCAAGAAGGGGACGCGGCCCGTCGCTCGCGTCCGGACTATAATTCTGCGTTATCTGCAAGTTCACGGGCGAACGCATTTCCTTCCGCGCGGCCGGGGCCAGGAGGGTACATGGCCGGCGGGGAGGCGGAGGTCATATAACGGCGCCCCGAGGGGGCGAGAGATACGCGCGCCCATCCGAGCGTGAAGACGCAACGGTCGATCGCCGATCCTAATGGACGTTCGCACCCGGCCGATATCCATCTGCACGCGTCGCCGCCAACCCCGACGCGCGCTCTCCACTTCTCCCTACACCCCACTCGTCCCTTGGCCCTTTTTTTTCACTCGCACCTTACGCTGCTCGCGCGCCGCGTATCGCGTCATTATTCCGCTCGATTTGCCGGGGATACGTGACGATCGACGGCGCCGATTGAAAACAACGAGCGAGTCACGTTCTCGACGTTAATCGTTTTATTTATTTCGCGCGCTATCTCCTCCCTTTTTCCCGTATGTGCCGACGCGAAGGCTTGCCGCTACGAGGCACACGCGATCTCACGGAGCACTGCAGTGTGGATAGCAGTTGCGGAGTGAGATCAGAATTAATGTTATTGCAATGGAATTTTTAATGAAAACTACGGGAGAGAAAAATCATCAGCTTTTTCTGCAGTAATCTTTTGATCAGTTATTTAATAAACTGACTTTTTCGATGAAGGTCAATCGATTTTTCTTGCAATAATATTATTTTTGTAAATTTTCTAGGAAAAAGTATGACCAAACTTTTTCACATACGCCCTCAAGTTTGATTCAAAAGTTGTAAAATGTTTAGATTTTAATGTAAATCGAAGTAATTTAAAAATCTGCATTATTTTCAAATGCGCGGTTAACTGGCGCATTCACGTTGCGGCTTGTATAGAGTCGCAAAACTTTTTCAAAGTAATCGAAAGTTCTTAGATATTCAAAGTTTCACGGGCGCCTGGTGCGCGGCCCATGCCCACCTCCTCCCCTCCCCCCGTCGCTACCGTCGTCCCTCTTCGCCTCCCTCGCTCCTCTTTTTTTCTTCTCGCAACCTTTCGCTCACGGAAGAGTATCATTAAAATTCCTCCACGGCGAGAGCATTACACAAATACACTTGAGCATTTAATCCATGAATTTGAATGTCCCGTTAGCTTCCCGGCTGTTTGACTTTCTCCTACTTTAACATAAACTCCTAAGTGGCTTGGTCCGCGCGTTACTGGTGTGGGAATATAATTTTTGCAGCGGTTACCCTTAAATGAAAGATAACAGCTCCATTATGGCGGAAGTTTCGCCGTAAATTTTTAACTCATCGTTTAAATATTTATTAATTTACTTTGGCCGGGTCTTCGTGGATTCGCGCATAATCAAATTCCATTGAGTTACCTGCCTTGCCTGATCTTTTACGGCTCACCTAAAGATCACCAGCCTCTTTAAATAAATCACGGAACCTCGCTTGAAATACCTGAAACGATTCCATTAAAATTCGATAGCAGAATATTATTAATTTATCAATCAAGGGACGAATCGTCATTCCAATCGATTCTATAATAACCCCGCTTTCGTTGGCTCGGCAAAAACTAATTGGACCGCCGGGCGCGAAATAAGCGGGCCATTGACAGGCGAAAATTGGCAGATTTAATCGCGGTGGCCTTCGTTCGGGGGGTGATGAAGGTCGGGAACATATTGGGGGGAAGAAAACTCGCCGGGGATGTAGGAGCGCGGGGCGATCGAGCGATTCCGCGGTAAGAATGATTTAAGAGTTGTTATCGGGAGGTGGGCCCCGAGCCGAAACGACTTCGTCAGCTGAACCCGGGCCGCGACGTTATATCAACTTGGTACGACGCCCGGGCCATTTAAATCCCACGGCCGCCCACCGCTTCGACCCTTTCACGCGTAAGCTCGATAGTAACTGACGCAAACGCGATGACTCAATCTATCGGTGACTTGACTTGAGCAGCGTGAGCGGGAACACTGATCATGATTATATTAAAATTGAAGTAATGTTGGTGTCCCTTTAGAATGAAATAATAATGCAACGATACAAATTTTGTGGTTTTGTTTTATTTGATAAAAAATACAAAAATTGGGTTACATTGGCGCTTTTCGATTATAATAATTATGTACTTTAATAATTATTTAAGAAATAGTATATTCTAACTTATGATAGATAAATTATAAATTACAATGATTAAGAATTGCTCGTACTTTCACTGCGAAAGGATAAGAATATTTACCAATCAGAAGTAAACGTTTACTGTTCGTTATACTTTTATTACGCTAATTTTAAATAATTTTCTTAAAGAAAAATGACGTTAATTTCGTATTTCTTATTTTAATTATTGTTATTTTTATAAACAATTATGATATGTTCACAACGGATATTATTTTTCGATTAAATTAATTTTTCTATTCGATTAAACTATGTCCCACCAACCTGTCTGTTTCTACTGAAACGATGGCTATCACGAGTTTAGAGATAATAATCAATTCTTACCTTTCAATTAATTACAATATTTTAAAACAGGCATTCCAACGTTTATATATTCATTAAAAAAAATTATTTTCCAATCAAACAAATTTTTTGATTCGATTATACAGTGTCTCACCGACCTGTCTGTTTCTACTGAAACCACGGCTATCACGAGTTTAGAGATCAATTCTTTCCTTTCAGTTAATTACAATATTTTAAAATAGTCATCCAACGTTTACATATTCATTAAGAAAAATTATTTTCCAATCAAACAAATTTTTCGATTCGATTAAGCTATGTCTTACCAACCTGTCTGTTTCTACTGAACCCGCATGTACCGCGAGTTTACAGAGAATAATCAATTCTTTTTTTTCAGTTAAGAACAATATTTCGAATTAGTCCTTCCAACGCTTATGTGTTCATAATGAAAAATTATTTTTCGATTAAATTAATTTTTCTACTCGATTATACAATGTCTGACCAACCTGACTGTTTCTACTGAAACCACGGCTATCACGAGTTTAGAGATAATAATCAATTCTTTCTTTTCAGTTAATTAGAACATTTTATTCCAACGTTTATATATTTATTAAGAAAAATTATTTTTCGATTAATTTAATATTTCTATTCGATTAAACTATGTCTTACCAACTTGTCTGTTTCTACTGAACCTGCATCTACCGCGTTTACAGAGAATAATCAATTCTTTTTTTTTCAGTTAACTACAGCATTTCGAAATAGTCATCCGAACATTTACTACAAATACGTTTGTCACTCGAAACGTAAAATAAAGACCCATAAAGGCTTGACGACCCAATCACCAGTGCCAGGGTATCGCTGATCTCCGCAACGTATACGCTCGATTTTCGTCAACAGCGCCCCAGGGCATAGGACAAGCTGCTTCTCGGCGGGATCGACGCTCGCACGCTCGCAGAATCCCATAGCTGGAGGTCGTACCTCGCCCGGGCAACGCCGAATGGAGATGCTGCGCTTCTACGGGGCCGTGAATCTCTCACCGAGCCCCCCTTCCCATTCAGCCCTCGCTGCAACGCGTCGCCCGATTCGATCCGCCCCATGACCGACGACCAGCCAGTGAATTGGCCATTGAGACGGGCCATCGTCAAAGCGCCGATTTGCGTCGGATAAAGCACCGCGTCGACTTTAAAGCCGGGGCAGGCCTCTCTCTCGTTTTTGTTTTTGCTCGCGCGGCCGATTTGACAGCGGTTTATCGATCGCGGCCGAAGGTGCGGACGACGCGACGGGCAATCGCCTAGGCGCCGCAGGTCGGCGTGCATACTTCATAACTCCGCGCCAGCCTGTTTTAGCTTTACGCGGCTGGGCGATTTAAACACAGGTAATACACGACTCATTGGTAATACCGTTCAGCCGCGTATACGCATCGGTGCCACTACCACCTCCAAATATCGCCGGTGTTATGTTGATTAAAAGCGAGCGCTTATGCGTTCTGTCGATAGATTCGCTAGGTGTTCATTTTTGTGTGGTAATTGAACGGATTACGAAATTTCTGGACAATTAGTCGCACGGTGGTACTATCATATGATCACAAAAGCTATTTCGATGAAATTTTCTAAAGAACGCGAGGACGTGATAATCGATTCTTGGAACAGCATTTGAGCGGAATTTTGTCTTTCAGGATAATATTAATATTCAATTTATAATTCTAGGAAATCCGCCTATTCATACTGTGAAATTAATATTGAAAATTAAACACCTAATTTTCGAACGCGTACTGTTTCACGTAAGCGATGTAATTGCTCGAATAAATATCGCTTTCCCCGAAACTCATCGGATGAAATTGTCAAGGAATTCAAAGCCATCATCCTGCGCGATCGCTGAAAAGAATCATGTTTTTCGCGGTGTGAATTCATGATTTTCGTTAGCGCGCCTTTCACGTGTCGCCGGCAATCGTCGCGCAAAGCTCCGTCGAGAGGCCCGCGCACGCGGAAGCGCATCGCGCGGTCCGCGAGAAGGCGCAAGCCTGGCGCGGAACGGGGAGAGAGACTCGCGAGGGCGTTTAGCGCGCCGGCGAGCATAGAGACATGCAAATGAGGCTCGAAGCGTTCGGGATAGTTTGGCCCGTTACTAATGTCGAAGTAGCGCGTAGCTCGCTTGATGACGGGCCCGGGGCGCCGGCGCCGCACAGAGCGTACAGGGAGAGAGAAAGGGGGGGAGGGGAGGAGAGTAGTCGAGTGAGGCGCGCACAGCTACGGGGGGACGAATGCTCCTGCCACCGCCGGCTCGTCCTTTACACCGAGCCGACGAGCGCGCCTCATTCCGATCCCTGCCTTTGCCGGAATGCTTTCTGTCTGCGTCCGCCTACTGCCGACTGTCGCTACGAGAGTTAGCAGGTGATGAGTGGAATTCATGCACCGAAGTGTATTTATTGAACGCTGCTTAAACTTAATAATAATACGCAGCGCGCGATGTGAGAATGAGGGTGTGAATTTAGGCACGTTTGAAATCTATATTTATAAATGAAATAAAAACATTAACAGTTTAACAGTGTGGCAAAATAAAATAATTTATTTATTAATTTACTAAATTTCAGTATCCAGTTCATTTTATTATTCCACAAACAACTTTTGTAAACAAAAAATATAAAAAGAATTTATCAAATTTCTTTTTACATTTAGCAAATAGTGGGAAGTAGATACAGACGGGTATAGTCAGCCATCGCATTTCTTCATGATTTAGGTATTTAAGACAAAATAATTTATCCACCCACTGAATGTCAGTCTCTAGACCACTTTATTTTTTCAAAAGAAGATTATAAAAAATGAATATTAAAAGATTTTACCAAATTGCTTTTTATATTTAGCAAATAGTGGGAAGTAGATACATACGGGTATAGTCAGCCATCGCATTTCTTTATGATTTAGGTATTTAAGGCAAAATAATTTATCCACCCACTAATTATCAGTATTCAGGCCACTTCATTCTTCCATAAAGAACTTTGTGAACAAAAAATATCAAATGATTTTATCAAAATTCTTTTTATATTTAGCAATGAGTGGGAAGTAGATGCAGACGGGCATAGTCAGCCATCGCATTTCTTCATGATTTAGGTATTTTATACAAAATAATTTATCTACCCACTAATTATCAGTATCCAGGCCACTTTATTTTTTCAAAAAGAACTTTGTAAACAAAGAAGTTTAAAAATATTAGCATAGAACTCTTTATAACCGCAAATTATATGAAGTATGAAACAGGCGTCCATAGTCATCTTATTTCTTCAGCGTTTAGGTATCTAAGTAAAAATAATTTATCCATATACTAAATATAAATAGCCAGGCCATTTTTACTTAAATACCTAAATAAATGAGATGGCTGGCTATGCTCGTCTGTATCTACTTCTCATTATTTGCCACATAAAAAGGAACTACGGTAATTTCCTGTAATCGTCTTTGCTTATATAAGTTGTTTTGTAATCAATATGTTATATAATTCAACAATCGTGAAACTTTAACAATTTGAAACTTTAAAAATTATATTGATTGAATCGCCGCAAGCGAAATATTTTATTCAAACTTCGACCGCGCGCTATACCGACTACCCTAAATAAAACATCTATCGGGGGTCGATCGCACTATCAATTCTTCTTCGTCCGCCAGCTAGTGCTGTTGACGTGAATAGATGGAACGTCGTTAAACTCGCGGCACGAAAAAAACGGCAAAATTCAAGCGCTCCTCGCTAATCGAATTTCAACAGTGGAACATTGGGCCGCGGAAAAGTTGCGATTACTGTCCTCTTCCCCCAAAGGAGTCCGCGAGCTTTGCGCAAGTGCGCTTCTTGCTTTTGTGCGGGAGGCGCCGTCGCCGCGTCTAGCCTTTCATTTCTCAAAGTCTCGCGTCGGAGTCTTTTTCGCCCGGCCTCCTTGTAACTCGTTTAAATGAAGCAACGCGCTAATGGATTCTCTTTTGGCGCGTGGCGCGCCACCTCCCCGTAAATGCAGGCGCCGCGAGAAAAGTGCGCGAATTATCTCCCCGCGTCGCGCGTCACACGTCGGTGCGCAAAGGGCGTCGTCATTTTGACGTCATGAAATATTCGCCGACGCACGACGCCGTTGATTTTTATTTTGAGTTGGGGTTTTGGAGGCTCGACGCTCGG
The DNA here is from genome assembly GCA_900480045.1 of Eurytoma adleriae. Taxonomy (NCBI): domain Eukaryota; kingdom Metazoa; phylum Arthropoda; class Insecta; order Hymenoptera; family Eurytomidae; genus Eurytoma; species Eurytoma adleriae. Next base: position 698,190 of record UXGC01000003.1, on the reverse strand, counting down.
GGGAATTAAGTTAGCTTTGCCCTTTTGATTAAGCGCGCTCTTTTGTAATTCGACCAGGAAGTTGCGCGCTGCCCTGCTGACAGTTCCCTCGCTGAAGAAATAATTCTGCCCTTGAATTAAAGACTCACGGTTGCCGACGTCTTGTTCCACTTGATGATTGCTACAAGTATCTTTAAAGTTTAGTTTCAGACTAAAATAAACGAGGTAATTTAGTAAGCCACGAAACATTACTCAGCCTACATTGCACTTCAGATTGTTTGTACCTACAGCAAGCAAACTTTAGCAAATTTTTTAAGTTGGCCCTCTGGAATTTTAATGATTTCTTTGTAATACATAAAACTTTGTAGAAAGTAAATTAAGATGATAAAAATGTACTGCGAAATTGAAAAGTTTCTACTACTTCAAAGATATTGTTTACAATTAATGACAATTACACACGCACAATAAGACTAACGATCTAAATTACACACTTTGATTTTACAAAGTTTTTCTTTTATTAAAAAAAGTATGTTTTATGAAATTAATAGTATAAATTAATAAAAAAATATTGTACCAAATTATCAAAAGGTTAAATATTTCGAAAAAATTAACAAAAATTTTGTAAACATCAATCGTACGCCTAAACCTATATAAACTCAAAATTTAAAGAGATTAGTTTTTATGTAAGTACTTAGCGATTACAACTAACGCAGCTGACACGAGAAAATAGCGCACTTAAAACTGATTTAAAATCCTTTCAGGACATAAATTCAACAGGTAAAAAAAGCCCCCGCGTTAAGTATCAAAAAATGAGCGAAATTCGCGGATAAAAAGTTGGAGCTCGTTTATTCCGGAGCTTCAAATTGAATGCGACAAAATCGTCCGATTTAAAGAAAGAAGAGCCGCGCAGTTCCCACGGTGGCTCTCTCTCTCGGTCCTATAATTTATGACAGCGTGAAAAATTGTTAATGACGCGCGCGGAGGTCGAAGCTTCGCGGCAATAAAAACGCCGCCTCCCCTCCCCCTGCCGCCGGGCCGCTTACAATTAAAAGGGACGTTTGAAAAAGCGCCGAGCCGCGTAATTTATAGTCACGGAATGATAAAATTCCCGGGGTTTTGCGCGCGGCCCAAGTCTCGCCGCCCGATGGGGGAGATCGCGCCGAGGTGGAGAAAAATGTCGGCCCCGGGACGCGCGGAGACAAAAGGCGAGTGAAAGTGGCGGCGCGGATTAAAAGCGACAAAGCGCGCGCGCCGATAAAGGGCCCCGAAAGGAGCCGGGCGATTTTTTTTTCCTTTCCGCGCGCGCCGCTCAAGTTTTCGAGCCCGGCGGACGTAATTCACGCGACTACCGGAGCCGTAGCGACGCGACAGACGGAGATAAACGCTCGCCGGGCGTCAGATAAACCGAAGCCGTTCGTTAGTTCTGCCTTGAGACTCATCCCTTTCCTTCCGCGAGGCTCGCAGCCTCTCGTACCGAATGCGTGAGGTGTTGAAACATTTTCGCGAGCAGATGTTTCGCTTGCGTACCAATGCGAATGGATTATTTTTTGAGTTTCAATTTTACCATTCTTGAAAGTTACTTTTCCTTCGAGATATTGTTTGAAATAGCGTTATGATCAAACGCATTTAAAAAATCAAAAATATTGATTTATAATGTAGCTATAAATTAACACGTCTTGGGCTGGTTAAAGTATTTTAAATATACATAAGAGAGAATAAGACAGTCAGACTTGGAGATAAAGAAAAGATAACTCAAATGTTTTCTTGAGATAAATAAAAATATGATGACGATTTTCTATGCACCGACATATAGGTTTCCTATCTAATGCATCTATGCAGGCGGATTACATTACGACTATTGACGTTCAATCGGGGACATCATCAAATTTCCAAAACGTACCATACACCAGTACATTACAATAACTAAAGGGAAAATTTAATAGTAACTCGACACTTGAAATATTTATTGACTCACACAATAAATAAAATTTGTCATAAACCCAATTTAAGTACATTCACTCAATACAAAAGCAGTTTTAAGAAAATTCTCTTCCAAACTGTAGTTACATTTTTCCAAAGTTAAAGGGATCATAGAGAAACAACCACACAAGATGGCATCCCCTAATTAAACAGAATTGACAAAAACAAACATAAAATTTACAGGAAAATCTAAAAAAAGGGAGCCATCTGAATAGAAGCAAAACGAAAAAAGAGAAATAACCATCGCTAACCGTTTTGCCAGTCAAAAAGGCCAAGAGAATTATTTCTCGAATTACTTCCAATTAAACGCCGACGTCTTTACGCAAGTGTAATGAAGAGGGAGTCTGGACGGAATCGATCGAATGCGCGCATTGTGCGTTCGAGCGTTAATCCGGGAAAAACGCTGTAATTACCTGGCAAGAAATTAATATTCGGTCTGTATAGCGAAGCAGTACCTTTCAAAAAACTTCGTCGATGGTTTCATAATGGAATGAAACCGCAGCCAATAAATTGGCAGCTGGCTTCCTCACTCAATTTATCGATTTTAATAAAGAATCTTTCGTGAAAATTTATAAAATTGAACTTTGTCTTTATTAAGATATTCAAAACTTATAAATATTAACTTGAAGACGTGAACTTATTAAAGTGTCATTAAAATTGATAATTTTTTAGTTGTGCATAAAATAAACGTTATAAAATAATATTTTTATTATTTAAAATACTTTTCAAGACGAAGTTACTTCATTTTACCAGCTTTGAGATGTCGTAGAATGAACATGTAACCATAAAAAATAGACATTTTCTGAAAGTAGTATATTTCAACTTGAAAATATCCAAAACAAACTTTTACCAGGTTAACTCAAAACTTTTTTTATCACCTTGACAACTTTCTCCGCGAGAAAGCAATAGCACTGTCAGAGTGAGGAGGGAAGGTGCGCGGATGAATTTTTATTTCTCATCTTTACGTTATATTTATAAAACTTCGCGATGAAAAAAACGTACCATCCCATTGATTTTAGTTTTACTACTTTTAACCGCTAAATAAAAAATGCTAACGTAAAACAAGAGTTCATTAATTTTTTACTGGGCAGTAAAAAAAGGCGATCTTTTTGCTGTATCAGCAACGATGTTTAAGCTACCCGGGCTCGCATTTTTCGCGTAAATTATTCATTTCGAATTTATCTCATAAAGTAAACCCTTCGAGTCTTAACGGTTACTTCGCCGTGGTCTTAAAACTTCCATCCCTCGAATGTGAAAAAAATACATAAAACCTACAGCCACCGGCCGCAAGTAAAGCGCGCTAATAATATACGAAATATCGCGACTGCCAAAACTTAAAAAATAACAATCGTTGCCAGCACGAAACTCGGCCATCCATATCAAGGCCACAAAAAAGCTCACATTGAGGAAGAACAAAAATAGAAGAACTATATATCAATTTCCCGCGGCACGTATCAAAGGATCGGCGAAAATTAATGCACCGGCTTCTGGCGTATCAGCCAAAGTCGCGGGCCGAAGCGTCTCCCGGTTTTCGAGAAAATCGAACGACCCGTCACCCTTTAACCCACGCGCTCTCCATTCACTTTTGTTTGACAAAGACATCCAGGTGTCCGCGAGCTCTTTTTAAAATTCATCACACCGCCGCGCGCGAAGGCGGCCCCTCCCGGCGCACAGTCATCTCGCTCGGGGGAGGCGGCGACGCCGTGAGAGAGAAAAGCCGAAGGAGGAGATTTCCTCGCAGGGAAAAGGCAATAAAAGCTCGCTTCGCGAATGCCTCCGCGTTGTGACGTCGCTCAATCAACAACTCCGTCTCCCCCTCTCCGAGAGCGGCGCTCTTCGATTCGTGCCTTTTTTCTCGCCGTGCCCTACATACCAGTCTCCCCCTCTCTCTCACCTTCCTCCTCTTTTTTTTTCCTCCTTATTATTTCTGGAAACCGACGGCCTTTCCTATTCCCCCGGCGACCCTTTGCAGACTTAACGCATGACGCCGACTGCAGGTCGCGTGTACATCATAAGGAGGCGCGTGCGGGAAATGGGAAAAGCGCGGGGGCGTAGAATAAAGCGGCGCGCGCGAGGGAAAAAGGTATAAGGTCGCCCTAATATTTTTCCTGGCGCGGGGTGGATATATATACGTGTGTGCGCGAGGATCGGGGGCAGGGGGTGAGAAAAGCGACGGAATAGAGATATCGCGCGGCTTCCTTCCCCCTTTTGCCGAGCGCAGTCGCTCTCGCGTGCTATCGACTATGGAGATGCTTAAGAATCCCGTCAAGATCGTATTGGCTGTCAGACTTTGAGCCGGCGGGCGCTCGCTCGAACGGGCTGCGGGTACGTTTCTCGCTCGAGCCGCCGACTCTTTCTCTTTCGCTTTTTCTCTGCCTCCTTCAGACCCCTTCTACCTCGGTACCCCCTCTCTCTTTCGGTATACTCTTTCGGCGTCGCCTCACGAGCTGCGATTTCGATTTCTCCCACGTATTTGTATGCACCTGTCTACCTGTGATTTTTATAAGCTCCCAAGAACTGTATTGGAAATAAGTGTTTTCTGCGGTGAAATTGCTTTATCCCGCTGATATAATCGATGCTTCAAATCGTATAAAGACATTGGTGTTATTTAGCACAGTATTATTCTTTTAAGCTGAAATAATGACTTGAATACTTTATTGATTTCTTTAAAAATAAACAGACAGACGTTTGGTGCGTTTTGTGGAAAGTTATTTTATTTTGAAATATATTTTATAGTAAATTTAGTTAAATGAATAGGTCAGTGTAAGTGATTTTTTATATTTTTGTTTATGAATTAAGGGAAGTCATTTAAGTAATTGATATCTACTTATTTACGTCGTTGTCATGATTAAATTTGCATAAAACTGATTGATTAAATAAAATAAATATTCAGGTGTATATTTTTCATTTCATTTTTTGTAAATGCTGTGCATATTTGCTGAGTAAAATACCCACCAAATAAAGTTGCTTTAAAACAGCAATAAAAAATACCTTGTATGCACTTAAAATATTCTTTTTCTTTTTCCTCCATTTAACTTTTAATTATGTATGCAGACTTTATAACTCGCCCATTGCTTTCTTTTGAAAATTTTTATAAAACATCACAAGCCCATTTGTTTGCAATAAATAAATATTCATAAAATTGAATATTTTTTCACGTATCAATTACGTCAGTGAACTTTTTTACGTTCCCTCTGATTTTTTCATGTATTACATTACAGACATGATTCACTGGCAGAATACGTAAGCTAAATAAAAAGATATTTTTACCTCTGTATATAGATGAATGTCTAAAAAGAGGGAAAAATGTAAATAACCACATTTCGCCCGACGGTACGAAATAAATTCCCTTAATCAAAGAGCAAAAGCTCCCGTCAATTTGGGTCAGCGTATCACCCCGAGGACTCTCGAAATCGCTTACGAGACATGAAATATACACGAGCTGCGACGATCGCCGGCGACTCAAAAAAAAAAAGAACAAACACATCAGGAAATCTTCACGCGCGAATCCGATTTACAGATGATCCCGAATCAGATTGCATAATAATATATTCGCGGGGGATCGCCCAGGGCTCGCGACGCGTCATAAATCACGCAAAGACTTCATGTTTACGCGAGCGCGCGAGATTAATCCATCTTGCGCGTCCCAAAAAAGCAAGAAGCCCCGGAAGGAGCAAAAAGGAGGAAGAGGCCGTACGGCGGCGCGCGCAAAAAAGAAAAGCTCGGTCATACTGCCGAGCCTCGCTCCGATCGCGACGTTCCTGCTGCCTCGTTCTTGCGATATTATATTTATTCCGCCTCGCCGGCGGGCCAACCTCGTCCTGCTCGAGTAAAAGTCAAAAAAACCGTTAAAGCGGTAATACGGCCGGGCGGCGGCGGCACGTAGGTATTCGCGTCGGACTGAAAAATACGGGCTGCCGGGGCAAGGGGGGAGCTTCTCCCCGGCTCCGACTAGCTTGAATTATAGCGAAATAAAATAACGTTCGCGCGCGAGACTGCGCGAAGTATAAGGCGATGTTAAAGCGCCCACGACCCGCTGTTTCACCTCCTTTCTCCGCCTACCGATTCTTTTTCTGTTTAAAATTTTTTTTCTCTTCTCTCTCTTTCTCTTGCGATCTGTCCTCTCGCCCACGCGCGACCATTCACCTACGCCGAGAAGGATAACAGTGGAAGTGGGAAAAAGTACTCTCTCGAGTGTAACCAAATCCCTTTTTTTCTTTTCTACGCGAGGCAAGACTTGATGCGACTGATCTGCGATTTACCGTCGGTTATATAATATTTTAAATTATTAAAAGTAGAGTGCAAAAAAAGATTTACAATTTACTATGTAACTCTGTAACTTATACGAAATGCAGGCTCATTGATATTTTATAAATGTATTTAAAGTAGTCTTTTTACAGTCTGCATTCCAAATTTTATAAAAAAAAAAATACCTACTAATTATCTTATAATTAATTTAATAAAACTGCTAGCCTATTTCGCGAAATTATTCACCGCGGCCTATAAAAAATGTAAAAGTAACAAAAATAAAGCGCACCACAAATATTTCCATTCGAATAAAACGAAAAGCGCGGACGTCAATTTTTTACGCCAAAATCTCGGTCCCTTTGTAAATAAAACGCGCTTTTTTTTTATATTTGACAGGCAAATATTTAAACCTCCCGGGGAATGATCTAAAAAATTGTTTACAAATTTTTTTCCGTCACAGTTGATAGGCGCGCCGTAGCGCGTTACGACCGCCGCCCTCCCCCGCGGCCGCGCTCGCGCGCCCGAGGCTCGAAAGACGAAAAATAATAGGGCGCTTGGGTGATGAATCGAGCGGATGCCACGGCGCGGGACGAGCGCGATTCTTCTCTTTTTGACGACGCGCTGGCAGGATAATTTATATCGCGCGTCTGACTATCGCGCGAGCGCGCTACTTAAGCGAGTGACGTGCGGCCGCGTCAGACCCTCCTCCGGCCGCCGCTCCCCCTCCCTCGCCGGCGAGTGAATTTTAATGGAGAGCTTCATTCGGCGGCTTTTAGTGCGGTCTATCGAATTATATCGTCGCGCGCGATGCTGAGAGTGCCCCCCTTCTCCTCCGCTGGGTACACGCTTTTTTCGGCGCTCCCTTGAATAATTTATGACGCGCTGCCCGGAGTGGCGAGATATTACGGGGAGGCGCGGGGGATTAAGACACTTACTTTTTATTAGGCACTGTTAACTATCTTTTCGAGGCTCTCCTCCGAAGTGAAGCTTCTCTTTTTTTCGGCGCTTATCGTCAGCGTGACAATGAAGTTACGCGAAAATAGCGGGGCTAAACTGATGGCTTCGTTCCTTAAACGTTGAAGCAGTACTTACGATAATGGGTTAATTTTATGAGTTTAAAGTCTACACCCTCGAGTGTAAGCTTCAATGATGACCAACAACACACTTGTCTTTGTTATGAATATGAAAATATACTACCCCCAATGAGCTAAAGTGAGCAATTAGCTCACAGTGAGTAACCTACATTTCCTCGATTAAGCTCTATCGCAGTAGTAACAGCCGGATACGGTCAGACGACCCGTTTCACAAAAGCAGATTCCATTAATTTTTCTTCTAAATTCGGCATCACATTTCTCGCCTCGAAACGTCCCTTTAATTTTAAAACTGCAGCTCGAAAGTGTCCTCGTAAAATCATCCCTGAATGTGGAGGCAACTCCGTGACCGGGCATCCTGATCCCAACTCAAGCCCTGCGCAGTAAGCAGAGTAATCAAAGTATTTTCCAGAAGAAAAACTAAGGTCATAAATAAAAACACCGTGCTTATTCCCCGTCAATAATTCAGAACAATCAGAGTACCTTCAGCGGGGGATATGAAAAAAAAAAAGGCAGCGGCGTTCCCCGAGGCTCTACAGCCTCGCCAAAATTATCCAGCTCACCACCCCTCCTTTCTCGACGGTGCTTCTTTTACGAGGCTCGCCGCGAGTTTAGCATAGGAGCGCGCGGGCATCGCCCAGTAGGCGTGATTTTATATAAAGCGTAACTCGTAAAAAGAGAATCGGTACAGAGGAGCGGTGGGCGCGCGCGAGCGCGCCGCGGTACCCCGAGACCTCGTTAATAAGTAATGCGGGGCGGTAAAATTTTAGAGGTCAATAAAAAGTGGCAAATGGTTATCCGCGCGCGGCCCGTGCGACGCGCTGCCCTCGATTCCCCCCTATCCTCGGTAGGATTCGCCCGCCCCTCGCGAGAGCTAAATGACGACAAAGGAGAGAGGCGACTTAGGGGGAGGGGGGCGAGCTCCGATCGCGATATGACGCTAATATTTCGTACGCGACGCGAATGAGCGCGGAGGACCCCGCGCTAATACCCGCGCGCAGCGGAGAGGGCGCGCTTTGGAAATTTATGGAGCGTCGCGCGGTAGAGGCGTAATTCGCTAGTAATGACCGCGAACGCGCGGTTTCGCGAAAAACGCGCGGGGCGTGTTTGCACCGCGATCGGGATGCGCTTTAGCGCAAAATTGAATTTAATAATGCGCCGCTTGTTAATGATAATTAAAGATTCATCTTTGAATAGGTTTCGAGGGTCGCTGAAAGCAAATTTACGCGAGTTAAATTTTTTCACCCGTCCCGCGAGCTTGTTAGGTAATTTCGCTGCGGATCAGCGGACGAGTTTATTACCGTGCGCGCGTTAATGCTGCATCAAAAGGGAGGTGGGCGGTCTGTACAAACGGTGAAACCAGCATTTTTTTAAAGCGGAAATTTCATTACGCGTTTCATTTTTTAACACTTTAATTCGGTTAATTCGGTTCAAAACGGGTTGCTCTTTACTTACTATCGCATTTTTTTGATTACTTAGGTTTTATTGTTATATTGACACTTTTTTTCAAAACTGATAATCATAAAAATTTACAAATTATTGAAGACCTATCTGTACATTTAATATGTAAAGCTGTTATCATTTTTTAATTTTATATAAGAATAGTTATGTAAACTAGTATAGAAAATTACAGGTACACATAAACTACGTACAAAAACTTTAACTTTTAGAAGTTTTAAGCGCAACTAAACATTACTTGAAGAAAAATAAAAGAAAATTTACTATTAATTCTTGAAGGCGGGGGACATACTTCAAACGAGATAAAAATTGTCATACATTTTGGAAATACTACCATATTTTGTAAAAATTATCATAATTATGGCAAATTTTACTATAAAAATTGTAATTTTTCCAAGGATTAGGTATATTTTATTCAAATATTTTATACTAAATTTTCCTATTCAGTTTTCCCATTATCATATTGTAATCGCACCATTTACGAACTGCAAGCTTATCTCGATTATCACTGGAAATAGCCATTCAAAAAAAATGGCAAACAAGCCACACTCGCCGTACCCCCTGAAGAGAAAAGCCCCGAGGCAGTACAGCGGCGGCACCTGGCAGGCCCGCTTTACGGCGCAAAAGTTGCAGCGTCGAAGACTGCGGAAGGCGAGGTGCCCGCGTAAATCACCGAACAAAGGGAATTTTCATTAATCGAGGCCTCGCGCCAGCAAGAAGTCCGTCCCGGGGACAAAGGCGGGAGACAAAGGCACCCCCGTCCCCCGGAGGCGTCGCTTTTTCCACCGGCCGCGCCGCGCGCGCGCCGAATGAAACGCGCGTAATGCGACCAATTAATAAGTATTAGCGTGGCCCGGCCGAGCAAAATAATGAGGGCAGCTCGGGCCGCCGCGCCCGAATGATTCCGCCGCGGCCGCCTCGACGACGAGTAATCCTGACGTACGATCGAGCGCCTAGGCGCTACGGGCCGCCCGGCCCGCCGAGAAAAGGTGAGAGAGGAAAAGTTCTTGGAGGAGCCGACAGTGGCCCCCCCGAGGATCTCGAGATAAGACCGAGGACCGAGGAGGACTTTCGCGAGATGGATGTATTTTTTATGTACCTCCATTTTAAGTCCCCCCCGCCCCTCGGCCCCCCGTACTCCGCGGGGATACGCCGATGACGTTGAGTAAGAATCGTTTGTGTTATTGCGGGACGGATCCGGTCTCTTCTGCTTATCTTTTTTTTTATATTTTCTTTTATGGGGTAAGATGCTGGCGGAAAAGTATTGTTGGTGCAGGAGATGGAGACTGTTAATTACTCCAAAATTTTCTGGAGACAAAAAAAGGCGACGCGACGACCTAATTTAGTTGGCATCGGATTTGCGGAGAAAACAAAAAGCTGTGTTTCGTCTGAAACTCCGACGAACTTGTATTAAAATGATAAATAGTAAATGTACGAATGCTTAGAAAAGCAATTAAAAACATTAATATTAAGAAAATATCAATTAAGCATTTTATTTAAAAATTAGTATCTTTCCATTTGCGACTGATGACTATTCAATATTTTTTACTCGGAATAATTAAAAAAGCTTTTTGGTCTAGTCAATTCTTTTAAATATGAACTTATATTTCGAGCTAATTTTTAATTAATTATCTAAGTAAATAATTAAATTTGCTACTAACATGCCAAAGCAATAATTTTATATCAATAAAATATACACACGCAATGTTCCATAATAACGTTACGATTAATTTACGTTTAAACCATCATTTCCATCGCAATTTTCTCTCAGCTCTCAATCGCAAATATTTGGGCAAATTGCGTGAAAACAAAATTAATTACTCACCATCAATGAATATTAACCGCTCGACCCTATGTATTTTTAAATACCCGCCTAAATGAATCTTTTCTCGTTACCAAAAACGATCAATGAGGAGAAAGCAGACAGGGACAGAGCGATTCTAAGTAGAAAGATAATAAAAAAAATGGCGAATCCAAAGTAGCCGGACGAGGGGTACAAATTACGGTGAACAACGGGGCGCCTAATTAATTTCTGTTATTAGTCGCTACAAGAATGAAGGACGGACGCTGCTTTCGCTCAGGAGAGCCGTGTCGGGTAGAGCGGAAGAAACGACGGAGGGGGTTGGAGGAAAAAAAAACACCAGCCGAGGAAAATGTCCTCGAACCATCCGCGAGGGAATTATATAGTCTTTAGGCGAGAGGGAAAAAGACGGAGACAGGGAGGGAGAGAGCGAGGTCCGAGTCAAGGAGGGGAAAGGACCCGCTTGATATCCGGGATGCTTAAAGTGAATGAGCTAAGCAAAAAAAAGGGACGAGGCCAGGTATGATGAAAGTGTGAAAAACAGGCAGGAGAAATAAGGCTGGAGGATGAGTGGATGTTTGAGGAGCGAGCACTTTTCCGAGTAACTTTTTTTTCCAGTGCGTACGTGCGGAGTATTATGATAATTCGTTTCGCCGTACCATAATGGCACGCAGGTTTAATGCGCGAATTGAAATATTGACATTAATTCACGGGAGTTACAAAAGAAGTCCCCGAGGCGAGAGTAGACGGGGAGACCTCATTTATATTCATTAAGACCCTCATTATAACGTCAAATGAATTTCCAATTGTTTCCTTTCGCTTTCTTCGGGCGCCTCGCCATTCTCCCGCGGGAAAATCCATTCCGCGCCGTAATTTTTCATCGCGCCGCATTAATTGTTTTAACAACAAAAGCCAGCTGATAAAACGCTCCGCTTTCGTACCGATAAAGTGTACAGCCCTCGATTTTCAATAATCACAACCGCTCCACTTGGCGCCTCTCGCTATGATCCTATCGCGGGGGCACAAATATTCCGGGAGTCGCGGGGGAGCGCGAAATTCCGATAACCGATCGCAATTTCCGTGATTTCGGCGTAGCGGCGATAAATATAAGTAAAAAGTAAAAAAGAAAGCGATCGGTAAATGAATACAACGCCGAGAAGGCAAGGCCGAGGAAAATGGAATGATAACCTGCCGACGCGTGCGCGCCGCGGCCCCGCATCGATTCGCCGCGCTGTGTAGTATTTAGAGGTGTACACTTTTTCGAGCACCGCCGCTAGGAAATACACACCGGGCCGAGATCATTAATAAAGCGGCCAACTTCCGGTGCCCGTTTTTATTTCGAGCTCGCGCGGCGAGAGAGTCCGCGCGCGCTTAAATCAACGTTAGCGCGCACGGGCTAGCCCGCGCAAACGCGGACACCCGGCTTAAGGTGGCTCCGGCGAACTTCAAAATACATAAATCTGAAAAATAAAAATACCAGTGGAAAGTACAGATTATAAGCTTTTGTGAGGTAATGTTATTTGATCGGGTTGTCGGGCGGACAAACTACTGGATTTATTCTTGAATGTAGAAGTTTCAAGATTTCGGGGAAGGTTAAAATTTAATATTTTTTAATGGCTTTAATTATTAAATAATGAATGAAATTGCAGCCAGCACTTTACGTCTTATATTTTAATGATTGAACAAACAATACTATTTGTTTCTTATAAAAGTCTTTTTTCTAATAACTATAGTTTATTATACAACTGACTATTTAATAAATTTCATTGTGAAAGTATCTCTTCAAGTAACGATCCGTTGTAGAACCTGCTATTCGCCACCTTAAAATCGATTTACCGAGAGCGACACAAACGACGTGGATTCACGCCGATTCGCAGAGTTTATATGTTTACTTTTTTTCAGGCCGTCGACGGAGATCCGCGCGATTCTCCCGCGAGACCTCGAATGCTAATGGTCCTAAGGGGGCGACGTTTCTTTCGACGATCAAGTTTGGGTCGTAAAAAAGTTTATTGGGTTTTCGCGTTTTCATTTGCCATTTATTACTCATTTATCTTACAATCTCTCGGCTCGCGTTTGATTAGCTCGCCATTGTACAAGTTTAATGAAGGCGAGGGAGAATTTTTACATAGATGTGTACATTTTTTAACGCTACTTTCGAAAAGTACGGAGAAAATAAACGTCGTTGACTTATAAAATATTACGCATGTCGCAATTGATGAATCGATGACGGATTTATTGTTTGGAGCGGAGAATTTTTTTCGAATTCGCAAGCGTTTCGCCCGTAAATTTGTAACTGGTATTTAAATTATTTCGCTCGCATTTAAATATATTTTTCAGTGAAAATATTTGCCAACGCTGTCCATTACAATTTATTAAACAACATTTGTTTCGCATTTATTATTTGTTTTCGTTTTTTAGAAGAAAATATTTGTTTTTAAGGCAATTTGCTGCTAATACCTACGAAAATTTTTAATTTACGCTACGTAATATGCAGTTATTTTTCACTTGATGAGTCGTACAACTACGAAAAGCAATTATGCTAACCCATTCTTTAGATTATTTATTAATAAAGCACTTAAGTAATTCTTAAAAACGAATGCAAGACTGAAAAAAATAAACGATGCCAAGCGGTTTTTGTGCAATAAAAATTTCAAGTACAATTAATTATTTTTTCACTTAATTTTTCATAAATTATTTTTTAAACTGTTCTGCATCGTTTCTATTTTTTCCAATCTCTATATAAAGTTCATCCCCGTCAAGCTAAACATTTTATAAACAAAATCCAGTAAATGAGATTCCTAATAACGAAATAAAAATCGTTGTTCCGGTAAAAGTTAAATTCATAAAAAAAAATGATGAATAGACGAGTACACTGAAAGTTTTATCAATTTTTCAGCTGTTTATTCTACAACTACTGGACTGGAATTTGAATTACTCGCATCTCCACTGTTCGTGGATTAAAACGATTTTGTCCGTAATAAAAGCATTGTTAAAAGTAAATTCCAATGAATGCGAAAAAAATAAAACTCGCTGCATTTTTGACGAGTGCGCTCTTCCGCTGCGAAACAAAATCAAACGAGTGTAGGCTTGTTACACTATTTTTCGCGCCAGCATTTCTCCCTTAATCAACCGAGCTCCCCCGGAATTCCCGGCTCGCTCGATTCCGCGATCTAATATTCGCAATTACACTCGGTTCGTCAACCTTTATTCCGACTCCCTCTCCCGCTCTTATCTCTGTTCTCAATTTATCCTTATCCCCGTACAATAAAGTCGCTTCTATAAAGGACATCGTAAACTACCGGCGGATCCTCGTAAACCGCATTTACGCCCTACGCGTCTTTGGTCACCTGCGAAGCATAAACCATAAAAGACGAAGACAGCGGCGCCGGGGTACGGGGCCACCTTGCGCTTCAAAAAGAGGAAAAAAAAGGGGAATACCCGTAGAAGGAGCTCGTAATACCCGCGCGCCTCGTCCCGCCGTAATAACGTAATAATAATATACAGTCGACCCTTTTTTTTCTCCCCGCGCGAAGCTCGCGAGAAAAATTCGGAGCGTTCGAAAATTTTCCGGGGGGGGAGGGAGGGCCTCGGGGAATTCCGGGGGGCTGATTCGATCCGGGGAGAGCGGGCGCAGGCACCGCGCGGCAGGAACTCTCTCATCGCATATTCGATAATCCGGATATCCGGTTACGGCGAGTCGTAAACTCGCGGCGAATGCGGCCGACCGCCGCAGCCGCCTCCCAAAAGTAATCGCCGCGGACTGCGGCGCACTGGTTATGAATTCATTATTTCGCCGGTGTCGCGGTAAAAGACGAATAGTTGCGCCGCCTCCTCTCCTTGTCGTCGTCCGTCGAGCTTCGCTACTGCAAGCTCCTCTCCGAATTCTCGGCCGACCTGCGAAATCGTAAAAATAGTCTGGATGAGCGGAGCGTAAAATCGTGAACCTGCCTCTGGCGGGGCCTGTGCATACGTGCGCGAGAGCAGTGAGATTTGCCGGGAATTTCGGAAATTCATAGAGGATCTTTGGAAGGGTATCGAGTGCGTTACGCGTCTGGGGTTTATGCTCTTCGCTTAAATTTTTACACTGGTTATGATGTGTATCGCACGGACATTTTATTACTTTGCGAAGGCAGTGAATAATTTTGGCATAATCTAATTCGTTGCTGCTCGCTCCGCGAATACTATTCTTACTTTATATTAAAGATTAATTTGTAAAATGAAAATTTAAACTTCCGTTATTGAATTAGAATAATTGCTCATTTAAATAAGATATGGAAAATGAATAATTGAATAACACTTGTTCTAAGTTAATAATAAAATTGTAATCCAATAAAATACTTATACAGAAGGAATATTATTACTTTATCTATTTCTGTTTCTATAGAATATGGATGAATGACTATTTTATTATTTCAGATTCAGTTTCATATATAAAATAGCTTTTTCATTAAAGTGTATGATTAGTACAAAACTAATTGAATTTCCTTATTAATTATATTACAACTGATATTGATAAAATAAATGGTTAAATCAGTTTAACAATTACATTGTGAATATTAAATAATATTGTATTATAAATTCCAGAGAACGGAATTAAAAAATTTTCAACCTACACTAAATTAGCCGTTAAACTATCGGAAGAGCATAAATTTAAAAAGGGGCAATGAGCGAAGTCGAGGAGGAAATAAGACGACTCCCTACCGTTCCTCGGCGAGCAGCGCTTGTCCGGGCTCGCGACCATCGAAACTTGGATATTGGCCCTCGACATCCGGCTCGGCGCCCGCTCGCTTCCTCGTCCTCCGCTTGTTCCGTCTGACTCTTCTCTGATGCCGATTTCTGGTCGACGTCGTCGCGTCCTCCTCCCTCGGGTCGCCCGGGGCCGGCGGCGGCACCGGCTGCTGCGCAGCTGCCGGGCTCGCTTCGCCGTGCAGGTACTGCGGGATACTCCTCAGCAGCCGCGTCGCTGCCGGGGGATTCTCTGAAATAGCGATCGTTAAATTTTCAATTTTGTTACTAATTAAACGCGTGCGGTTCAATTCGATCTTTTACGTATCGACGCTCGCGGAGAAGAAGACACTTCTGCGATGGTATATTGAAAAACGACGCCAGGCCACAATTAATTCGGTGAAGAACATTGCTATTTCAGCTTCGCTCGAAGAATCTGCAGAAACGAGAGGTTTCCATTTTCCGGAAAACCCGAAATAACAGAATCCTTCGTCGGATCGCAAAGTATCAATTATTTTCAGTCAACCTCCTTCTTCGCGATCGTCGATAGTTTCTTAGATACTCGATCTCATACAGACATTTAGTCTTCGATATTGCAGGAATACCATGAAGCTCGCACCGCGGAGGCCAGTGAATAATTGAAGATATAATAAAGCAACTCGGGTAATTTGATGGAGCCCGCTGCAGTATTTAGGAGTGTCGCACAAAGGAGGGAATTGGAATCGACGAGATTAATTAGTCACGGTGTCTAGTCAATACATCGCGAAATATCGAGGCGAATGAATATTGAACGACGGGGGAGACGCGCGGACGTGTCCGCAAACAGTGGCTTACCTCGGTCCGTGGCGGGCTCGATCGAGCCCGCCGCCGTCGAGTTCCAATCATCCCCGGGGCGCCGTTGAGTCGTCGTCGACTCGCTGAATAAGTCATCGGGCCGATCGCTCGTCCGATTCTCGCCGGCGACCGGCGCGCCCGCGGGCGTCGCCCCGGCTATTCCGCCGGAAATCAGCCGAGCCACCGTCGCCGTCGTCGCGCCGGGATTATCCTCGTTTTTCGTCTCGGAAATACCCGCGGCGGTGCTGGGATCCCCGCTCGGATCACCCGGGGTGGTCGCCTCGGCGCTCCTGAAGAAATCCTCGCCGCGCGAGGGGACGGCGGTGGCGAAGAAGTCCTCGACGCTCCTGGTGAGGGGCGCGCCCTCCTCGCTGGAGGCGAACAAGTCCACCTCGAGGGGGGCCTCGGTCTCGTTGGCCGCCGCGGCTTCCGTAGCGAAGAAGTCGTCCACGAAAGGGACCTTCTCCTCGGCGGAGGCGAAGAACTCCTCGACGCTCTTGGTCGAGTTGAACTCGAAGGAGAACGACTCGTCGCTGGCGGAGGAGGCGTCGCCATCCTGGAGGCCCCGGCGGAGCTCCTCCCGGCTGCGCTCGTGCAGCACCTCGTTCGCGGCGCTGCTGTCGTCGTCGAGGTAGCCGGGGGCCGCCGGCGAAGTTTCGTTTGACTTGCTTCCGCTCGCCTCGTTATCGGCGGTGGCGCTGGAAAAAGTCTGATTGAAATTCGCCCCCTCGGCCGCCGAGTAATGAGACGTCGTCGGGCCGTCCTCCTCGCGGCCGGAAAAGTTTCCGCCGCTCGGCTGGCTCCCCCCATTGTTGTAAGCGGCCGCGCCGATGGGGCTCGCATTAATCCGAGTGCTTCCCTTCCGCGCCGTTGAGCCCGATGTCGCATTATTCGCCTGTTGATCTTCGGATTCCGCTTCTGAGGCCGCTGCGTCGCCGCCTCGTCTGAGAACAGTCAATGGAGGGTCGTTAGGTTTTCCGGCTGCCGATGCCTGGAGAGATAAGGGGGGCTGGAAGGGGGAGGACCGCACGGCAAAGACGGACCACTCGGCATGCCGCGCGATCTTTCGCAGATCAAAGGCAATATGTTCGAGGAGACGATGGGATTCCTTTCGTCATTAATTTATTCGCGCTGATAAGGGGAGAATGAAGGAGACGCGATGGTTCACTAGATAGAGACATGATGTTGAAATAGGCGTGGTTATTTCGAAGAAATTTCTTTTTTCTTATTACTATTTTACTTTATTGAATTACATCTACAAGAAATATTGGATTCAAATAATGTAATTGAATGTTGTATTTAAAAATACGAGATCTACTTTAAAAAAATTGTAAGTTATTTTTGATTATTTTATTTAAGAAACTTTACTACCTGTCTAATAAATTTTACAAGACTATTGTAATTTTTCTTTCAGCAATAGTTTTCATAAAAAAGAGTAACTATTTTTACAACGAGATTGTACTTGTTTGAAAAATTCAACTTAAAAAAATGATTTGCTCACTAAAATACGTACTTTAAAAAATTTATATAATACTAAATTTAGATAAATTTGCAATCTTCTCAAATTTTTCAAGCATTTCTGTTAAGATTTACTTCAGCATTATGTCTATAATATAAAAATCTTTACAGCATGTCTTGTAAACTTTGTAATTTTTTACACAATAGCCACCGGTATAAGAATGCCGTAATTTTCGCCGTGAGATTTTTCTGTCCGCGGAAATTTAATAAAGTTTGACAACCAGCCACCTTTGTCCAATAAAAGGTGTACTTTATAAAATTTTTGCAGCAGCTCAAGTGTCGTAAAAGTAGCGTAATGCACGGCCCGCGGCAAACTTGAGAGGCAAGAAGAAGATTCCGCGCGTTAAAGTACAGAGGAGGAGGAGGGAGGAGCGAAAGTGAAAAGGGACGTTGGGAGCCGAACGAGGGATTGATGGATCGGGCGGTAAGAGGAAGGTAATGAGGGAGCCCCCCTCCTTCCCCCCGCGCGCACGCCGCTTGCATTGTTTAGCCGGGGCACTCAAGTTCCCGCGCGGAACGTCGATGATGCGAATTTCACGAGGCGTCCGCGACTGCGAGTGCGGGCGCTGATGGGTGAGCGAAAGCAAGGCTTATAACTGAGAGGCCCCCGAATGCCTGCGGTGCTCTCCCGGCGTTTCTCTCCCTTGATGGGAGCGCGCGAAGACGCGAAACTTTCGAGAGGAAAATAAGGCACTGATGGGTACGATGAGAAGACACTCGTTATGTGTCCCTAACGAAGTGATGAAATGCATCGGGATGACGAACGGGAGTAGAGTGTTAATTTTATCGTGTTAAGAGACAGTCTGGATAGAAACGTCAATATCTTGCCTGAATTCTTTATGATGTCATGTTACGCGTGACACCGACGTATCAAAGAATCAAGTGATCCTTCGTTGACAGTTTTAAAATTGGAAGAAGCGCATATTTCTGTTTGTGCATAAACAAGAGGTAAAATTTTTCTTCCTTTTTTTAATAAAATTTGGCACACATTTAGGGCTTGTTGAAGCACAGTTCAAGTATAAACAATAAACGTGCTTCTGTTATTGTTCGAATGTAATTAAGAAAACCAAATAAATTTTTTATTATAAATCAAAACTCAAGCTCACATATCAAGAAAATACTTTTACTTAGGCACATTTAAATCCAGTAATGTCTTAAAATAGGGAAAATTTTTTTTAAAAATTGCAACGTTGCATGAAAATATCGAGTTTCTAGAAGCTCTGTAGACTGAACGTTAATGATGCAAAATTATCACGAGCGACGTTGCAATTTTTTCGAAATCTTCCACAAGAATCCACGCAATTACTTATATACGTAGATAATGTGTGCAAATAATTCAATATTTAACCGGCCCTCTCCGCAGTCGATAGCTGTAGCATTTGTGGAAGTCCAAATTCCAGAAGGGCATATTTCTCGCTAGTCCACAGGATCATTTTGCATATTTAAAAAAGTAAATAGATTTTGATAGTACAAGTGAAATAAGATGAATACAAATTTCCATTACCTACATCGACAGATCATGAAGAATAAAAAAAGGAAGAAGCAACTGCGCGCGCACGCTGAAATTTTAAAGAGCAACGAGCCGATAATTCGACTGCACTCTCTAAGCGAACAAAGCGGAGCGCCTCGCGCATAAGGCAGATGAAAAGCGCAAGAAGGCCCGGGGAGCTCCTCGGGTATAAGGAGCTCGGAGTGCACGGGGCGCTCGCGCAGGCCGGGAAAGAGCGAGCGAAAGAAGAGCCCGGATAAAAGTGCCGGCGAAACCGAGCGGAGAGAAGCGCGCGAGTCATCGACTCCGCTCCGGCCCCGGCGCTCGTTTCTCTTCCCTTTGATGAATCAGCTGCTGAATTATTAAAGAAGCGTCGCCCCCTCTCCCTCCCTCTCGCGCGGCTCCGCGGGGCGCGCGCGCGCGCGCGCCTCAACTTTTCATATATCTGTCTCAACTCCCCGACGTCCTCCAAGGCACCCTGTACCCGGGAATTTCTCGCGGCTGGTGTGGATACGTATATACATGCGTATAGAGGAGGGTGCCTAGCTCTCTCTTTTCTTATTTCGCGGCCTCCGCCGCGCGTTACCCCGGCACCTTTATCGCGTAATGATTCTGATGGGCACCCCGGTCTACGCCAGCGCGGGTGCATAAGCGAGAGCGGAGAAACGCGTGTACGCGCGCAGTAACTAAGGACTTATTCTTCCCTCTCGCGCGCCTCGATTCCGCCGCCTCGAGAATTGCCTTTCGATAAGGCCGTACGTATGAATCTTTCAGAGGCTCCCGCGGCGCGCAGACTGCCGGGGCGAACGGGGCCGCGCGCTCGGAAAATTTCAGATATGCGAAATTTTCAGGTACATTAGGGAGCCGCTGATGCGTCGACGGGCCGATTTCGTTATTGCCGCGGAAAATATTGCGCGCCGCGTGCAGCGCGTTTCATTGTCAGGCTGCCGCCGGTCGAGTAGGCTGCACCGAAAATTATCGGTTTATTTTGTTGTTGGAAAATTGCGGGCTTATTTGCAGATCTGTAAAAGGGATTGTTTCTGAGAGCGGGGGTGCATTTGTGAGGCGCGACGTGTATTTTAATTTAATGCATAAAATCTGTCCCTTCGGCTGCAATTTTTAATCGACGTATTATTTAAGTTTATTTATCCCGATAATAAAATAAAATTTTTCATGCATTGATATACTTTTTATTATTACCTTTGAATGTTCATATTTATTTTTATTTTATTCCATGTTCTCAGCCTGCGAGAGCAATACACTGCACTAGCTTATTACTCGCTTTTATGACAATCTTTTTAAATAAAACTTTTTTAAAGTTGAACTTTTACGTGAATAATATATTCTGAAATTTGTTCTAAGAATTTTTTTTAATTAAGTAAAGTCACTTTTAAATAATAAACGTTTCTTTTTTTAAATTCCTTTTGATATTGGATTCCTCTTTTCTATTAAAACTACATTTAATGAAAGTTTTTTTATAAAAGAGATAATTAATTTTTATTGACGGAATTAACAAAACCACATTTAAATGATAAACATTTCTTTTTTTAAATATCTTTTGATTATGGATTCCTCTTTTTTATTAAAACTGCATTAAATGAAAATTCTTTATAGAAAAGAATTTTTGAAAAAGACGAGAAGAAAAGCCTATGGACACGGCTCAAACTCCCTGAAAAGACACCGCACTGGCAATGCGGGCATCTGGGGAGTTCGAGGCTCCCTTGCGGGCTTTTCGCTCGACCTTTAAAAAAAAATGTTTTATGAAGAATTTTCATTCAGTATAAATTTAATAACAGAGCTTCAAATGAAAAATGGGTTTTCATGAAATATTGATACAGTTCGAATATGCAAATTGAGAGCTGAGCGTTGCAGTCATATTTAATGTGCGCGATTTTCAGTCAATATATTTAAAGTACTAAATTTTTTTCTAAAAGCGAAAGAAGATTATACTTTTTTTATGAAATAGCTTTGAACTTTGACTGAATTTTACGAACTTACATCGCAGTAGATACTACGATGAGAAAAGTTGTATCGTTAATAATATACTTTTGCATGGATTC
This sequence comes from Eurytoma adleriae, assembly GCA_900480045.1. Taxonomy (NCBI): domain Eukaryota; kingdom Metazoa; phylum Arthropoda; class Insecta; order Hymenoptera; family Eurytomidae; genus Eurytoma; species Eurytoma adleriae. The sequence continues at coordinate 677,007 of UXGC01000003.1, read as the reverse complement.
ATGCGACTTATTTTATAAAAATTTATAGATTTTCAAATCTAATTATAATTCATGAAGTAAGACAATTCATTTAAATGATAAAGCGTAACCTACTTGATATTTTTCAACTTTCTTTTAAATTGATTTAATTTTTTAATTAGAGCTTTGCGCAGAACAGAATTTCCAATATATAATTCGTTCTAAGAATACAGCTTTCTATAATTAATAAAATGCCAACTCTTCAAGAAGAGTAATTAAACATTTCTCGCGCATCCGAATAAATACTTAACGAATCCTTTTAAAAATATACAAACCCTCGTCTGACCATACCGCCGCCTTTTCTACTTAAAGTCGAATAAACTCTTCAATCCAACTTATTCTTCAGCAAAACCTAAAAAAATCCCTTACCCAGGCCTTCGCTACCCCCGATAAAAAAGAGGGATAAATCAAAGTTAATGCCGTAAAAAAAAATGAATTACCCTTGACGGTCTGTCCAGTCGAGGCGCTCCTGACTGTCAAAGTAAGCGGCGAGAACGAGGCGCGACAGCCTCAGGAGACTGTCTCGCAGAGGCGTCCCTTCCGGCTGGCTGTTCTGGAGCAGCAGCAGCCTCGACCAGTCGGAAGGCAAGGCGCCGAAGGGCAGCAGCGTCCCGTTGCCGCTGCCAGCCTCGCTCAGCGGCAGCCCCGACGCGTTCAAGCCGCTCACGTACTCCTCGAGCTGCGACGCCTCCAGCAGTGCGCAGCGCTTCAGGTCGCAGCTGGCGTTCGACGCCGCGATCTCTGCAGGCGATAAAAATGGAATAAATACATTTTTTTTGTATTTTAGTATATGAATTGTGATATTTTTTGGGAGAGCGATGATGAAATTTGATAAGAAGTCACTACAAATTAGTAAAATGCACTTGAAGATAGTGGAATTTTCTCTACAAATCATCACTTACTGGAGCATATATCACTAATTTTAGTACATTTCACTAATTTTTAGTAGTTTTTTATTAATTTAATTTCAAAGGGTGATTGGATGGTAGTTTCGGGTATACGAACATTGTAATTTTTATCGAAACTATAAAATTCAAATTGATTGAAATAATAAAAGAAATTGCTTTAGCTGCACGGAGCTGCGTTTCGTAGTTATTTTTTATTTAATCGAGGAAACGTAATGAAAATTTTGTTACTATTGAGAAATACGATATTTCAAATCAGCAAATTAGTTCAGATTTTTTTTCCATTCGATACTAAAAAATGAAATGCTTGTTACAGCAGAAATTTAATATTTTTCAAAAAGCGTATCAAATTCATTAAAAAATTGTGGAATATATGAAATTTTTAGAGCGCTTTTTTTAGAAAACTTGATTGCTATTATATTTCATACGGTCCTAATTCGAGGCAAATAGTTTCGTATTTAAAAGTGTAATTTACACATTGCGGCACTGCAGTAATGTTGATACATATTCATGACTTATGAACTGTAATGCAATTATATGTAAAACTATACAGCACTGTAACAGATGCTCATGAAAGCTAAATAATTGTCATTAATTATAAATGAGTTACAAATTAAATGCCGCTCTAGTAATTTATAACAAATTAATGAATAAACTAGTAGTAAAGGACATAAATAACTTTAACTGTAAAATAATTCAAAGCAAACATGACGTATTTGTAATTAAACTATATAATGCAAACTTTACAAAACAATTTGTTAGCTGTCAATTAAATTAGAAACCAAATTGACGCACAATTAAAAATATAAAAATCAATTTCGAATCTCCCAAAATATAAAAATTCAATATCACCCGTGGAAACTATTCCTTTCACCCCCCAAAAAAGAAGCAAATAAGGAACCCCGCGGCAAAGAAACGGCGAAAGATTGAAAGTCGCGCGGAGGCAGTCGCAGGGCCGCCGATCGCCTCCGCAAACTCACCTGCCGCGGCGGATCGCGGCATCAGCATCAGCATCAGCATCAGCAGCAGGAGCGACGGGGACAGCGCGGCGGCGGCCGGGACGGGCGTTGAGCTCCGCGACATGACTGACGCCGCTGACGGAAGATTAGATTCTGTTTGGCCGGGCGGCGAACGCGCGCTCTCCTTCGCCCCGCCGCAATACCGGCGTCGTCGGCAAAATCCTCACCTCCCCCACGCGGCCGGCCTCGCCTTATACTGCAAAGTGAATTCGCGCGTCAGGTGAGTCGTCGGCGGCGATGACGCGGCCGTTGGCCCGGGCACGTGAGCGACGCAATCTCCCGCCGATTTAACGGGCGGGGGGGAGTGGCTTTCCTTGTTGCCGGGGGATCGATTGAAGACCGCGAGGAATTCGTCATTGTCACGCGCATCGCCCAGAACTTGCGGGGTACTTTGCCTTTTTGTCAATCGATTGCGAAATGCACTCGATGTCGCGTGAATGCGAGAATGGAAAAGGTAATGAGGAAATTCTTTGGAAAGTATATATAATATGTAATTCGTATAGTGATGTATTTTATGATTCTGAACGGACTTCTCTGTTAGGAAATAGTCAAGTTTTCTCCTATCGATTTTTCGCGTTTGTTTATTTCATCAAGTTAGTAACAATTTTTGAAATTATTTTTAAATGAATGAGTGAAGTAATACGAAAAATCGGTACACTATCTCTAAGAGAAATATTTTTGTAATAATTGCGGGGAAGCTCACAATAAAACAACCTAAAGCAAAGTGATGGTGGATCATTGTAATTTTTATCTCAATTTTGGACTGTCTGTATAAAAAGCTCCACAAATGTTTCCAAATGACAGAGCTTTTCCTGTAATAATTATGGAACTTTTCTGTTAAAAAATTATAGTACTTTATCCATAAACCAGTAAGATTTAGACAAAAATTACAGTAAACAATTGCATTTTTTATGCATTATTACGGCGCACTATCATTTTTACGTCAAAATTGTCCAAGTGACTAAATTGCAGAGAAGAAACTGCGCTATTTGCAGCAATATAAAGTGCAGCAATATTTTTACATTTAACATTTATACGTTTCTTTTTTTCATTCATAAATCAATCGCTTTTTCAAATTATAACAAGTACCATATATTTCAATCCGACTTCTCAATCGATCATTCATTCATGAAACTAACTTTTAAAAAAGCTCCATCCCTTTATCACAACAAAAAATAAAATAAATTTAAAAGCAACTATATAAACGAATTCCTAATCGCACAGCTGTTTGAAAGTATTTTAATTATCGGCGGATTGTCGTCGAATCTTGCGAGTAGCGTGCATTCTCCATCCTCTCCTTCTCGCCTTCCCTCCTCCTATACACTTCGAGCGAGTGAATGGGTCCGCCGCGATCGCGGCACGCGGATATTGGGGCACGCAGCGGGGATGCAAAGATTCCCGTTAGCCCCGAAGCTTCGCGCCCTCCTTGATGTATATTGGATTTTTGCGCGCTCGAAGCGAGGGCTGGGTCGCGCCAAAAACTCGCTGCCGCGATTTATTTCACGACGCTCGGGCGCGCCTGTCTCCCCCGCCGCGTCCCAATAAAAGGAGCCGCGAAAGTTCCCTCGCGCCGAGTTATTTTCGAAGGCGAGGGCTCGTTACGATATCGCCGATCCGTCTTGTTTTGTTCCGCTATTTTAATGACCGAAGTTCATTTTAATTGCGCCGTGAAATCCTCACTCGTTAATTTATGCATCTTCGCCGCCTTATTGACCCCCGGCGCCGGCTGAAAAGCCGGAGCCGCGCGCTCCCGAAAGTTTTAAACGCGAAACTCTCGAATGAGACTTTTAATGATGAAATATTTATTTAACGAGACCCGCAGCAGAATGAAATAAAAAATAACAAAAAGCAAGTTATTCGCCTTCGCCTCCGTAAACAAAATAAACGAATCGATCGACTCTATACGTCAAACTAAAAATTCTATATGCCCGGTAATGCAAAAAAAAAAAAAATTAACCGCGTTCAATTTTCAGCGGAGTGCGCCGGAGAACTCGTTAATAGAGTCCGGCTAAAAAGTTGCAATCGATCAGAAATTCCTTTTAAGCCCGCGCGCGCGCGCACGTCGAAAGCAAAAATCCGAAAGAAATTTCGCGCTGGCTATTCACGAGCTTCGGGGGCCGGTGGAAAAAAAAAATGAAGCGAAAATCAACCGGTCGAGTCAGTTTTTTTTTCTTTCGCGTGTGGCGCATGTGAATGAAAGGCCGAGCGCGCGCCGGCCTCGGCCGTGTGTGGGTGCGGCGAAACCGCAGAGTCGCGCGGCGGCGGCGACATCCGAGCCGCGCGCCCGGTGTCACATACGTAAAAATCGTCGAACTACCGGCCCGGCGAAGAATGCGTGAAAGAGGGGGGCAGGGGGACTTTTTGCATGAAATCGCCGGTGGGCCGAATTTCGCCGTCGACACCGGATGTGCAAAAATTTTGGCAAATTTTCAGCGAGGGCACTCGCTTTGCGCAAGCGGCGATTAAGTATGCGGCTTTCGGCCGCGTCTTTCGCGTTCGCACAATTTTTTTTTTGTTTCGAGCTTTATTCCCGGTTCGATTGGTTTGGACGCGAATTCATTTTTTTCTGTTTTTAAAGCGGCCCGGATTAATTTTTTACGATCGCGCGATATGATCGCGAGTTCGATTTGTTACAGAGCTTATCTTCACATGATTCTGATAGATAAATATTGTAAAATTATATTTGTATCTATTACTGTGATTGTTAATAAATAATAAAAATTACTGCTTAAAAAGTTTTGAACCATTGAAATAACAAAAGAAATATAATATGACTATGCTTGTCAATTGATTATAGTTAAGAATTAAGAATCTTGATTATTTTTAAAAACGATTCTTCAAGAAGCAATCTTTATTTAACAATTTTGTGATTTTCCCTTATTCCTCTTATTTAATAGTAAATTTCCAGCTATTCCTTTCCAAAGCGATTTATTAAAAAGTATTTCTTGCAATTTACTATGTCCTCCTATTCTTATCATACAAAATACAACACACAACACTTTCTATAAAAAGTCATACAGAAAAATCCCTCCAATAAAGCAAGCAGTAACTTGCGTAAAACAGTAACGTCCTTGAAATAAAGATGCAATCTTCCGTCACCATAAAATTCGTCGTTCATTTATCGAACGAGAGAAGAGATCCACCGCAAGCTAATCTCTCCTCGCGAGAGCGCGTGCAGCATTAAGATTGAAGCGAAGCCAGCAAAAAGCGAGCCGCCGGTGTGTGTACGTGCGTGCGCGCAAGGAAACGCGCGACTCGTGCACAAGCCGCGAAAAGCAAAGCATTCGTTATCACAAGGAATAACTTACGCTACGTTTGCGCCGCTACCGACAATAACGGTGGATCCGTCCGACTCGAAAAGGTAAGCAGCAGGGTGTGCGGTTTGCGCTCGCGTCTTCGCCCGCGGTGCACTTTCGCGGGGGTGGGAGGGTCGCGCGCGATAAGAGATCGGCCGCGCCGTCACCGCGGCATTCGTTAAGGAACAATGGCGACATTACTTACGCACTACTTAGCCCTCGGGCTCGCACCTTCTCTATCCATCTCTCTCCCTCCCACTGGCTCTCTATACAGCGCGCAGCATCATCGATTATCAAAGCCCCGGTCGTCATGGCGACGCTAAACAAGTGTGTTATGTCTAATGACGGACGGGCGGTGCGGCGTGGGTGGCTCTGTGCGAGCCGAGCATAATCGCCTACCGTGTAGCGCATTTTAAAGAGAAAATCCCCCCGGGATAAACGCGCCGATGATGATTAGTCTATTTGCAAGCGACTTTGGATACTTTGCGGATTATCGATTGATCGCTAATTAACGCTGGGCCGCCCCCGCGCACGCTGCCTCTTTACGCGTGGCCGAAATGCCGATCAACGCGAGTTTGGCGAATTAACATATTTTTTGTTGCTTCTTTTTTCAAAATTTTTATTCCTCATTTGATTGAATAGATAGGTAATGCATACGTTAAGAGCGAATGATTGAATTATCTAATTTGAAAACTCAATTTATTAATTTTATGAAATTTAAAAATTATTCATCTGATTGTTGAAACTGCAATTACTGGTATTTTCAATTTGATTAATGGTTCTACTTCATTAAAATTATATTGAAATGCACGAATATTTTAATGTATTAACTGGAAAGCAAATTAAAAACACGTAATTTTAAATTAAAATTGATTCAAGCAAATAATAAAGTTTGTGTACGAGTCAACTTAGTTTCCGTGCTGTATACGAGATCAAGAGCAAAATCAGAGTATAATAAAGGAGTCTTGGTTTCCAGGACGAGTATAGCTAGTTTTAAAAATTTGATTAAAAACTTTAATCTTGCTTTTATTGAATGAAAATTGCAGGCATTATTTTTAACAGTGAAAATACTGCGTTCACATGCGCGAAGATTTTTTTCAATGCGAAGGTAGAAAAAAGCAAGCGGTTGATTGCAACCGCATTCAAGCTCATCAGTTTCGAGATTCGAGCTCAAAATCCAAGCTTTAATGCGTGCACAACGCAATGCGTTTTATTACAAGGGATTTACTCGGCTTCAAACGTAATTCAATATCGAGGTTTTATTTAACTTTTAAATTAAAAATATGATTTTTTTATCCCGCGAAATATTGAAACTCAATCAGAATCGCTATTATTCATCGCTTAATTGAGTGGCACAAATAGACTATTCTAGGGATCTAAAAGTGGCTTATTAATAAAAAGGGATATTGGAAATTGATAGACGAGAAAAAGCATTAAGAGCAGTATTATAAAAATAAAGTTCAACGTGAATTATTCTATCCAAGATTTTTTTTATTTATATGGTCTCTCAAATAGTGCTTCCTCATGAATACAATCTTCTCCAATAATTTCATTCAGACAGTTACGCGCGTTTACGATACGTTGAGGTGCGCAAGCTTATTTAACTTATATATCTTCTTTAGCTTACAAGTAATAGTGATGTTTCGCTTTTTATAATATAGTACTACTTTGTTGACTTATGTGTCTTCTCATATGTATTCTGTTTATGTATATATATTTTTGTATATATATAATATATATTTAAATTTTTTTATATTTATATAAAAATTATACATAGGACTGCTAGAATATAATTATAAAGTAACTACATACATATTTATATTCACGATAAGAAAATGGTTTCCTATCCTTTGGCATTCGTTTACATCGACGGGTTCGAAACGCAAATAACTCATCAAACGAAACAGTCTATATTCTTAAAAAATAAAAATCAATTTTAAGACTTTTACTCGAACTTACGCGTAACTACAGTAATTTATAATAAAATTTAATTTTATAATTTTTTGTTCACTTGAACCTAAACGAAAAAAAAAATTTCGGTTTAATTTCTTCCGACTATACATGTACCCGCGATGTAAACACCGGCCCATTTGCGATTTTAAAATCTCGATTCTGGAGCCTGCTGTGTACTCGGCGCGAAGAAAACAAGATCTTTGCAGAGGTAATCTTGTTATGCATCGCTGATCTACGTTACGTTTCGTACATTTACATTTGTAGCATCCGCAAGTATAAACTCGGACTGCACTGAGGCATTTTAAAACGTCGCGAAACAGAAATTTCTACTTTCTTGTACAGTGTAACCAACGCACTTTCCGATTAGCCGATCGGAAACAAAAGTCGCGAATTTTTTTTTACAATACCACTCGTATACAGATTTGTTGGTCACAAAAAAAAATTATAAACGCCATTCTTCAATTTAACGAATTATTTTTATATTGTAATGTATTTCGACAATCTCTTATAAAAGCTATACATATAGTCCCATTTTGAAAAATCCCCAATAGAAATTATACGGAAGTGTACTAAAAGAACTTTAAAAAGGTGTTTCTAATAAAAAACATAACTGAAATATGTACATCATGATTACAAAATTTACCGTAAATTAAAGTGAAGAAAAACCATAAAAATGAAATTTTATATTACGGTACACTCTATTGGAGCTCTTCAAGCTGGTGCATATACTCGCTACAAGTGTTTTTTTTTAGTAAACACACATAAGTAATAATCATCTCTTTAAATGAAAGCTGTCTTATTTTCACTGCATGTTTCATTACTTCAATAATCGTTATAATAATAATTAATTTTTAAGTTTAATATTTAGTTATTTAGTTCATATACATCTCTGTGTCATTTACTTTTAGTTTACGCTTATTGTGTTTGCTTTGTTTTTTGTATGCAACCCTGAGACTACGAAATCTATAACCACGGCGAACTTGCGCTCCTTGGCTTCTTTCATGATCGGAAAATTAAAAAAAAAATCTAGACGAGAACGTAATCATCGCCAATAGACCACACACAGTGCTGTGGAATAAACAATCGATAAATTGAAATAATTGAAACTCACATGGACATAGTGTGGCTTTCGATGATTGTCATTCTTATGTTACTTTCATTGTAGTTTGTGTGCTTTAAAAATAAACAAATCTTTTCAAATGAAAATGGTACCATGATTTTACACTTTAAATATAATATTATATAAACGAAAATTTTGATTCAATAGTAAAGGAAACTCAATATCGCTTTTTATACCAAGATTAATCGCCAAAATATATATCGTAATCATCATCGATATGAAGAGACAATTTTAATCATTACACATGTCGAAAACATCAGAACTTTTCGAAAGTATTACAAAATTTAACATTTTACAAAATAAATTTTTCTTATCAATATAATATGAATGTTTTAAACACTTTTATAATAAATTACAAAACGTAATGTAATAAAAAGAAAAACGTTTAACAAAATTTACAATTATCAATTATTTTTGCAAATATGTGTACAGTAATTATTTTTATTCGATATTAGAATTATGCGCTTAACAATTTGACATACGTATTAAGCCTAAAATTAAAAAAAAGTGATGTTAAAAAAACAGTGATTAAAGTGAATTAGATTGTTTCATTACAACTTAAATAAATAGCTATCACGTTAGAGCCGTAGTGAGTAATTATGATCGATCGATAAATGTCGATCTATAAAAGAAAGACGCGTGAACTTGACTAATTACGCCACTTGTGAGTTTCAGGGTCCGCGTACGGTAATAACAACGTATAGGCCGCCAGTTGAATTAAAACGAAAATACTGCCAGCTTTTATTTATTTTTTCCTTTTTTTTCTTCTTTTTTTTTGACAATAGACTACATATTTTCAATCGCGCCTTCGCTGCAAACAAAAGAAAAAAGATCGCTTACGAGGTGTCTCTTATACCGTTATGTTCCGTCGTGACAGCAAGTAGACGTGCGCTACACGTGTGTTTCGCGTTACGCGTATATCACAGTTCGATGAAGCTCATTAGCGGCTTCCGAGAAAGTAATTAAAAAGAAAACCACATTTGAAGAAAGAAAAGTTTCAAGTGAGATTGACAATTGAAAAAATAATGTGAGTCGACAACGAAAATACGCATTTCTTCTCTTTCCAAGCAATAACGTGAATCTTTACAAGATGTCTTAAAACTTTTTATCTACAAATATGTAACAATGATTGGCAACGAAAATTTTAAATTTTGAATTGAAATAAAAAGAAAGCGATTTTCGCAATAAACTCAATAACGCGTTTTTAAAATAAAGGCAAATTTTAAACTAAGAGAGAAGCAACGACTTTTAGGCGAACGTCCTTTGGGATGTGCTTGAGAGAAAACTACCCTAACAACTAGCGAAATTCGCCGTGGCTCAACAGCCATGTTACTTTGTTTACACCCCTCGCCATTTTATCCGCTATACTTCGACGGAACGAGATGTGTTTTGAATTATTATTTTTTTTAATTTTATTCTTGCATTAATTCGTACGATGAAAAGTGACGAAAATAAGACAATTTATTTTTTGGCGCACGCTTCGAGTGCAAGACAATAAATATTAATATAAAGTATTTTATCTCCTAAAAATAGGATAAAGCTAGAAACTTCATAAGTGTATAATATGACTGACGACTGAGCTTTTATACTTGCTTTCGCATGAAATTGCGTAATTTGGTTCCTGTTTCCCCTGTCTATTGGACTATTTTTTTTATAGTTTTATAGTTATGTTTGGGCACTCGTTTCGCTCTAATATACAAATCTTATTTTGCATGTTGTACACAAAACGGAAATAAGAAGCATACTTTTTTAGATCGATAATTATTCCATTAATGCTAATTTTAAGGAACTTGCAACAAAGGTAGCTTCTAGCACTATAGGAAAATATTTGAAATTCAATGTAACACTGACTATACATTGCTAATTAATCACATACGATTGATTAATAGATATGAGGCATAAGTTATATTAACTTTGTTATTTGCGTATACCGTACTGATTCAACCAGGCGTCAACTTTTTATATTTAGAAAAATATCACATTTTAAAGTCAATCTTACAAAACGCTTTATACATGTGTTTGATTAACGCATATGGCCGCTATTTTACTTCAAAGTTCCAAACTTTGGTTGGAACTTACTCGCACGGTTAATACGAAACATTGAAACAGTATGGTGTACAGCAATTGTTAACAGCAGATTATGTCACATAATCTAATAATAGAATTTAGCATTAATGGAATAATTAACGATTACATTATTTATATAAAACTTTTTGTGTACAAAATCTTCAATTGAAATTAATAGAAGCTTTAAAAACAGGTGGTTTACATAATTATTGTAGTTGTACTTTATTACAGAAAAATTGATTAAATAAAATATATAATAAAAACAAAAATAAAAAAATCTTAAAGACCGTACTTTTAAGTACAAGTTCTGAAAAAAAATATTTTACGCGTGTGTATAAAAAAATAATAATTTTCAGAATCTTCAACAATTTTTCCAGTAAACTGAATCAATTATAAAAACATTTTAAAATCATTATAAAAAGAAAACTTGGTGATTTTTTACGTAATGAAGCTTGTACAAAAATTCGTAACACATCGTGAAAAGAAAAATCATCAAGGTAACGCCTATAAACGTTAGAGTGCCCAAGTTGACATTTATCTTAAAGTATGGCATACGCCACTGATGGCCTGGTAAAAGGCCGCCAGTATACGACTCGTTAACATGGTCTCCATCGACGGTAATATAATAAGTAGTTTAATAAAGATCCCTGATTCAACTTCACTCTCCTGTACATATTTATTGTGGCACACATTAATAGCGAACGCTTAACTATATTTATATAGACAATCGTCGGAGGGGGAGGGGGTGAGAGGCGAAAAAAAAGTAAAAGGACAGAAAATACATTGATGATAACTTTTGCTGTCTGCTCTCCTTAATTGCACTAGTTCTGGACCGATGGGTGTCAATAGACATCGCGCATCCTAGCTAATTTCTGTCACCCGAAGCGTATCGCACTACATCCTAAGCCTATAATATACCAAACCTTCTAACATCCCTCATTCATTCTCACTCTCACTCTCTCACTCTCTCTCCCTCTATCTCTCTGTCTTTCTCTTTCTCGCTCTCTACACATCGACACTCTCACCATCTTATCTCACTGAGGTTCAACGTTATCTCACTGGTTCAGCTCTATTATTCTCTCTCATCGAAAACTCACTCTCGAGAAGAAACCGCTCCTGCGTGCTTCGATCAACGCAACAGTCCGTTATAGAGTTACGCAACAGATCAACTCGACTCGAAAGACCACCGCGCGTCGGTGCGCGTGCATTGGTCGTCGCTCATCAAAGTCGTTCATTCAAGGCATCTGCTTCTAAGCCAAAACGAAGAGTCCGTTCTCTCACCGGGGAAGCGGGCTTGCGAGGCCTCCGCTTACCCTCGTCCACTGTGTACCGGGGGAGGTGGGGAGGGGGAGGGAAGGGGGAGACGGCGAGGAGGCGTCGCGAGCCTCTCATCGGTAACTGGCCGCCTCGAGCATCTCGACGAAGAGCTTGTTCATGGGGACCTTGCCGGTGCGGTAGACGCTCGACCAGAACTTGCGGACGATGCCGTCGGCCTGGCGCAGGCCCGGCAGCACTAGGAACATGTTTTGGGTGGCGCGCAGCGCCTGGCCCGGCCGCACCGCGCTCACGCAGTCCGACAGCGAGCCGAGGATGCTGTCGCGGAAGCGGTGCAGCGCGTGCGGCTCGTCCAGCTTGGCGTCGCTGTTCGTCAGGATCAAGGCCTTCAGCACGAAGAACTCCTCGCGCGCCAGTCCCAGCCGCTGTACCCTCTCGACTAGCTGCATGCACTGTTAAGAAGAAAACGTTATTAAACTGTTGTTCCTTTGAGATTTTAATTATCTTAAAAATAGCAGTTGATGCAGAGTGCATTGATGAAAAATATAGGGAAATAAATCATATCTGCATTTGCATACTTTAAGTAGACTTTGTTAAAGACATAAACTACGAATGGTTTGAAAAGTAAAAATGATTGCTTAATACGGTAATAAGTAATGTAGATAATTTTAAATAAATTTTAGTCTTGTAAGCCGTCGGCGTTCAATATCTTTCTTTGGATTCATGAAAACTATACTACAAAATTTATGAATTTATTTTTTAGATTCATGATAGATTTTCCTTGAGCCTCAAACAGAATTTAGTAAAGACCTATGGTAACAATTACTTCGCATTTCTTACAATGTTTATTTTGCATCATTATTTTTTTATAATTTTTATTATGAATATCAAATGCACTGGCCTGGCTAACTCAAACTTCTTTTAAAAGATTGATTTTATCCTTAAATATAAAATTGCTAATCACTCCACAAGCTTTTAAATTGCATCCTAAAATGTATCCTGAAAAAAAAACTAAAGCATTTTCGAGCTGAGTTTAGAAAAAGACGTATAAGGAAATAAAGGAATAGAAAAAAGCATTCAACTCACGTGTGTGTAGAGCTCCAAGCAATGGCACTCGCGCGCGAGTCTCTCGTCGAGGGTGAAATCCTGGGCAAACCTGAGCTTCCCGCTGTTGGGTATGCTTCTCCAGGCGAGGCTGAAGGTCAGAATCTCGGCCCACGTGCTCTGCAAGAGCCGCATCTGGTCGTTGAGCGGTAAGCTGCTGAATCCCGGTATTTGTTTCGCCCAGCCTTTAGAAACGAAGGAAAACATGTAAGAATCAGTTTTTAGATTTTGTTGGTAATCCATTTAAATAAAAACGGTATGTGCATTTAAGTTTATCAACAACTTAAAGATTATTTCTTAACTAATTAATTATTAGATATTTTACTTGTTTTTTCTATTCAGAAATGAACGTCAGAAAAATATTTCCAATTAAAATAAAAAAGATTTATCTACCAATGATGCCAACGAGTTCGCGATCGTAGAGATCTGACAACTGGCCGAGGACGCGCTGATCGGTATCCAAAGTGTGTGACAAGTTCGACACCTGCAGAATGTCGGGCTCACAGGCAATCAAAGCTTCCACCATTTTGTTATCTAAAAAACAATAAATCGTTTAGATTCCTTAACCTAGTGTAGGCTTTTAAATAATGTTACTCAATTATTGAACTACATATCCATGAGGCGATGCGTAAGAGAAACTAGCTAAACATGCATTACATAAGCGTGGATTAAACAATGATAACAATGATTTTGAGAATTATGCTTTGTTTTTTAAAAATAAACTTCCGATTGAATCCAACATTTGATCTGCTGAGGACGAAACGATGAAATGTACAGTACAGGCTCAGAAATACATGACCTTTTTTTGTTATTTTATAATAGTGCGATTATATCGGCATTACAGCGGATTGGATAGGCCTTACACTTCCTTTCACGTTCATATTAATTATTTTTTTAAAAATTTCAAAAAATTGAAATCTAACTTAAAAAATGTTGCAGTTTGATAATTCGGTCATTTAAATCAAATGCATTATTCACCTTTTTATAAGAAATACTTTAAAAAATTCCAACACCATTGGAAATTTACATGTTGTCACGAAAATCTAAAATCACGAACGGCTGAGCAGTGTACTGTACAAAAATCTAGAATCTAAGAACAACACAGTATTTTTTAGTTTCTTCTGCCAAGTTAGTTAAGCCATCGACTTCCAATGAATACCACAAATCGACCGCCGCATCACAGACGCATGCGACGGCGCTGCAACGAGAATGAGAGACAGCGACAGACGAAAGATGAGACAGTGAACGTGCGAAGAAGCTTTTTTTCGTGAACGATTGAACGAAAGCTCACTTACTTATTGCTTCCGCATAGCCTGCTGATCCTACGTTAGCTTGAAACATCAAAACAAAAAAAAGGTTTTTAATCACGCTAATTGCAGTTTGCTAATTTAAAAGCGGTCGCATGCATTTATCATTTTAATTCAACGTCGTGTGTTCCGCCGAGTCAATCAGATTCTGTAAGCATCAAGTTATAAGCGTGAGGCGTGCCGACAAATGAAAAAGTCTCCCCATGTCAAATATTCCGACCGTTCCTCATGCAACGCACGGCGAAACGTCGAATGAGAATTCGCAAGCGTGAAGTGTGAGCACATCGGTAAATATAAACAACAGAGTGAAATCTCGAGTTAGTACAAATTGGCGGGTGGGCTGGAGCATCGTCGCTTTAAATTCACCGCCGAGTCAATTTGTTTCGAATTTTCCTTGCCTCTTTACTCTACGACAAATCGTTTAATAACAAAAAAACCTTACGCCGCGAAACGAAAGAAAAGCTCTCTCCCTTATAAAATTTAAAATTCAAGTACTTCCGGACTAAAAAAACTTTCAATTTACTTTACGCTCTGCAGGGAGAGACGTCGAGCGGCTAAAGTAAAGGGTCTAAAATTCCCCGCGGGATTAGTCACACAGCGGCGCCGCGCGCGACGCGAGAGGCGGGGGGTATGGGAATTCCGCCGGGCGACTCACCTTCGAGAGTGATGGTCTTGCCGGGCACGTAGGGATCGGTGCTCCTCCTGTACTTCTGTCGGCCGCCCCTGACGCGATCCAGCCTCACGCCCTCCTTCAGCATGCCCTGCCTCAGGCACTTCTGGAACCTGCAGGCCTGGCAGGCCTTCCTGCGGCGCTTGTTTATCTCGCACTCGCCGTTGGCCGGGCACGTGTACTCGATGTTGCCTGTGAAGTTACTGGCTACTTTACCATTATATTTGCAGTTCTTCGCCAGATAGAACTGACAGGCACGTACACACGCTTCGCCTGTCTCGACGCTGCCAAGCCGGCGCGTTAAAAGCGGGGACAACATTTTTGTGCGTCGTCCTGTTGCGACAATTTCGGAAGGATCCGTTTTTCGATTCCATCGTGTCCGTTCGATAGTAGATTTCAAAAATAATCGGTACGTATACCTTTTCTCGTTTTAATTTAGGATTTATTTACAAAAGTGAAAATTGCGTGCGACGTGTAGTTATACAACCCAATGATGACGTCACAGTAATGTGTGATTCCTTTGTTGATAAACGTTAAATTAAGAAAAGAACAATAAGGTACATATGGATTATTTTTGAACACTCTATAAGATAGATCATAAAAACAAGTCAATTGAGAATGATCATGTCCATCTATCTCGTGAACAGTTTATCATTTTGTTAATCACGTATCGTTACTATAATCGGTACATCTTTAGACCGATACAAAGAAAACAAAAGAAAAAACATTTCGAATTTGAGAGACCTTAAAAAGAAGTGATTCATTATTAGAAAGATTGGTGTTATCGATATTAATGGAATCTTTATCAGGACTGCACACGTGTTGTTAATTTTATAAGACAGGCAAAGTTTGTTCAGTGCTATCTGGAGGAACAGCTGACGGCTCGTTTCGACACGGGCGTCCGAGGAACCTTTCTTACCTTGTATCGTTCTCTTGAAAAAGGCTTTGCAAGCCTCGCACGAGGCAACACCATAGTGAAATCCACTTGCTACGTCGCCACAAACGAGGCACAGCCTCCGTGGCATCATATCTTCCTCTTTATTACCATCCTAAAAATATCGCACATTTTTACAATTAGTGAATACTTTTTTATTAATATTACCATAAGATTTATTGCAAAAAAGATGCAAGGAGAGCATTAACGGTATCATCATTTTACGGAGTTTCTAAAGATAAACTTATATATCATAATTCTGCATTTGTAATTGCCATAACCGGCTTACGAGAAAAAAATGATTAGTTAATCAATGATGTAATTATCGCATTGACCTTAATAAGTAGGCAAGATAGCTATTTCTTCACTAATTTAGAAAACAGTTATGTCAGCTACTGTCTAAATGTCTTTACATTACAATTAAAGATAAATTATCATGTATAAGCATAGTGAAGAATTCAACGTATTATCGAACGCTCATGCGGTAAATAGAACACTTACTTCTCATTTTACGATTTTACATTACTCGATTATTTAAATTAAATTTAAACAAATATTACTCTTAATTGTCACACATAATATTTTTTAATTAAGCAATAATGTGATTATTAATTAAGATACTTAAGGCAATGATCGTATTAACTCTTTAGAATAAACACAATTAAAAAAAAATACAACGTGTAAATATCCAATAATTACGGATAATTACGTAACGATCCTGGCCGACGATTACGCGGTATAAAATAATTTAAGTCCACCTTCCCCCTTCTCTCGATACATCCCCATCCTTATAGGTTTATTGAACGATGCCGAGGAGGAAATTAGTCAGCCGCATGGGCAGGCTGAATGAATAATTAGCCGACGAGAAGCAGGTGCGCCCGGCTCTAGCAGACTGTTTCGCGTGTGTAAACGCGCGCGCAATAAAATCCGCCGCAATTGGCGGTATCACAGTCGCGCGTATACAAAAGTGCGATAAGCATTAATTACCTCCGGAGTGCCGAGTGGCTGCGTCGTCGAAGAACAATGATGCATCTCCGGGCTGCCCGGGCTCCCCCCGCTGCCTCCGTAATCCGGCAGATCCATCTTCGAGCACAGCGACTGCGAAAGGAAAGATTAAGCGGCTCATTTTCGTGAAATCCTGCGATACGCGCCGGGCCCCATTTAACAAAAGGGGCTGACGGCTCGCTGTACCGTATGCCGGACCAACATTTGTTGGAGAGAAGAAAGAACAGTTCAGAAATTTTCTGTTAGGTAGAAGATTCGTTTGTTTCAATTTAAAATTAACTTGGTAAATGTTGTTTTATCGGATTCAACGTTTTGTTTTTCGATGATAAAAAATTGAATATTATTATTAGATTTACAAGTTGAAATTGAAAGAAATTGAAATCGATTACAATAAATGATAAGAGTAATTAACTGAACAACGTACTTAAAAGGTCAATTTTATTAACAAACTGGACACTTGATTCAAAAATAACTATCAGCATAGTAATTTCCAAAAAGAGTGTGGCTGTGTTGTAAAACTTACTACGTGAAACATAGTTTTAGCATTTATACTTATTTTGTTTTATGTAATTTATAAAAAGTTTTATAACTATACCTCTTGCTGCTGCAATGTTGTGGTTGGAGAACACACCTGATAATTCTGAGTAGGTGTGGTAGGATTATCAATTTCCTGCTTGATATTAGGCATAGTCCTACTGTTTCCAATCATATTTTCAGCAGCGGTACCAGACATCATACAAACCTGAAAAACAAAAGCTCTAAATTAAAAAAAACTCAATAACTCACCGCTTCAAAAACAATGAAATTGCATAATCATAAAAAAGTAACATACGATCACATAGAAATATTCTTAAAAAAATAATTCAAGTCCAACCGAAGCGAACGTAAATCGTAGCGAGCCGTGTATTCGTACGGCGTACGCACAAAGCGAATGATTCGAGCGCGAAAAAATTCTAACCTTGCACCGGACCCGGTTCTTTCGCGCGGAAAAAATACATTAGGCGTGGCGGTGGGCGCGAATCCGAGGCAGACCTCGAGAAGTCCGCCCGCGCGGTGGGATTCGCGCGGGCGAAAATAAGCATTCGGGCGGCCGGGGCATCGCGATTTTTTGCCGCTTTGATGTTCGCCAATGCGCGAGCGCGCCGCGCAGACGGTGGACTGCACTTCTTTTTTCCGCGCGCGCGCCACTATTTTTAAGCTCGGCTAATGCGAAAACATTTTTAGAAGCTCCAGGAATCCCCGAACTCGCCGCGGTGTGCACGGCGCTTCGGTGGATTCAAAATGTATAGATAAACGCAGGAGATGCGGTTCTCCGCTTTTTTTTTCTCTCGTCGGATCTTTCGTCGATATCGAGTTGTAAGCTTCGGGTGGGCATTGTGTTCTTGTGCGCCGAAGTTTGTAAAAATAGTTTCGCGTTGAGGCCGGGCTTTTTTTCTTTATTTCGCGATAAAATTTACACGACGAAAGATTATTTTGGAAAGTTGTGACTTAATTGAAATTAAACACGCTGATCTGATTAATTTTGCTGGTGCAATTTAATATTTTAAAATTTCGAGCTCAATATTGAGCTGCAAGCCTTTTAACTTAATTATAGCACCGGTAATTTGCCATTTTCAACACTAATTAACAAATGAATACCTAATTACTTAAAAATTTCAAGATGATAATAAGCAATATAGTTAAAAAAAATTGCATTTGATAAAAGATTATTTTTGTTTCGTTAATCTGTTAACCTTGAGAATTACAAAAGCAGTTTAAACATTTAAACAAATTTATAAATTGCCATTTTGTATTTAAAATATTAACAAATGCGCAGTACTCGAAAATTGGTGTGGTAAAGGTCGCCCGTGAAGAATCACAAGGCGTCGTCGGAGGGAAAAAAAAAGAGACCGGCCGATGATCGTGCGCTTCGAGCTTGCAGCGCGACGCTTGGCCCGATTACACCAATTGCAATAATATTAGAGTGGAACGGTGCTATTTGGTTCAGGGGGCAATTTGAATCACGGTAAAGTAATTGGTAAACTTAACTGTATGGCCTGTTAAAGTCTGCGGTGCAATCGAGGTCGCAAACATCTCGGCATGCTTTATCTTCGCTTTCGCAAAGTACCCGTGGTGCCTAAGCCCTACGCCGACTCGCGATACGGTCAATGCTAATAGGAGAACTTCGTAATTGGATATGCAAATTTTACGGTGATAAAGGGACACAGAACTATAGGGTACTTCTTATCTATCGCTTAGGAAACTATCGTCGGTGACATTCTTTTCAAAATGCATATTTTGTATCTTGGAAAATATGTTCTTTGGAAAATAGAAGAAAATGTGTGCTGTTGCAGGACGATGTTAAACGGATAAGGAATTTGCCTTTTCTTTTACACCACGTCAGTCATTCAACTTTAGATGAAAAGATAGCTCTTTTGTTATCTTTATATTAAGATTTATAAAGACCATCAATCGAAGGCTTTATTAATGCTCAAACAAGTAACAAATATATCCCTGCGAGCTATAACTCGAGGAGAGGAGAGAGAGTCAGAGAGAAAAAAAAGAGCGAGGAAAGGGTGCGGGTAGTGTTTTTTTAAAAAAATTCCGCTAGGAGTATTCGCTCGCAAAGTGAAAGCTTTTTAAAGCAGATAAGCGAAGGCGTATAATATCGAGTCATGCGAGGAGCTTCGCCAACGCAAACGAAGTAAAGCCGTTAGCTCGAGAAAAAAAAATGGTTCACAGTACAATGAGGCGCTAGCTCTGTATATCTCTCTGCGATAAAAATCGAACGTACGCGTGACCGCTCACACTTTCACACGGACGAGGGTGGAAAAAAGCACATACGGGGTGGATGCTATTATAACCCTTTTGCATGGGAAAATGTTGAAAAAAAAATTGTAACAACACCGGCACTAAAAATATATGGCGAGGAAGTCGCAGAAGCATTAGAACGTGCAGTAACATTTTTTTCCGCCGCAAATAATGCTCAAGGGATGCTTTATTTCGAAAGTATTAATAAGGTCGGCAAAATTGAAAGAAAAAAAAACGAATATTCAATCTGAATTTTTTATGCCAGTTTCCTGTAAAAATAGACAGCTCTCGGCAAACGATTTCTAGGGTAAAACGCTTTAATAAAAATAAGCTTGAAAAAATAAAATTTAAACGCCAACTGCGGAAGGAGCTTTTTCTTTTCTATTCGGTCTGAAAAATCAACAACAATTTTTCAGTCTTACGGGGACTAAAATATAGCTCGGTAAATTATTTACGACAGCTTTAAAGCCGATTATTTATATAATAATTTATTGAATCCATGTGCAGCTTTACTTAACGCGGAGAAAAAATCTCTATTAAAAATTGCAATAGACAGTTTTAATGCGTTCACAGGCTGACATTGTTGGAAAAATTAGAATAGTTTCTTGAAAATTTATTAAAACGACATAAAAACTCGTTAGGTTTCCAATAAATTTTACAAGAAACTGTTAAAATTTTTCCTACTATATCACTCTGTGAAAATTGACTATCAAAAATTTTAGTAGAGCTTTCATCTCTGTCCATTTTCAATTATATTATACACTAAGAAAAATTTTTTCTAATTTTGTACAATGATTACATTATTATTTTTATTTATATATAAGTTATTAATAACTCAACATAATCAGACTGGGACACGTTTATTCGTATAATTTCCGCCTATATAAAACAAAGAGGAATTCCGCGTCCGCGACAGCTGTGTCCATCACGAATGAAAAAAAGCGTGTATACAGGGCGCGTAACGGGGCCGCGAGGGAGAAGGGGTTGCGTAAGCTCGGCAGGCCTCCCTTTTGGCGAAGCCGCCGGAGCTTTCCACCCCTCCGGCGACGACCCCCCGCGCTCATATAGGTGGGTACACGCGCTCCGCACCCGCGTACACGTACACCACTCTTCGCGCCTCCGCGCGCTCCCACTCGCTGCTGGAGTCTCGCTTGCGCGCGCGCGCGCGGCCGCGGGGGTGGGGGAAGGCTTTTGCAAGGAGCGTCGGCGGCGGCTATCTGGCTGGCCTTGAACTTGACTTTCCTAAGAGCTTGTGGCCGCGATCGCGAAGGCCGCCGTCGGCGGCGCGCGAGCAAATTTAGACGCCGAGCATCGGCGGAAACGGCCGATGACGAAAGACGGGCCGCCGCCGCCGCCGCCCCCCGAGCGAGCGTCCTTGGGATGTGTGTATATAACGCCGACGCCGGCGACGCGTCACACGAACTGCGCCAACCCGCCACCCCGTCGAGTCGGCGAAAAAGCCGACGGGGCAAGGCTTGTTTGTGCGATTTTTTTTCTTGTTTGTGTAGTTTGGACGAGGGTTCGGAGATTATTTTAATCTCGTGGGCGCGGAGGCAGCTTGCAACTTGCGAGCTTGCGAGCTTTTGAATTTCGGGGGTGGTTCGGAGGGATGGATGTAGTGGCAATAGGTCTCGATCTTAAGTAGGTCATCTAAATAATCCGGCTTTTATCTTCGTGTGTCGCTTTACAGTAATCTTGCCAGCTGAAAATTTTAGGATTACAGAGATTTGCGGATTGCTTTTTCTGTAAGCCAGATATCGGTTTGAAAAGTCAACCGTAGTTGAAATGTTATCATTGTCAATTCAAATTTAACGAGGAAGAAGTATCGCTTCTGAAAATAATTATCAATTTTTAATCAAAGTATTTTTTTACACGTGCCTGATAAAAGATTTGATCAAATATAATAATGTATCATTGTTCAAACTCGCATTTTGAATTGTGGATAGCAGTTTTTTGGGGATAAGATAAAACAAATTGCAAAAATGATAAGAGAACAAAACAAAAAATAAGTATGTTAAAAAATTTCCGATTTCTTGATATTAAATCTACATCTTTTATTTTTAATCCTTCGCATTTTTAATCTCTCGTTGGCTCGGTACACTAATGATGCAGAAAGAAACTAATGAACGTCGAATAAATTTGCATAGAATAACTTTTTTACTCATTTCATTTTCGAATAATGATGATGTTGCTTCAAGTCGAAGAACTTTTTGTTCTTTCTTAACTTTCCTGAATTTTATGCATCATTCATGATAATCGCGACTTTTAATTATTTGATCCTGTAAAGTTAAACCTATTAAAACGAATAGACTGCAAACTTCATGCCACGGTCATTATTAGGGAACTCATCACTCGTTCGACTCCATACAGTCACTACACGTTCACTTAACTAAATTATCTCTCTGAATCATTATTTTTTTCTTTTTTTTCGTTTTAACAATCCCGCTATGCTTAATCAGTCGCACGTTTATCGCTCGCAATATCTCGAAAAATTTCCGAGCATTAAAAAAAAAAAGACAGCCGCGTTTCTCTCGGAGCTATTACGAAATCGCGGCGACGCCAATGTTCGCGGGGCACCGGCGAACCTGCTAGCCCGTCGCGCTGCCGCGCTGCGACGTCACACGTGCGCGCTCGGCCTGTTACCGTAATAATCATCCCGGCCGTCCCACCAATTCTTTGCATCTGCGACGGTGGGGAGGCGCGGGGGATTTCAGCGCGCGGACAATCGACGACGCGGCTACGACGTGGGTCTTCTCTCCTCTCGCGCGGTGCCCAACGAGCGCCGATGAAAATCGCCGGATAAACGCGGCGAATCGATTTTCCTTTCAATGATTAATGGCGCTGATGCGCGCACTCGTCGGGAGATGAAAGACGAGCACGAGTACCCGCTGTACTTGGGAATTTCGCGCGGAATATCGATCAAGTATACGGTTACGCAACGTACACGGAGGGAATTTTTTTTCTTCGTGAAAATTGCTTTAATTTTTTTGCAAAAATTAATGGACGCTTGGGGAGCTTGGGATCGAGCGACCGGTTTGGTACATAAAAATGATTCACGACTCGGTTGAAATTGTCATAAACATTGTAAAAAGTAATTGTTGCAGTGCTCTCTGGTAATTTTTATCAAGTAGTTCTTTTAAGTCAAATAAATTAAACGTTTAAATAGGAAAATTTTGAAGATTATTAAACTTCTAATTGAAAGTATTTGACACCATAATATCTTGAAAATGAATTAAATAGTAACAGTTTGGAAACGATCAACATTTACTACACCTATATTACACTACCGGCCTCTAAATCTCTCATGCTATTTCCGTATAAAATACTAAGACCACCACAGCACCTCTAAAAGAAAAATTATAATCTTCCAATTATATGGGCAGTAAAATCACAATAATTCGACTTCTTTTCTATAAAAATACACCCATCCGATGATAACCTTTGACAAAAAAAGGTTAATTCGCCATAAAAATTCGAAGCATCTCCCGGTATCGGATATATCTCTATCTCTCCCCTCTTCCTCTCTCTCTCCTCTCTTCCTCTCTCTCTCTCTCTCCTCTCTCTTCCTCTCTTTAGGCACGACCACGAGACAAAGCGTCAAAACGACTTCAGCTCGCATCTGCACCGGCGTCTTTTTATTTTCTAAACCGCGTCTGCCCCCTTCCCCTCAGACCGTCTCAACAGAAATACCCGCCCATCAACCTGTCACGCTGCGCACATGCTCCTTCCTACGGGCTTTTAATTTAGCACGGTAATCGAGAGAATCCTACTCATGCCGAGCCACGAATTGAATATCGAGCTTTGTCGCGCGAATTCCGATTCCCTTATTTCTTTTTTACTACTCCAACATATTTTTTCGACCGAAAATGCTGCGCGTGTGCGCGTGAAATGTGCCCGGAGTGAAATATTTTGAGAGCCGCCCGGTCTTTTCGGAAACTTGACCTTCGACGTTGTAGAAAAAAAAAGTGAAGCAGCACTTACGCGAAGAAGCCATTGATATTTTGGCGATAGATGCGGGTAGATCGATCGGATTTTGTTTAATTTTGCAAATGGTGTTCGATAAAATCGCAGATTTAACGTTATTTTTAAACATTTTTTTATTTCATATTTATTTTCCTTATGCTACTTCCTTATACCTATGAAAGAGAATAAAAAGATTATTCTGAAAAGGTTTTTAGACAATAAAGGGCATCTAGTGCAAAAATATCGAATCAAAAATACAAATATTTAAAGTGCAATTTTTAATGCTGCGATGCAAATTTTAGCTTTAGTGAGTGATCGTGAAATATTGTAAAATATGCATCGCTCAGCAGGTGTTTGCGTGCATTTAAAAAAATTTGTTGCACAGAAAATGATTATTTACGTTCTTCAAACGATAGCTCCTCTTTGCTACATTACATAATTTCACGAACTGCTTTTGTGAAATGAAATTTATTTCTTCAAACTGCTAAAAATATTGCATTATATAATTTTACCGATCAATGCCCGAAGAATAAAATTCATTGTAAATTATAGCTATGAATGAAACAAATACAACTGTTTGATCGATGTATCGATATCTGAAATGGGATTGTCAATTATTTACCTGAAGGCAGAGTAGAACAATGAGTACCGCAGAAAATGCGAGGTGCGTTTAGCGTGCAGCGTTACAGTGTAGACAGCGCCCGCGGTATCAAAAATTTCAAGGTCCCGCGCGAA
The DNA here is from genome assembly GCA_900480045.1 of Eurytoma adleriae. Taxonomy (NCBI): domain Eukaryota; kingdom Metazoa; phylum Arthropoda; class Insecta; order Hymenoptera; family Eurytomidae; genus Eurytoma; species Eurytoma adleriae. The sequence goes on along the minus strand of UXGC01000003.1, from coordinate 652,846 downwards.
ACCGAACGCAGCGACGCTCATTTTCAAACAGGTCGATTACGTAAGTAAGAAAAAGCCAGGGGCACGCCGGCGCGAGGCGTGAACGCTCGGTCTATAGGGTCTTGAAGAACCAGTTGTCGGACTCAAAAATCTGGACGTCAAAAAATCTTGCCTTTTTGAGTCGCTGCTACCTCGTTTACTCTTCACATTGTATGCGTTTATTGTAGCGAAAAAAGGTAATGAATTTCAAGTGCAGCAATTTTTAACTCATTTCAATACGCGTTTTTTTAATTAGAGATTTCAGTGCTGTTGGTAAATAAATCGTACTTTTATTGCGACAAAAAACCACCGAGAATTTAACAGATTGATTGTCCTGAAGATAAACGCGCGATAAGAATCTGAGTTAAACTTGTAATTCAGAAATTCCAGACGTGCTTAGTAAGTATGAAAGTTCAAGGTACTGATAAATAATGCAATAATAATTTCAGCAGCAGACTTGCCCACCGTTAGAATAAACAACTTCGAAGTTTAGAGCTTTAACAAGTATGCTATATTTATGCAAATGACTTGTGCCTTCCTTTTTTCATTCAGGCAATTAAGGTAAGTAAATAATAAAAGGATCTAGAAATAAAGCTATACTGAAAATAATAAATTTCCATCTGCTTTGCGGACTTCGCGAATTCAACAATTTCCGTATATAAATATAAACCGAGTCACGAGAATCAATCGGGTTCAAAGCGCAAGTGACAAAAAAAGAAACAATTAGCCTTGCTAAAAGGATGAAGCAGCAGGGAGAGAACAGATTCGAATTTATATTCGAGCGTCAATTTTTTACGGGTACCAGCAGCATCAAAGAATGAATAATTCATCCGCTCGCTTTACATTACGTTAAAAATCTGTGCGCCGAGTGGAGAATTTTCGCGATCCTGCGCCGGCCGGCCGGCCGCGCCGAACTAGCCGAGGAGTTCGTGGGCCGACGAGCTCGATATTTTTTCCGCGGATGACCCTGACCAGCTCTACCCCCGAAACCGCGCCGCGCCGATCGATCCACCGGCACTGTATACACGTAGCTTGCGTAAATCGCTTGTGTGCGTATTAGTCAGCGAAACCCCACCCTGGCGAAACTTTTCCTATAAAAACGACCCGCTCCTGTATACTTACTTGGCGAAATTTTAAAATAGATCCACGTCGAGTGGCTCGGAGGTACGGCTAATTACAGTAATTTCACCGGGAGCAACAGTTTAGTATTCGAAATTTTTCGCATCTATTTCAAAATGTAGCCAAAGTGTTCGTCGGTGTTATTAGCGATAGGAACTTAGCTAATATTTTATTCATAAAAAAAAGTATTACTTACGGCTCAAAAACTATATTCATACTACCGTATATCTATATAATTTATCCTGCGATAATGACTAATCATCGACAAACAACAATTGACACGCAGATAACAAAAAAATTGTGCACATTACGTTGTACATTTAGCGATCGCGGAAAAATGAATTAGCCCGTCTCAAAAAGTGAACGATATCAAAAAGAAAAAAAACGTGACGTCTCCAATGCGAAATAACGTCCTCGGAAACAGCTGCCGTACAGTTCCGCAGAGGCGGCATCGCGCCGGCGACACACGAAGTCACTATACACGCAGACAGCAAGTAAAAAAAAAGGAGGAAGAAAACACGTATTCGATATCGTAGAATGAAATCGATATGTCGAGCGCCGCGGCGAATTACAGGGTCAGGGTTGCGCGGCGCTGATGATGAAGGCCTCGGCCACGTTTCGATGTGTAATTGGCGCGCGAGGCGCATGCAGCATTCTTGCCGTTTTTATAAGCTCACTCGAGCCGCCTCTGTGTGCACAGACTCACAGAGGCCGCCGGAGCGCCTCGTATAGGTCCGTCGCCTCAGCCGCGCTGCTGGATCTTTCAAGATCGAGGTCGCGAGCGCGCGCGCGCCTTTTAAACCGCCGTTTCGTTTCGTCATCAGTTTTGCGGATATTGAAATTTTTTTTTAAATTTATGATAATGGATTTAACGAGAATTCGGAAACGTTAAACTGGAGTGCAAATGTTATATTTGAAATTTATATTGATTAGCAAATTAATAACACTATTACTATACACTATACGTCGAAAAGAAAGAGAAATTTTCTTAAAAATGTCAGCAAGAAGATCTGTCCAGTCGACGAATTGTAATATTCAAAAAAGAAAATGATTCAGGACCCAGCGCAATCTAGCCATTAATCATTGGAACAAAGCTTATTCTAAAAATGGAAGGGACGGAGTAAAGAGCCGGAGAAGGCGCGCACGCGTCCGGTCGACAAAAAGAAAATTGTGCTTGAACGAAATAAAGGATCACGATAGCTCTCGACGCATACATCGCACGGGTGAAAAAAAGGAGCGTATATAGAGGCGGAAAAGGAGTCGGTCTGGCAGACACCGACGAAACACGCAAGAATCCGGCGGCGGCGGCGAGGTCGCGGACTCGCTCCTCCCGCCGCCCCCAGCTCGCCTCCCAAAAAAGTAAGGGGAGAGCGAAAAAAATCGATAGCACGACGTGGATCACGGTCAAGGTCAACGGCTTTTCGCGTCGCCGGCGAAACGTCGATTGGCCGCGCGACGCCGCGCGGAAACTTCCTCTCTCGTACGTGTGTGCGAGTGTGCACGAGCACCTCGCGCTCGTTTCTCGCTGTCTCGCTCGCTAAGCGCTTATCTGATTGCCAGTGCATCTGGATGTACGTATGCATGTGTGCTTGCAATATCCGCGAGTCTAACGGAGATTCGGCGCAGCTGAGCGGACGATTTATTTCGTCGGGGGAGACCATTTTCGGATGACGAAAGAGAATGATTAATCGCGTTCATTCGATTTTGATACTAAGATTTTTATAATTACAGGCTGGATTTATCACTGATTTTCTGATAATTTTAAGTCGATTTATATCACCATTGATATACAAGTGTTCTTTACAGAATAATTTTATAATAAAAATGCGTCTTTCTCAATTTCAATTTTCTTGCTCAGCAAAATCTTTAAATTTATCTCCGAGCGCAATCAAACTTATGAAGATCGTACAATGCACGAGTAACATTTAGCGTAATTTATGTTCGTATATATTACCTTAAAGCGATAAGCAAAAAAATTTTTTGATCGTAAAATTTATATAAGAAGGAGTGTACGTTGATAGGCGAATGAATTCGCGGTAAAACCTCTCGATCGTACCTCGCCCGTATTGCATATCGAATGATATATTTTATAAAAAAAGTGAACGATAAGAAAGGCCAAAAACCGCCGCCCAATCTTGGCCTTGGTGAATTACACTCGGCAATAAACGTTCATGCGCAGCCCCGATAAATCTATATCGTGCAAAAATATACTCGAGGTACACTGTAGCTAACGAAACTTTTTGCCTCACGATTAGCAGCGAGTATTTTTGACCGATTTGCCTAAAACAAATATTTACTTTAATCTACACTTTAAAAACATTTTATTTAAATTTTATAAATTCTTTCATATTATTTTAACTATTGAACATTCATTTGAACTATGGTAGGACAAAGATTTGTACAAGATAATAAATATCCTAATTTCAGGAATAGTAAACAAGTGTAAAAATATTATTTTATGTAAAAATAATTTAAATTCAACACTAACTGCATTAGTTATTAAAATAGTTAAAATATAAACTATATTGAATACAAGCATAGATTTTTAAACGCATTCCACAAAAAAAGCGCTAAAGTTTCTTATCTCAAAATGACCATCACAAATAAGAAGATAGGGCGCGAAAAATCAACCTTCAGCGCAAGTAGATAAGGCCCAGCACCGATCAGACAGACGTACGATCCGACGGAGGGCTTCGGGTACTTCACTACTTTCTCTCGTCGATGTCTATCGCGTGTGATAGGTGAATTTCGCGCGGACCAGCGGAAAAAGACCAACGAGACGGACGACAGCGGGGCCGCGCGCGTGCATCGATCCGCGGCCTCAGTCTCATCCTCGTCAGCGAGCCAACCGGACAGCCGGTAATTCGGTTATGCCCGGCGTCGGCTGCGTCGCGTAACTTAAATTACGCAACGGCTAAAACGAGCGTAACCGGAGATTTTCTCGGCGTACCTTTTTCGCGAAAGTATCGGCCCGCCGCGTATCGATTCGGCGTGCGCGTCTCTCCGAGGGGGTTGCACATTTTCCCCCGAGCCGCGCGAAACGAGATTAAAAATTTCTACGGAAGGAAATAAAGATTCTTGCGTAAGGCACACGCTTAACTTGATTTTCTCTTAATTACGGCCTAATTGATTTTTTAATCGGGTTAGGAAAAAAAGATACCCGCAGGGTCGCTATATAAAATTCTCGAAAGAGGTACCGCTCTACTTTGAAAACCACGTGACCAACGTAAATTTTCCGGAATTTAATTAATTTTAAAGTAACGTTAAAAGTCGTCCGATTTACCAAAGTTCGCGATTTTAAAGATTAGACATGCAAATTGCCTACGTTCGGGCTCTTCTCGAAGATAAACAAACGGAAGGCCTTGCAGCGAAGTGAAACTTCTCATGGAGGTAATCGCGTCTGATAAATGTTACCGAAGCGTGCACGCCGATTGAGGCAGGTCGCGGATCGTCATTTATTCGAGTATACACATCGGAAAGCACGAGAGACGGACCCTCCCACCGCATTCCCCGCGAACGCATTATTTTGACTGGCTGCGAGCGTTCGGGTCTGTTACGGTGCCTCCCCGCCACTCTGCTTCTAAGCGCGCCGACTTCGCCGTCGCCTTCACCTTCGCCTTGGACTTCGCGCGCCCCCACCTTATAGTCGCGCGAGCGTGCGACAATTGACAGATAAGAGGAGCGCGATGACACGCGCGATAGGGGGAACGGCGCGCGATTTATCGCGTCGCGCCTTTTCAACGGTCCACTCGGGCCGTTTCCTCGGGAACTGGGATTTTTTTTTGCCGGAAAATTCCCTCGTTTCAGCGTTTGCTGTTGTACATTTGTTAGGCGCGCAACTCGTCCGCGGATGTATGCTTCGTTCTGTATGGATGAAAATTTTCCGCGGAGATTGCCTCCGCGCACCTAGACTGATTTATTTCGTGTGTTCGTAATGTGGAGCAAGCTGCGAGGAAATTAGAGAAACGAATGGCTGAGTGATACTTAAAAACACGCAGAATTTTCCTACGCCGAATGAATGTACAAAAACGCCAAACAATTCCCTCCACGTTCATTCAAATGATAATTTTTTTACTCGGCAGTAGCAAGATTTAAAGGAAATATTAATAATTCTATTTAAGCGTTGATATAAATACTCTTATACGATACATAAATGGCTATTATTCGCAGGTAAATCATACTTTAAACCACTTGGGGCTACTTAAGAATCGCTACTCGAATTAATCATGAATTATGAAATAAATGTACAGCACAATAGCGCTCGCCTTCATAGACGCAAAATACTTTATATATTTCAAGGGGAAAAACAGAATGGAAGGATTGCCAGTGATTAATTCTCTGTACCGTAAGTCCATATCCGCTCGAACGTCTACAGCTAAAAGGCATAATACAATCTGAACAAGTAGGCGGAATTCCCTCTTTGAATGTCTGAGCTTTCTAGCGCCAATCAATCGGCGTCGTACAAACTATCGCGATGAAAAATGAATCTAAGAAATTCACGCCGATCGAGATCTTATAATGGGTAAGAATACAAAAAATTTTTTAGGTACCATTATAACCGTTTGATAAAGTATCGAGGAATCATCGATATCGTATTTTTTCTTTTCTCGATTATTTATATTTATTAATAAAAATATGACGGATTAAAATTTACTATCGTCGTGACGTCACCGGAGGGTAGGTAGTGTATTATCGACATAAAATCGTGACGTCAAACGCAACTTCAGCGCACGCGATACATTTATTAACTATAATATAAACATTGAATTGAAAAATGAAAAAGTATGCCCAGTTTCTTTTTCAATACTTTACATCAGTCAGGTATAATAGATTTGTTTATTGTTCTCCATTATTATTCAACGAATGTTTCGCCAACTACTTCAACCATTTTTTTTCAGGACTTCGCACACAAAAAAATTCATCGGACTCTCGAGTTTTACTTGCACCTCGCACGTGCGACGACGGCAATCTAACATCTCGCCGACGCGAAAGCCTCAACAAAAAAAAAAAGAAGAATGGTTCTCGCACGCGAGATCAACAGACCCAGGCGTAGACGGCAATTTGCAATCGGATCCTCTGCATTAAGGAGCGAGCCATGGACACGGCGCAAAGAGGAGCGAAGGCCGTGCGCGGCCAGCCTGTGTCTCGTACTTATCGCTCCCGCAGCGTATGAATGGCACTTTCCCCGCGCCTACGCGTTCTATCTTTGTAATTACGGAGCAAGAAAGGGCCCGGATTATTCAAGTAAACGACTCAGCGCCAAGTGCGCAAGGGGGTTAATGGGAGGCATAACGGTGAATGAGCGCGGGCGCCACACGTGCGTGACAATTAATCCCGTGTAACGCTGAATAATCGATACCTCGTCCTGCCATCGTCTCCCCCATATCGTTTTATTTTAAATGCCCCCCTTTTCCGCCGTAAAATAAAGTCCCCGTTAAAAAAAAAAAGCGGATATAAGGGTGCAAGATTATGACGCGAGACGGACGATAAAAGGTGTACACGCGAAGCGCGCGGATCCGCGCGCTCCTTACGCAACGTGCACGCCGCGTACGCAAGCGCGTAATAAGTAGCGAGGCGCTGGCAAGTCTCTCTCCTCTCCCCTATCTCGGCCTGCCTGAGCGCGCATTATCGGCAGCCGAGGCGCAGCTCGCTGGACCGCTCGGCGCGGTGTTCTTGAACCCCGCTGACGGCACTGCGGCCGTCACGCTGAGGCGTCATTGCCGCGCGATAAGGAGCTTTCAAGGCCGCGCGCTTTTCGCAAGAGCCGCGCGCCGATTTGCAGCGGGCAAAAATTCTTACGGCGCGTATTTACAAGCTCGCGAGCGAGAGGGACCCGCGACGAGTTCGTTATCCCTTTCCCGCGACGTTTGTTGCGTTACACTCGACATTTGTTTTTCTCGGGTTACGAAATGCGCTGCTCGCTGGCTTGCTTTCGACGGCGTTGCGTGGAGAATGCGAGCTAGATTATCACCGCGGAAGTTTACACTTTATTTTGTGAAAAGTGTTCGTGAATAAAATTCGACGGAGAATTTAATGAAATATTTTCGAGTTAAAATGGACAAAAATATTTTAAATAATGAAATAATTGTTAATTTTTTAATGCACGAGGCTGCGTGTATATAATAACTTGGTACTATAACGATTGACTTATAGAATATTAACTTTTTACGTCGAAGATAGTCATTAAGCGTCATATATCCATATGCAAGGGTTGGCAGTGTAGATTTGTTATTCAACAAATTGAGGATAATTAGCTTTCCCTTCCGAAATACTAAATGTATAAAGTATCCATATCACAGATGCAATTTACAAATTAAATTGTCCCGTGTACGTATTCACACTCGGACAAAGCATTTCTTGGCACTTCTGATGAGGTGTGCGAGGCATGAAGTTTCCTCAATCCATTGTATTGGAAAACATTATTATGCTATTCGTCTTGAATATTTTTCCGTCGCTTTTAACACAATCGATACAGTTTACACGTTTGTAATTTCGGTAATTCATCGACGCTATATCCATTGAATGCAAAATATTTTTCCTCGTTTAATGACAGCGTTTCGCCGTATAAATTATGCCAATTAGGGTCTAATTGTAAGTGTGGTCAAGAGGTCAATTAAAATTACAAACTTATGTTTGCATGTCCCAACAAAACGTTGCCTTAAAAAATTAAATTACACCACAAAGCTGCTACCAAACAAAACTTAACTTTAATTATTTTTCTTTTTTAACAGCACTTGTATCACTTTCGATCGACATAACATTATTAAAATTTCAATAAACAATTTTTCGAAGATAAGATAGTCAATCTTCGAAATCAATGTAACGAAATATTTTCATGAATGCGATCATTTTTCCTCGCGATAAATGTTGATACAGCAGTCTCAAAATTGCAGGTATTTATCGAACGATCCGCAATCGTGCACTTCGAATGCAGCCGAAATTTATTGAATAACCCCGCGACGAAGGTGCGCGCTTATTAATCACTTTGCGATACGCGAAGTGCACTAATCGCCGTATTCCTTCCGACGTGCGTGCGTGCGACTAATAACGCGGATTTCGTGGAAGCGAGGAAGCAGAGATATCCTCGAGAGGAGGACTGATCAAATGATTGGTCCGGCAAGACTTAAAAGACCAGTTGCTCAACTCGATTCTTGTTTAATTCTCTCTTGATTTAACCGGAACACATGAGCGTCTTTGGAGCGGGCCGCTTTGTGTTTCCATGGCAACCAGAGGTTGCGAACTTAGATCCTGAAGTAGTAACCACGTGCATTTGAATTTGATAAAGGTTGAATTTCAAATCATCAGGAGAACTCGGAAAATTCGTAAGAGGGACTTGTAAAACGAATGATGATTCGGGGATATTAAATTTAACAGATCTTCATCTAAACGTTGTGAATAATTTTTAATGAACACTGCACGTTAAGTATTTGAAGGAAGAACAGAATTAAATCAATGCAGATTTTCAAACTTGAAAGTTATGTAAAATTATGGATGAAATAGAAATTTTAAAATTACATGAATTTAAACAAGTAAACGCGAATAGAGGTATATTGGAAATGTCTGCGAAAACTGACATTTACTGACACATTGGTTACTAAATGACTATGCAGTAAAAAAAAAAAAATTATTTTTGGAAAAGAATTTAAAAACTAGTATCTATTTTAGTAACTTTTGTTAGCTTTCAAATAGTAAATTTTTACAATACAGGCAAATCAATTTTAGAATCAATGCGATATATCTAGATCTTTGAAAATTTTACATACAAAATGCAGAATGCACATGCAATCAGTCCCTATGACGTTCGGGGCTTGCCGTGTCATGACGTCTGCTCTGATCGCGTTAAATTTTCGAGACGAACCGATGAGAAGCGAAGACTGTCAGACTTACAAGCGCCACTTGTGCACCGTATTTTCAAGGTCCTTCCACTTACACGTACACCTACGCGCGCGGAGCCTATTTTTAAAATGGGATTGGTCATGGTTCGGCGGAAGAGCAGCCCGTTTCGCGGCTATATAGCACGCGCGAATAACAAACGCCACGTCTGTGCTCGTACAAGAAAAAAAAAAGAGGAGAAACAGAACACCGCGCCTTGAAAATATGTGCCGTATACAAACGTGGACTCGTGAAATGAAAGCCGCGGGAGTGGCGGATCCTATTATAGTCGTCGGGCGCTTTCGTGATCAATTCACAACCTATAGGTAAGGTACGCTCGATTGTGCAAATTTTCAATTTTTCGATGAATGTTACAGCTTTGATTTAGTGACTGATGCGGTGGGAGAATTATCTTAAATGTTTTGAATATTTGTTTGCGTTTTCAATAAAATTTTAAAATTTAAAATTTTAAATTATTAAAATAAACTAATATTAATAAAATAATTTTTACATTACAGATAATTTGTTTTGTTTAATTTGATAAACTGGTAATTTTTCAAAAAACGTCATCTTAGATTAAATAAATAATTACATACTACAAAACAGAAAATTACTAGGAGGAAACTTACAAATTGTTTAAAAAAAAATATTTTTTTGTTTAATGACTCATTGATAATGCAAATTCATTAATTATGAAATATCTTATATCAATTTTTTTTTATGACAATAATATAGACAAAATATTTAGCGATAAATAATTACAAAACAATGTTGGAGGATTTGACGCTTTCACAATGTAAATTGTGCATTTTAAAGTTTTTCTTTTGGATTCCAATCGTGAGAAGTCTTTTTTGTGTCGATTCTTCGTGAACATTGTAGTTCGCTTATTCAGCACAAACCTGAATTTCGGCTCAAAACAGCCTAATCATCGAAACTCCACAAAACGATCAATACAATCATTTTTTTAAACAATTGTTAATAATTGTTAGTAAATGAATTAAATGAAAATTAATAAAAAAATCTTTTTTCAAAATGAGGTATAAAAAAAATAAAGTAGAAAGTTGCTATTGAAAAGTCAATATTTATTGCACTAAGCTCTCATAAAGTATGTATTTTCAAAATTTTCCTGGAATATAACCAGTTAACAAAATATGCCGGTACTCAAGTTGGAGAACGACAAATGCTCGAACATTGTCGCTAAGTTAAATCCGCGTGAGCTGCGTTTATGCTCATCAAAACAAACAATTTTTTCACGGTCGAGCCAACCAGTCCCCACCTTGCACTCTACCTCCTTTTAATCTATATAACGACTGCTTTTAAGTATACGTTGCCCGATGTGGAATTCGCTTAGAACGATGCGAAAAAAATATAAATTCAATTTTTTACAATTTTTTCTATATTTTGTTAGACTATTATAATAATTAGTAATGATGGATAATTTAATGCCACATAACTAATAACACTAAACTGAATTTAAAGCTATTGATCCTCATATTTAATACGATAATTAAAATATAGGTAGGTACACTCGTGCCAATTTTATCCTTCTAATTAGATTTAAAGTTATGTAAATAAAAATAAATTAAAGTGTACTAATAAAACTAAATATAATAAATCATTATTACTAATTTTAATTTATTATCGCATAAATATATTTCTGTTAAGAATTTTTACGCTTCAAGCAATTTGAAATTGTAATAAGTTTTAAAATACGCGGCCTAAAATGCATCAGAGCAATCACGTTGAGATTCACATGAGGGTTGCGAACATGCAGAACACGAGTTTTTCAATTAAGGTCAGTCATGCTGACCTATCAAAAGTTTTTAGCGCAAAACGATTTCGTTTCTTTACATAAAGTATCTAGGCAGCTTTATTAATCGGGGAAAAAATGTAGCGTTTTGGAAATATTTAATTTATAAAGAAAAAAATCAAAGCGTTTGTCCATTTCAAAATTCGATTATTTCGAGCGCGATAAAAATGAGAAATTATGTAAAATGATTAACCACCACGATAAAGAGAAACGAAGAAAAAAGTTATCTGAATTATCAGTGTGGCCTTATATAGATTAAGCGTCAGACCATCTGGAAATGAAATTGACGACGAAGATTTGAAACTTGTTGCACAATCGAAAAAACTCCGAAATGTAAATTATGTACATTTAAGAGTATTGATTGTTGCGATTTTAATATATTATAATATGCACATAAATAAATATTTTCTGAATATTGACTATAGTATGATCATATTGTTCAAATTTAATGTACATCTAAATAGAAGACACAGTAGTTTTACAAACTTGAATGCATTATCATTTTGATAGAATAATAAATTTCAAATATTTTAGTAAAGCACTTTAATGCCGGTGATAACACGAGTATAAAGCTTATCCATCATTCAGCTTTCATCGCCCTCTCTATTTAAAGTTTATTGCGACTAGGAGTTAACAACAATATTTAAATTTAATGTTTACATTCGCCTAAAATTCTGTGATAAAGCGTAATTACGGCAACACACGAGGAGCAGCATAAAAAAAGTTATCAGCCGCATTACGTAGTGGACGAAGAAAAAATTTGACTTTATCTCCAGCCTCAGTTTACTGAACGGTTCCCTATTGAACATTGCTAAAGCTCCTCTCAACTATACGACAAACACGAGCACTTAAAAGTTAAGCGTCGTAAAATATGATTTCGATCCTCCGGAAAAATTGCAGCCTCTACAAAATCAAAACGAAGCTAGAAACATCGTCTCGAATTTATTCGAAAAAATGTATGAAATTCAAATCGAGTCTTTTCTCGAGCGAGTCATAAGAAAAAAAAATCCCCCGATGAATAAAACACCGGCGCGCATCGCATGCAGTTTCACTTCGTTACGTTGAATTCGCCGTCCCCGCGCGCGTGCACCCCTTCGCTCGCTGCATTCAAGAAACGTTTATCCGCTCGACTAAACCGCGATGCACCCCCGCGCGCGCAACCCTCGCGAATTAGTCTCTTAAAAGGCCGGGGCACTCGAGCCCGCGCGGGCAAACGAAAGGGAAAGGAGGCTTCGCGCGGCGTGGAAAAAAAAAGTGCGAAAGAGAAGGCATTCGATCGCTCGCTCGAGCGACCTTGCTCGCTCGCGAGCCTACACGCATCGCGGGGCCCGCGTACGTGTGTACGCGTATATTCGCACGGAGAGGCGCTCCGCCGCGCACACAGTCACATACCACGTCGTACATCCAGGCGTCCATGGCCGTGTCGTACATTACAAGCTCGGCGGGCCGGTGCGTCTCTCCCTCGTTCCTCCTCCGGCGGCGAGATGGGCCTGCGTCCAGCCGCGAGCGGGTCACTCGCGCACGTGCATGCTCTCTCCGTCCCGGGGTGCACGCAGCCTCCGCGGGGGGCCGGTCAGTCCGCGTCCAGGACGAGCGAGCGGGAGCCCGTCACCTGTGCGCCAGCACACTCGGAGCGCACACGCACACGCTCACCCACCGGGCGGGCCGCTCTCCCCTGCCGAGGCACGCAGTTCCGATGTTGACGGCTCCGCGGGCCGTGCGCGACTATGTCTGTGTCGTTATGGCCGTAACGTCACCGCTCGTCTACTCCTCTCCTCGCCTCCGTCCCGCTACCGCCGGGGCTCCCTCCCCCGCGCGCCCCCCTCGGCAGCGCGCACGCCGCCGCAGGATCGGAGAGCGAGCCGCGCAAGCCGCGCGCCGCCGCGAGCACGCCGAGAGGGAGGGAAGCGCCCGCCGGACGGAGAGAGAGGGTAGATTCGAAAATGCGCGCGAGTCCGCGGGGATACTGGGTGTAGACCGCGCGGAGTTTCATTCGGCAACTTCCGTTCTCGCTGGCTAATTTTGTTCGAGCTTGCGGATAGGTTCTGGAGCAAGATCTGGCGACACCGTTGGTCGATGAGCTTTTAGACAGCAGAACGGAAGTTAGCGTCAAGCTGCGCGCGACGTACCTATCCTAGCCGCGCGGAGAGAGCTTGAGCTTTTTCCGACGTGTGCGTATATGGTTTCGTTCGAAATCGTTTTAGATTTTTGCATGTAGGGATTCTTTTCCCCCCTGGTGCCGAGGATTTCGTTTATCCTTGTGCTTTCGGCTGCTTTTTTTGCGATTTCTTTTACGCGGATGAATACCGCGTCGATTTAGAGGCAATGGCGAGCTTTTTTGTTTATCAATTTCGCACCGGGGGTTCGAGCGCTGCTTATGCAAAAAATAAATTGCGCTCGTTCTGGTGGGTACTCGGAGGCTTTGTTACACGGGTTTACTATCGAAATTTTATTACTATGCTAATTAGTTTATGTACTCACGTTAATTTGATTCGTGAGACTGCACTGCATTGTATAATAATCATTCGAGTAATTTACAAATCAAATTTTAAAAAGATTTTATCTTCTCAATTTTTTTATTACTTGAGATTAGCATGGTATACATGCATCAAAAATTAAATTTCAATAATTTAATGTTGATTTAGTGTTCTCATTATGAGTACAATTGAAATTTAATGTTATAAATTTTTGAAAAATAAAAGTTTTGCGCTCGATTTAGTCTCGTAATTTTAACATTTCCCTACTATAATATACTATAATGTGCCATTTTCCTGTTGAACAATTACTTGATTAAAGTATACATTATTCCAATAATTATTCAAAGTGAAGTCAATTTTTTAGGTGGCTCATTAATAATATTAATAAAATATTTAACTTTTTCCATGTATAATTAATATTTGCAAAAAAGAACTGCAGGTGCAATATCGATATCATAAAAATAAGGGGAATTAAATACGAGAAGAACGCGCGTGAAGAAGTGTAACTTCTAAGCTCGATTCCACCACGTGCAGGATTTTCCTGCGGCAAAGTAGATTTAGCGCGTGCCGCACGCGTGCACCCGCGCGAAATCAGAGACGTTAGCTGGTCGCCTACGCGATGTCCGCGCAAGCGCCACTTCTGTAACTCAAGCTAATAATATGTATACGCGTCTTCGTCGTACACAACGCTCGATGCATTGCAGTGACTGTTACACAACGAGCTTCTTTTCGAAAAGTTATAAATAAGCTTGCGGACCTATGGAAAGTCGAGCTCTCAAAATATGACGAAGTGAAATAATTGACCACTCAGTAAATTTTGTAAGTGTCTCTTGGATCAAAATCATGAGGATGTACATCGATAATTAGATCAACTTTTTATCTGTTGTGTAAGAATGCAAAAAAATTCCTTTACAGGCGCTTTAGATAAATTTATCACTTTTACAAGTTGTCTACACTCAATATAATAGGTATTTGAGTCAAATGGACAATCGTTTCTTACTAAGCAAAAGTAATTTTATTATTGCCGCAATTTGTTAGGAGTAGCTGCAATTTTTATGAATCATTTTTTAGATGGGTTGAAAGAAAAACCTTTATTTTTTTCGTTGGTGGGCGTAAAGTTTATAGAAAATCGATAGCCATTTAAATTTCACGAAGTTATAACTTTTTGAAGTTCCTTTACTGATATCACGAACGTAGGTTTACTTCAACGTCCCGTGCCCTACGATCAAAATGTCATCCGAATTTTCGCCCACTGTATCTCCTTTCATTTTTTATTTATAGCAAATATTCGACATGTTCGCAAATAAAACGGATCAACCGCAATTTATTCAACAGAAAAGTCGTTTTTATTCCATTGCTGAAATTTTCTCTAATTCAATTTACCCGAATCAAAATAAAATTGCTTCCACAATTAAAAATACATTAGCAAAGTAAAATCCAGTGAATAATGATTTGTATATAATGTACTGTTAATATAATGTACAGGTTAACCAAAAACTATAAAATTATTATTAATAATAGATCGCTTTAAGGCCTAACAAATGAATGTAAGAAAATCTTTTATTCTTCCGAAAATATAAAGCGCCAAGCGACGATATATTCAATAAAAATGTTAATTTTCGTTTCGGCGCACATATAATGCATTAATTTGCAATTTCCATGCGTAATTCTCCGTAGGCCGGCACTTCCTCCATATAAAAGACGAAAAATTTCGAAATAAAGTCAGCCGAATGTCAAAGGCACAAAAAGATCGGGCCGCGATACGGACGTCCAATAAAGAGCCGCGGCGCTACGAAAAAAAATTATTCCGGCGCGGTCCAATTGTTCCGCGGCATTATCAATTGAAATCGTGGGAATCTCATTCCGAACTAACTGCGCGCTTCGCGCCTCGTTCTTTCTCCTCCGCTTCAGCGTTAATTCGATGCACGGGAAAGTGTTAAACAAACGAAACAAAAATTCCAAGTCTATGGCGACTGGCGATCTTGAATTTCCAGCTGTCGCACGCCGCCTGTATAGGGTAATTATCGGCTAATTACCATGCGTAATCCGGCGTTCGGGCGGCGCGCGCCTTTGTCTAGGGTATGCTTATTGAGTCGCGACGACGGCGGCTCGCGTCGTTTCACGAGCGGCCGCGTGTGCGGCGCGTTTCCTTCTAAGATAATTCTCTCTTTTTTTTTTGAGAATTCGCAGTAACCGTGCGGCGACTGTCGCGGAGGGGAAATGAGAAATCGAAGGAGGCGAGAACTAATCGTTATCGATTGTGCCGCGCCGACGGCGACGTCTTCGACGATACCAATTTGCAGCTATTTCAAATAAAGCGACAAATTGCATGTACGTCTCTTAAAAGCGACGCGTTTCATTTATGATTGAATTCATAATTATTCTTCTATTTTATTATATGTAAAAGTGATAATAAATTTCTATGATTCTTAAATTAATGTCGTTAAAGGAAGAAAAAACATTTTTCCCTTTCTGCTAAAAAATGATGGTATATCAATGCAATTGAATTAAATACTTCTGGAAGATTGTTAAATCAGTGTAGAAGTGGTTATTATTTATTTTTACACTTTCAAAGTACCACATTTATTTTTAAAAATATTTAATCAAGATACGAAAGTGATAATTTAAAATTAATGGATAATCTTATTATTTCAGTGTTTTTCCTCAGGAAATTCAAGCCAATTATACTTTTCATTATTGATCCACTTTTTGCATTATTTTTGTCCCAATTATATTTCATTTTATTTCATTGTATAAAAATTAGATAAATTTAAATTCTGACGATAATGGAAAATTAAAAAAAGAAAAAAGAAAAACAAGTGAAAGTAAATTTGAAAGAAAGTCGAAAAAAGTGACTAATAAACTTAAAAATAGAATGCCAATTTCCTAACATCGTGCAAAGTTTAATGGGCAAACAATATCGAGTCATGTTTGCATTTTCGGCACAACTGGCTATCTCTTTTTGCTTCATTGACGGAGCGTGTAAAATGACGTCGCAGTCCGAGCGAAATATCGGTCATTAACTTTTTTGCAATTTACCTTGAAGCAAAGGCATTATCGCGTCCTCTCTTGTCGGTTTAGAGATTTCTGCGCGTGCCGTAGCGAGTTTTGTCAATTTATCGCATGCCCCGTGCAGTGTTTCATTACAAAATTGGGTATGCATTACACTGCTTCGATAGTACGAAGGCTTTTAAATTCGCTATTCATTTCTAACCAGAGTTCTACAAAATATTTATATAAAACTAATTTTCTCTGCTATTGACATTGCATTCAAAGTTTGACATTTAAATTGCGATTGGAAAAGCTTTACAAATAGCAATAGTAATTTCATTAGATAGGGAAAAGTGGATTTAGATGAAAACATATTTTTTAAGAGCATGAATTAACTTTTATCGTAACCTTAAAGAATAATATTTGGTTAATTATAATACGGTAGGGGAGGTATTATTCTACAAAATTTTACAAAAATATGTACATTTGATCATGGCATTGTCAATTTTTGAAATTCCTTCATTAATTCTTATTATTTTAGCCTGACGTACCAAACAGATATAAGTCAGTTGTGTGAGATGTGCAAATGACAAAAACTAGATATTTAATTTTGATAATGATCGTTCACATTAAAAATCTTCACGTGTCAAAAATGCTTCAAAATGAGTAGATTGGGTCATTTTATACATAAAACCTGTATGTTAGTTTAAACATATCAATGGTAATTATTTCCGAATTCAAGTACCTCCGGAACCCCAAATAATTCACAGCAAAATTTCCCATGTCACTTCTTCTCAGTGTATCAAATTGAAGCAGGCAACATTAGCGATTGTATCATAGCGCAGGGAGACGCGAACATCAATAAAAGCCAAGCGCGTCGTTTTAATCGTGTAACATCAAACGACATATACCGCGCGCTGCTTATTTAACAATTGGAAGAAACCCAATAAGATCGCTCAAAATTCAAGTTAAGCTATTTCCGCTGGCTCTCGGCAATTCAGCGCCGGCGCGTGTACGTGCGACCCAATTACCGCTAATTACCCGAGCGATCGAAGCGGCAGCGGCGAGTATAATTGCATATAAATTCGCGATCCGCATGGCGCAGCGAGCGAGCGCACCTCGCGCCCGTCCAGTATAGAACCGGACGCCTCCACGGCGTCGATAAATCGAGGCTTTAAATTGCTCGGACTCGCGAAGTTAGAATATTCCCGAGCTCGCCGTTCTACATATATATACGCATAGGTATACGTGTGAGCGCGGGGTCGAAGTGCGCGCGTGCAGCTGGTGCGGCGCGCGCGCGGAGGCGGCCGTGATGTGCGCGAGAATCGCGGGGGAGGGGCTGGCGCGACGGCGGCGAGGAGGGGCAACGCGCGCCAGCCTTGAACTTGACTGCTAGAGTTTTCGCGCTCGGGCGCGTGTGCGCGCCGCCGAGCGCATTGCGTCTATAGATACACGTCGTATCTCGGGCGAAATTAGCCCGAAAACGGGGCATCGACGGCAACTCGCTCGTCCCGTGAGGAACGCGAGATTTCGCGAATTTTTTTTGTTACTAACTGCTATTTGTTGTAACAAAATTGATTTATCACTACAGTGACGAGGAAAGATGAATAAATTGTTGTTTATAAAGCGGTTTAAGTAATAAATGTTTATTTGTAATATTAAGTAATGCGTTTGCCAGCTCATTTTATTTTTAATCTGGATTTCTTGTGTTTTAGTTCGTAAAAGGTTTCTCGAGATTTACGGATGCATTTTTGTACTTTTTTTCACGGATGTTATTTCAATATGGGTGTTAAATCTACAAGATATCGGAGAAACTTTTAAGGATTCGAAACGTCCGATGTCTTCTTTTTTTTCTACAGCAGAAAAGAATATTTTTTATGTCTAATGATACTTTGAACATATCAAAATACCTATCCAGAAAAAAATTTATAACACTGTCAATACCAAAATCGTTACTTGTTAATAGACACTTAACTGCAACGCAATAAATAAACTTATGAAGACATTTAGAAGGAAAAATTACTAATAAACATCAGAATTACTTAAGTACATTTTTAAGAGATATTTAAAATATACTTTGATCATAGGAACATAAAATTATATCGTTATGTAATAATTAATGTAGTATAGAAAATAATAGCAATTTTGAATTCAAAGAAATAATTTTTTCTCTTGTAACTTAGCTTGCAGTAATGGTATCGTATTCTTAGTTAAAGAAAAAAATTCGTTATTCAAGAAGTTTAGGTTATCGAAGTGTCTCGTGATAAACGCAAGAGAAAGAATTTCGTATACATACGATCTAGCTGGCTATTGGTCTTAAATCATAAACTATGTAACGTGTCATCATAAATCTTTAAGCAAAATTTGTACATCTTAGATGCGAGAATTTTCTCTTCAAATCATTTAACATCCATTATTTTTATCGAAAATCTGCGAGGCATTGCAACAATTGCAACAATTCGCTTAAACTGTTATCACATCATTTTAAAAGAAGATATAATCTCATATTATGATACATAAATAAAGCAGATAAGAAACTAGATTTGGGTAGAATTCATCGGTGCTGTCGACATTTCTTTTAAAAGTGATTTTGTGTACAATTAACTCAAATGAAAACAATTAAGTTAACTAAATAAAAAAGATCCATGACTAAGAAAAATTAACCTTTTAAAAATTGAAAATAATACATGAATCAAGATAAAAAGAATGATATTTAGTGAACGATTTAAAAGGCGAAGTTTGAAAAAAAGTACAAATGACCTCACCCACATAAGTAAATCTATCTAAAATCTTTAAATCTGAGTAAGAGTATCGCCAACGAGTCATGGACTTCTTCATTATAGCGTCCGAAGATAGATGATAATGATGATTGGGCATTTCGGTGAAACGACTACAATTCTGAAAAAAACTGGATCCTGACTGCCATAAACAATGCAAGCGCAACAAAGAAAACCTTGAAAGAACCGCGATGCGTGACACTCCCCAAAAATCTAGTTCTTTGTGAAATTGCGTTCGCACGAATTAACGAATTTCAGCTTCCTTCCTGTGCATGTCTTTCTTTATCTGCTTTTTAGATTGATTCGGAAGATTATGAGATGACCTTTATTTGACTGCAATTTAAGACTATTTTATGGTTACTTGTTATTTAAATCGCAAAGAATATAAAAAAAGAATGCGCCTATTCGTATCTCCTGACGACGAATAGGGCTAACAATAGAAACCATGTTTTAAACAGAGATATTTGTGTCTATTTTCGAAAATTAAAAACTATAAACGAAGTTAAATTAAAACATTCGAAACGTAAATAGCACTATAGTTTATAAATGAAATATTATTTTTTTTTTAAGTCTCTCCACATCCCATTTAAAACCTCTAACTTTGGCAAGGATTTAATCTGAAGAAGAATTAATCATTACTGCTTATTTATTTAAAAATACAATGAAAAAAAAATCATTTTTTTCTTACACTGTGAAAAATGCAGAAACGTAATTTAATTTATTTTACCTAGTTCACAACGCTAGTGATTTCATTTTTTACGTATAAAATTTATTATACGTTACTAAAAAATGCGTAAATACTACAGACTAATCTATTAATATTAGATGTGCGTCGAAATAAAATGCGTATCAAAAGATTTTAACATTTTGAACACATTTTAATATTTTGAATCAATGCTTCCTTTCAAGTTTTTTTTGAATAATTTGTCTATAAAAGTTATCTATATTAAATGTATTACGTGATTATTCATCTTTTGCTAAGGTTATAGCTCTTATCGACAGTTGTTAATTACTCTTTGTAATTATTATAAAAAATCCAATACAATACAGTATCAACATTGCGTAAATTACTTAAATTATCGTTACATATTGTATCTAAACGCATAATTTTTATCTTTGGATGCTTCGCAGCATGTCAACTGACGAATTCCTTATTAAATTCGAATTGTTGGAATTATTTTGTGCAATCATATTGCCCGATTGCCCTTGATAATTACTGGCTCCTGATGCGTGCCGAATTGTACTTTGTTGCGGGGCATTCACAGACGACGCCCGATGAGAAAATTGCGAATGCGCCGCTGGATCGGCTGTTGAATTAGTTGTTAACCCATTTTCAACAACGTTACTGTGACCACCTGCGGTAGCATTTAAGAGATCATTAGTATTTGTTCGCGACTCTCGAGAAATTTTTGCTGTCGAAGTCGCAGAACTACTTCGAGCTGCCAAATAATAAAAAAAAAATTTAATACAAAAGTACATACATATGATGACAAAAGTTTTTATTTGTATTATGGCTTACTGTTGTTCGGTGGCGAGGTCAGCGGGATCGCTAGCCTGGCATTGACGGCAAGCAAGTGATCCCTCCTTTGCAACAAACTATTTACATTCTCCTCCAGTCGCAGGTTCTCAGCTCTGAGCTGGTGCAAGCACGAGAGCAGCGAGGCAATGTCGAAGTGCTGCGCCTGGTCCATCAGGAACTGACTTCCCTGCTCCCATTGCCTCTCCAGCAGCTGGTCCAGCGTCTGCGGGATCGTGCCGCTTCCCAGGACGCCGCTGTTGCTGCCGGCGTTCGACGCGTTCGAGTTGCTCGAAAACATGGAGGAGAAGGACGAGGGGGTGGCGGTGGTCTGGTTGGCCTTGGCCGAGGCGATCACCCGGCTGTGGAGCGGCGGACCTACCAGGTTCATCCCCGAGTTACTCGCCTCGGTGAATATCGAGTGGGCCTTCATCTCCTGCGACAGTGTGTCAGACATTTTCTGAGCCATCGACGAGGACGGGTTCAGCTGGTTGCCCAGCATATGGGGCGCGCTCACCCCGTTGTCGAACAGCTTCGACTCCTTCTCCTCTTTGGGCTGATACTTGGAGTCCATGGGCGCGTACTGGGCGACGTGCGAGAAGTTCTGCGAGCCGCTGGTTGTCGCGCCACCCTCGTTACCTCTTCTTTTGCGCCTGCTCGAGGCCGAGCTGCTCATGCTCTCCGATCCAGGACTGCTTGGAGGAGAATCCTTTACGGTTGGCCCCATGTTGTCGCTAAAGCTAGATCGCATTTAAGATACTTGACTCTTTTACAGAGGGCACGGGCTTGAAGAGTAGAGGCGAAGCCGCTGGCGACGTCTTTTTGGAAAAAAAAGGAGCTGTCTTATTTCTCCAAACTGAATCTCTGTTCTTGTTTTCTTTTTTTGCAAAAGATTAGCAGCTGGAGAATTGGCACTCACATTCCGAATATTCTTGTGATACTTTTTCTCTCTTCCGTATTTTGGTAATTGCACCCTACCGAAAGACCAAAATCACTTTCATCATTCACGAACAAGAGCACCGCCAGTTAAGGAGTTTCCAATTCAAATCCTGAAAAACACAAAAAAATTAAGTATCAATAATTTTGTTTTAAATAAAGCAGTCTGAGAGGATATTCTTTAGGAAAATTTTCTAAATTAATGGCATTTTTAACTTATAAGATTTATTTTTGACTTCATCTATTTATACATTTACTGTGATACTGTAATATGCGCCACTCACCAATAAAAATATTAGCTCAAAATTTCAGTTCTAAATTTTATAGTGCTATATACTACAAAAGTAAAATAAACAAAATATTTTGAAAGCATTTTTTATTTAAATTGAGAACAATTTTGAAATGGGTAATTTTTTAAATATTACAATACAAAACTTTAAGTTACTTTATATTAAATATATATGACTATAAAATTATAACTTGTGCTAGCTACTATACTGTGATAAATTTTCATTGTGAGTAGTACGTCACAGTAGATGTACATAATAGATTTAAAGTATTTGAAATCTTACAAAGTTAAAATTGTCGTACAAATTAAGAATTTTCTATATAGTTTAATATTAAATGTCCCAATTCCTGATCATTTTGTAAAACAAATTTATAAAGTAAATATTTTAATTAAAAAGAAATTATAATATATTCTCACATGACAGATATTTACAAAAAATCTCTTAAAATTTAATAGTTTGTAAATTTCTTGCATTATTAACTTTTAAAAAAATTTTATACAATATATTCAATAAAGAAACAATCACTTAATATTACATTAAATTTACAAACAACATTTTAAAAGACAGTATGATTTTATACTTTTTAAATGACAATATTAGAGGATCGGGCATTGAGACGACTATCTTACTGCTTTATTTAAAATAAAATAAGAACTTAATTTTTTTGCTTTTTATCAATTTAAATTGTGAAAACATTTTTTTTAAAATTGGTACATTCTTCTGCATGAAGTAGTCGGGCCCGAGTTGTAATTAGACATCTGAAATCGTTTATATAATCAAATTCGTGAAAAGTAGGAAAAACTTCCCAATTAAATTATAAGCACACATGTATTAATTTGTACATATAGAAAAAAACTTGTTAATAAAGCAAATAATTCTCATTAAAAGAATTCCTTTTAAATGAGAATGTATTATTACTGTATACAAGTTGAGCAATCGATGCACGATTCTTAGATAATATTTTCAATTTGATTGTCCTCCGTACATAATTTTATAATTCAATCTAATTGAGATACAATTAAATTGATTATTGATTATTAAGATAATTTTATAATTCTAAAAACTTTGTAAATATGAATTATGCATGTGTAATGTCCTCAAAAAATCTCTCACGCAATGAAAACTTTCACAGATAGGTATGATGGGCATGTGGAATTAAAATTAAATGAAAACAAGATAACCGGCCGCTGCGCAGTCAGAAAATGTGGAACAAGTGCAAGCTGCAAGAATGCCATTCGCGTTATCGGCGTTCGTTTCAACCACCGCTACGATGCACGATGCATCTCAGGTATTCCGCAAAGTAAACCGAACCTCCAGAGAAAAAATAACCAACCAAATGATCCCCTCAAAGCACCGGCATTAGAGAAAGACAGGTAGCTTCTTAGGTTCTATTCAATCCCCCCAAAAAGGTAGACACAAACTGCATCGAAAATAAAGTGCAACACGGCCTAACCTCAAAGAAGCGCAGTCACGAGTTCCCTCGAAGCGCCGGGCTAGTGCATCGCTCGCCGATCAAACCTGGCTCATCGCAGCTTTCATCGCGGCCGACGGTCGCCCAGGTGTTGTTGGGAGGGGTGCGCGGGGTGAACCTGGGACGCCGCGATGCTCTCGCAAAAAAATGCACACCAGCGTGTGCAGCAGTGTACACAGAAATACGAAAATGGCGGCGGCGATCAGGCGGACATAGGCGCGCGCGCGCGCTCGCTCCCTCACACGCACACAAACACAAAACACACACTTGCGCTCGTTTCCCCTCCGGTGTACGCCAATGCTACACTTTACGCAATGTATTGCCGCGCGAGGTCGACTCACCTGGGTGTTTGCCTGGCCGGGGGCTCGAGGCGCTCGTCGCACGGTGCAGCGACGCTGGAAGCCGTCGCATGTGGGGCTGCAGCTGACGAGAATGCCCGGCTGCTGCGGGGGTGGCGATCCCAGGTGTGGAAGCACTCGGCTGCGGACGCGGAGGACTCTCCCAGGCTCCCTTCCGTGCGGGACGTGCTGGCGCGGGCCGCGGGGATGATCCTCTGCCTCTCGCGGGCTGGCGTGACTGGCGACCTCACGCGACTCCGCGG
The DNA here is from genome assembly GCA_900480045.1 of Eurytoma adleriae. Classification (NCBI taxonomy): domain Eukaryota; kingdom Metazoa; phylum Arthropoda; class Insecta; order Hymenoptera; family Eurytomidae; genus Eurytoma; species Eurytoma adleriae. The sequence goes on along the minus strand of UXGC01000003.1, from coordinate 628,968 downwards.
CGTGTGCGCAAAGCTATATCGAGCTCGCGGCGGGAATTGCCCGCCTCGCGACAGAGACGTGCTGGCATCTGTGGGTTGCCGCGATTTTTGTATTTTTTTTTTATACTTGCAACCTGCAAGTTTTTTTATATTTCTGTACATTCTGTTTTATATCGCTCATTGTTGCTTAGTATAATTTGTTTTCGAGTAATTAATGCTTTTTTTATTACAAAAGGAAGTTTTTTTTTTAATATTACCTAATAAAGAAGAGTGGACTGAAAAAATTAGTTTTTCAGATTTTAAAATAAATTATTTTATTGTATAAAGTGTACGAAACATATAATTTACGAAAACTTGTAATTTTAAACTAAACTACATACAGTTTTATTGTATAAAAATTAAAAATAAAAAAATTACGAGTAACTTAAACTATCAACACTATTGGCATATAATAAGATAATTTACATGGTTTTTGACTGTACAAAATAGCTTACGGCTACATTTTAATTATTTCACATGAAACGTTATTTGATGACCAAGAATTTCCAGTAGCAGGTTTAACGTTTATCCTCGCAAATGTACGTTTACTCAGCCTTTCGGGATTTAAAACCATGGATTCATTTATATTTTTACAAAAATATCTCATGTCTGACGGCAGTATTAGCATATGTGGTTTTTCTTTCAAAAATGCATACTTCTCCCAAAGTAGAGAATCAATGTTGAGCTCTTTGGCAGGTGGATATAGAGGGTAAAAACACGCTTGATTTAAAATGTAGTTTCCAAGTCGACTCAATTTATCCATTCCTGATTTCCTACAAATTTACGAAACGAACACAATCAATTATTTTATAATATTGCTCTAATTGTAAATGAAAGTATGATTAATATATAAAACACTTACATTACGACTTCTTCACGCCCAAGATGCATTAAACAATCAATAGATGTCATACTCAATCTTAAACCATCAATATCTAATGTACAAGGATCTGGCAGCACATGAATTTCTGGACATTGTACAAATTTTGGTAAGAAGTATTCTGGTGTCGGATAAACAGCATGGTGATGCACATCTCTACTTGATGCTACCAAGACAACTTGCGTACATTTTCTGTAAGTAAAATTTAAAGTATGAATTTTATTTGAACCATTTACCACCACCAAAAAGATTTAGAAACGTGGCGTAAGAAAGTATTCCACAAAATTCAAACTCACCCACTAATAGCCTGCTTAATTTTTAGAATAAGCTTGTTGAAATATTCTTGATATGTACAATTGATCGAATTGCCTTGTATTTCTGGATGAGTGACGTCTAGAAATGGCCCAATAAGAATGAGCAAGTTTGGTTCCTCCTCCGCAACTTGAGACATCAGCTCCCACAGAGGTTGAAAGCTTAGATCATTGGACGGCGTAAACGGCCCAGCCGCAATTACGATTTTTAATTCCTCCGTTAGGTGAGGTGGCTTAGCTGCAGGTATATAGCTACCGCTGAAGATATCATGCACTTTAATTAAGCTCTCCGATAAATTCAAACCTTCTACCGCAAGAATCTGCCCAGGAAACAAACAACATTCTCGAACTTCGTTCACATCCAGTTCAACCTGCAATCATTCATATTCAACGGTCAATATTAAAAATAGTGAAATAAAATAATTAAAAAGTTATTTTATAATTTAAAGTCATTGTATTACTGTACTCAGAGAATTCACTCGTCAAATTTACTTAAAAATAATGATCAAAATTATGGAAAAACCGTGATTGCCAGATGGTTTGCCAAATTGAAAATTATCCTTGAATGTTTACGCATAATCTCACAAAAAATACTACAATTTTTCAGTAATCATTACAGCGATATTCATGTAAATTTAACAATTCTCTGAGTGTAACAACAATTTACAAGTGTACTTTTCAATCGAGTCAAATCGAGTCTCCTAACCTGAGGCCAAAATTTCGCATCAGCGGTATTCGACCGTGGTGGCTTTCTGCAGCCCTCGAGGAGTACCGTGGGCTTGGACTGTTTCGTCTCGGACTCGAAGCAGACACGACCCCAAGTCCTGTAATCTTGCTGGTGTCTCGTGCGAACATTGGGCGTTACGATGACGTCGTCCTTTTTCTTTTCAGCCCACAAGAAGTTTACTTGGTAGCCAATCTGTCGGCAAACTCGAGTTCGCACCTCCGACGTGGTCTTCAGCAGCTCGAACATGTACCGGGCATCTGGTGGCACATGTGGACCGGCTCGCCTGACTGTACACCTGTGCTTTTTGTCGTTGGACCAATTCTGGATTTTTGGGCCGACGGTCATCAATATCTTGCTGCCCACTGTTGATCTTTGAGAAAATCTAGAAAAAGAGAAGTTATTTATTATAATGGATTTTGAATTTACACAGTTAATGTATATATTGATAAAAGTTTCTATTTTATAGTAAAGTCCTATTAATTAATGTTATAAGGACAAATAAAAGATAAATGTGAGAGAGTTTTTAGATGCCAATTTTTTTCGACGATTTTATTTAATACCTGTATTACAAAAATACTATTTCAGTCAAATTTATGGACTCTTTTTTTGAACTTTTTGTTAAATCATTCTTCAGATTAATTTTTTTACTTAATTTATACGAAACAGAATGAATTTTCAAAGACATCTATCTACATCTTGTTATAAAATAATAAATACACTAAGTATTGTTTGAAATAAACATATGAAAACTTCTGACAAATTTTGTTTCTACATTTTAGAAAACTGAACGGTACACAGAGCAACGGTAAACCCAAAAAAATCCGAGTAGATTCTATCGGAGCATTTTACCTCTGACACTAGAATAAAACAGGCGGATTTCCAGAGAGCAATTGGAGCGGCTCACGCGCCCGCTCTTGTGTACAGATAGCGCGGGCGTGATCGGAAAGGTGATTTTTACGCGCGAGATCGCGAGCGGAGATTCCCGCGGCGGCCGCGCGAAAGAAAGAAACCGAGAAGGTAAAAAAGAAGGCGAAACAAGCCGCGCGGAGGGAGAAGGAAAAGCGAGCACGGCTCGTTTGACTATTCTACTCACGATTGCGAGGCTGTGATCGTGGCGTCGAGGACGGGCTCGAGACTCGTCGGCGTGCACTCGGCGGCCAGCACTTTGCATCCGTCGACGCCGCTATCTTCGGGATCTGGACTCCTCGGCCGCTTTGTTTGCTTGAAATCGAAAATTTACGGTCTCTCGTGAGTCAACCTTCCTCGCTGTTCTCGTCATCGTGGGTTTAATATTCCACTTCGACCCACGATTTTTTTTTATAGTAATGTATTAATAAAACATTTTTTTTATAAACTAAATTGAAAGTTTTAATTCAAGAATGCTTCATTGGGTTTTAGTTTGAAATGAAAAAATTTCCATGTTTTTACAAATTTTGAAGATAGACAATAGTAAATATGAAAAATCCTAAACAAACCTGTTGCTGCAAGTAAAATTATGCAAATATAAATTTAAACAAAATAACTTATGAATCAGAATTTTACTACTTCTTGACCTGATGATGCACAAGACATTCGTAGCGTCGTTTACAATAAATTACAAAAATATTCGTATTTGTGTGCCAATCGTCGGTAAAAATAAAGTTAATTTATACGGTCGAGTAGACTTTCTTTTAACACTGAGAATCTTCTCAATTCATTTAAAATTTTTACATTGCGCATTTCGAAACAGCTGAATTTCTTCGTTGACAAATTATTGTATTCACCAAGAGGTAAGCTGCAAACGACCGAACAGAATAGAACGAAATCTCCCGCACTATCCATAGAATGGGCTGCCGTAGACGAGTGTGTATCTAGTCACATTTAAAGATTCGTGCACCAAATTCATACTCGTCTATGGAATCGCCTTCTGCCGGCTGCGAGGTTTAAGACTCGCCGCGCTTCGAGCCGCGGCGTTTCCCACGCCGTCCGGTGTAAGAGCCGCGACGCTGATCGTGGCCGAAGGCACTTAATGAGTGTGGATCTAGTCACAGATCGATAAACTGCGCACTAGACCATCACTCACTCAGCACAATCGGCCGCTTCTTGCCCAGGTACTTCCGCTCGTTCCTCCTTCCGACAGCTGGCGTTCGCTTCTCCCGCGGGGGCCTCTCCTTCCTCCAGCCGCGGCGTACACTTGCGGCTTTTCTAGCTTCTTCCTTCGCGAACGTGATTTTCATTTTCTCAGCCGGCCCGCAAAACCAGTTTGCGCGGCGGCCTTTGGAATTCCCAATTTCCGAGCGATTACACGAGATACCGCATTTTCATCGTGGATCTTTTTTTTTATTTTTTTATTTTTACTTTGATAAGTCATTCCGGATGTTCATTCGGGAAACATTCCTTTTAAAGCTTAAATTCTTTGGTTTTATCGTTAAGCGCAAAATTTATTTAGGTATACCGATTCGCTCGGTTATTAATTCATTCGATTAATTGATTAATACTCTTATCGGTGGTTTAAGTACTCGAGTGATGCGGAGATAGGTAAATTTAGTAAAAGATAAATTTTATTTTTGACGAGCGATAATGCCTTTCGAGCTTTTTTCTTTTCAACTGAAAATTCAATATTGACGATCAAGCTTATATTTTCTCTAGTCTCTGCTGAAGTGACGCGCATTCCTGAGTGAAATAAATCCTTGAACTCGTTTACTCCGCCGACTATTACATTCTTCGATATCGATAGCGCAGACAGCGGTGATTATTTAGCATTACGTGAACTTAAATGAACGTAATTGTAACGTAATGACAAATTGTTAGGTACAAATCGATACTCACGGAAAACAAGAATTAAGTTTTAATGCGCCATCTAAATTGCACGATATTAAAACGAAGATGATTTGAGGAAACTACAAAACTACAAATTAAAAAAAAATTAAATGCATCCGTTAACGTAAGGAATTAAAAAATCACAATAATTCCTTTTTAATCAAAAGCATAATGCTTATAATACGAAATCAGGTTTCGCAGCAGCTCACCGATCAAATTAATATAACGTTAAAAAAAAGTTTCCCTCGCTCCCGAGCGATTTTCTCTCTTTTAATTATCGATAATAAAGGCTGCAATTAAACCTCTCTCGCTGGCTCGTAAAAGTGTCTCCTCGGCGCTTCGACCGAGCGGCAGGCAGCGCCGAGGCATCCGTAAAAATCGCAAAGGAAAAACGAAGAGCCGAGGGGAACGTCAGACGGGAATCTTACGCGCGCGGGGCAGTCGATGACCGGCCAGTCGAGCGCGAGCGCGCCCATAGCGCTAACGATTATTCCGAGCCGCCGCGAGCACGTGATACCACTGGAGAATGATTTCGCTCGGTCGCGCTCGCGGCGCGTCCGATAAAAAAAAGAGCACGCCTCGTGCTGGCTCCGTTCGCATCGAGAGAAACCCGTCATCGGCGATCGTCGCCGGTCGCTCCGCGCAAGAAGAGCCGCGACTGCTCCCCGGGAGAGGGAGAAGACGGATCGGCCTCTCTTTGTCCCTCTGTCTTTGTCTTTCTATCTCTCGCTCGCTCTCGCGCCGGCGAAGAAGTGTCTTCGACCGAACGAGGGTTAACTGGCGCTTTAACCTGGCACTCGTCGTCTCCCGGCGCGTATTACGCACGCTTTCAATCAATTTCAGGGAGCCGCTGTCCCCCGCAACGGCTCCTCGCGTCCTATACGTTTTCGCTCTTTTCGCTTCTGTTTTGCACGCGCGTTCGTCGCTTTCTCTCGGCGAGTTCGATCACACTGCTCTCGTTTCTCTCGCCGATTGTTTTTACGCTGCAATTTTTTGCTATTTTGCACTGGTCACGCCTTAAGGGGAAAGTGCACTTTTTTACGCATTGATTTTTCTTACAAAAAAATAAAATGATATTTAGAAATATATCTTTGCATACTGCGAAATGTCTTTAATCTAGGCGTCAACTGATAATGCAAAAGTTTGTCGATATAAAATTGAAGTTCTTCAGTGTATAGTAACTTAATATTATCTGTTCACGCATTTTTTTCTGTCAATTTTAATTTAATTTGAAAAATAAGCACTTCAATTGAGAGTCATCGAAAGACAAGTACGCGAAGAAACTGCTGAATATCACTTAATGCTTTATAAAAGATTACATAATATATCTGATAATGTTTGAGTAAACGTAACTATAAAACTTGATTCGTACTCGAAGCTAAATGAAGAGTTCTTTATACAATTGTTAAGCATTCGAACCTTGAAACAAATTTTTTTTCTCTCGTAAGATAAAAAAAAATTAAATAATGCATCCAACAACTTCAGTGTAAGCACTACGCAGTCAATGCATGATTGTAACATCGGTCACCAAATGTTTAAAGCTAGATTCTAAAGAAATGATAAATTAGCGTCGCCCTAAACAACGAGTGAATATCGCAAGCCAAACAGTTATTTCCTCGTTTATCTTTCAAGTGTAATCTTCATTACTTCCTTGAGACGAACTTCTTCGCGGGCACTTTTCACTCACTCGCGTTTCTCACGTCACTCTTTGTTGCAGCGCCTCACGTTTCTCGGCTCCCGTGCACACGTGCATAAACACTCGTCCCCCCTTGCACGCTGCGACTCCGCTCCTTTTTTTTTTCTCTCCCCCGAGCAACAATTCCAGCCGGCGTACGCGTATAATACGGCGAGGCCGCGTAATATCGCGCGCCCGAGAGAGGCTCTCTTGTGTATCGCGATATCGCGATCTCCCGTCCGTTGGACACTCACACACAGAGCGAGCCGCGCGCAAAGGACGCAAGCCGGTGTGGCTCTGCGCGCGCAGCTCGCGCTTTCGTAACGGCTTTGCGAAACGAGGAAAAAAAATTGCGAAGAAGAGGAGAAGGCGGAGCGGGCGCGGATGGGAAGACGAGGGAACGAGAGACGAGCGAGCGCCGATGGGAAGACGAGGGAACGAGAGGCGAGCGAGCGCGCGCGCGGCCGATTCTGCGTCTAATTCGCCGCGGCCGGAACCGCGCCGCGGACTAATTTTTCCCTTTTGCTTCTTTCAAAAGCCCGCCGACAATGCGGAGCGCGTGCGATCGGAATGAATGACGCGGATTTGCCAGTATTGTTCGGCGCGCGCGTGAAAGTTCGGTGTGTACGTCGGTTGAATTGAGTTTTTCCGCCGCGCGCGCGCGCTATTTCGCGTCGTTGTGAAACTGCAGTACCGTACATTTTTATAACCGCACTCACCGGAGTCTCGTTAAAAAAGTTTCATTTGAATTTCAACGCTTTTCTCGAGCATAATTTTTCTCGCGCGAAATGGCTTTGAGAAAACGGTTGATATAAGTCGCGGTTTACGCATTTCACGGGGAAAAAAATCGCGTCGAAGAAGAAATAACGCGAGAAAATAAGGCCCGCGTGTCCGACACGTGGAGGCAAAGATTCGCGCGAGCGCGGTGTCGAATGCTCGCTCCGCGGCTGCTGAATGACGACTATTGTCGGGGCGTTTGTACAAGGAACCTCTTCTTCCGAGCCGTCGCCCCACCCCCCGGCTTGCCCCCTCTCTATTTATTCGCCTGCCTCGCTCACCTCGTGGCGCACGAATTTGGCAAAAGGCATGCATAGAGAGACGCGGGCAAACAGATGTGGGGCCCGCTGCTGCGGCCCACCGGTGTGTCCCCTGCCATTCATCCCCCATCGATTTCCGTCTCGCTTCTCCCCCCTTTTATCTCGCGCGCCGTAGTATTAGTAGTAGCGGCCGCAGCCGTGGTAGTAAGTAGTGCGGCCGCGCCACTCGGCCGGCCCGCGGAGACCGTGGGAAATGACGTTGAACTTGGTGTATACCGGTCGTGTCGCTCCGCTCGCTCTGCTCTCCTTTGCTCTCGCTCCCCGCGCTAAGCTCGCCTTTTATTTTTCGGCCTCTAGTCTCGACGGACGGCGAGCTCCTCTGTGATATCTCCCCTCTCGCTTCCTCGCGCGGACCCCGAGGCAGACGCGCGGGGGTCTCCGGTTCTCGCGATGCTGTCCCGCACGTGACACACGAGAATCCGCTGGGGTCGGGAGATTTTTCGACGGAGCTCGGAGGGACTCGAGCGATGAGTAAGCCGTTTCTTTGAAGTGAGGAGGCGTGACGAGCGCGCCCGAGCACCGAAAAGTCGAGGGAAATTTGTGCTCCTTGATTCAAAGCGATCGAGCTCCGAAAATATTGCTTTCATTTAAATTTCACTGGATCGTCACGATAATACTCCGAAAACAACATACTTTGTACACTCGTGAACCGGATCGAATACAAAGAAAGAAATCAACGGTCGAAGTTTAGAATTCGCGTACACGGAAGCAAAATCCCGGGGTGTCGTTAAGTTCGCTCGCAGAAGGGAAACGAACCTTTGACGCGGCGCTGTTTTTCCACGGCTACCGAGGCACGCAACGGCACAGTCGAGGCGTGCATTCTTTCCCTTCGCACGTATATCTCGCCTGACTTCCCTCGCCGGGAGGGCGCGCGGAAGAAGCGAAGAATAATATTCGCATTGCAGATGCGCTCGTTCGCGTGCACAGGCAGGGCACGCCGCGATTTCCCTCGATTCGCCTTGCACAGAGCATCGTCCCGGGAGATGGGCCGCTTCAACGCCACCCCCGCGAGGCATATTTCCATACTGGAATCGCGAAGATCGCCAGGCACTCTTGCTCGAGACGTCAGGAATTTGCTGGGATGCTCCGATTTGCAAATATTTACAGAAACATCCTTCCGAGTTACTTGCGAAATTTGCAAATTCACTCGTGCACTATTGAGAGTGTTGAGATAAAAAATTTGATCTGATTGATTTTTATTTGTAAAGAAATTAAAAATTGTGAAATATTTCTGAAACCTACATTTGAGAATTGATCAAGAGCTCCGAAGCGTCGAGAGAAATTCGAGAAAAGAAGAGCAAAAAAAAGGGGAGCAAACGCGCGTAACAGAACAACACGAGCGAAGTAAAAAACAGCGGGAGAAAGAGGAGCGAGAACAAGAGGTTACGCGACATTGGGCAGCCGGTCGTTCGTCAATTGCACTTAATTGACCAAGGCAAGACTCGAACGCACAGAGGAGCCGCTCCGGCGCGTGTTTGTCGCGAAGGGAGTTCTGCTGCGGAGAGAAAATTTCAGCGCGCCGCGTGCCCGACGCCCGCATATGCGGGAGACCCAGGGGTTGAAAAAAAAAGGCGCGGGTCCGATGACGCGGCTCTCCGGTTTAACGAGTATCGATGAATCGGCGCTTATATAGTCCAACACGGAGCGTCGCGCTCGTTCGGGAAAATTTAATTGCTTTCGCGGCGACGCCACTGTTGGGAATATATATTACGATACGGGATTACATGTACAATTGTTGCTTGTGCGTCAAGTAGCGTGAGATGGATTTGTGCGAGAGGCAGGCTTTTAAACTTTTCGCGAAAGCGATTTTCCCGCAACTTGGAGCGTAAAGTAATTTTGACGATTATTGCAATCTTACGAAATTAGATTCGCGTTGCAATGACGATACTTTCATGACAATTTGGGTTTCTTTTTATTCATAAATTATAACCACTTACACGAAAGAATAGCTGCGTAACTTTTTTAAAATCGCTCTATGAGAATAATAAAATTTTGCTGTACGCGAGCCATAAATTATTTTGATAAACGCATGATTCTCGCGAAAATAAATCAGCATTCCAGGGATGATTTAGCGCAACGGCGTATAATTGTCGGGAGTACTTTTTCCGCGCTCGTATTTAAATGTAACAAGACGGCAGATGGACTTGAAACGCCGCGAAATTAAACCCGGAGCTCGGACGCGCGATCCTTAGCATGACAACGGTGCTTCAAAAAAAAAAAATCCGAAATTCAAATCGGCCGAATGCCGCCCTCCACAATGGCGTAACGAACGCGGCGGCGAGCGAGCGAAAATAAAAAGCGGAGCAGCGTCCGCATAATGAGAAAATAAAGATCGCGTGCACGATCCTCCTGTGGGAAGTGAAAGTATGCGTGTGCAGCGCGTTGTATATAGCTCGGTGGCGGGCCGCCGCGCGCTGACGTGACAGGAAACGCAAATCCCTGCGAGCCGGGACGGTTCGTGCCTCGATTTAGCGCGAAAAATCGATCGAGCGGGCCCTCCCCTCGTATACCGACCGCACATTTGTATCCCTTTCGGCGCGGCGCGAACTCCGCGGAAGTGTAAAAACTGGACCCCGGGCTTTTTGCGGGCTTTGCCTCCGCCGCGTTTCTCACGTGATACCATTTGCTCCGCTCGCTGAGATGAAAGACTTCAACGTTATTTTCAGCTTTTAGTGTAAATGTACAGAAAATCTGTGAATATAAATACATGAAATTCAACCGCATGCACTTATACAATGTGACGAAGTCGCCTTTTTACATCGAGTAAATAAAAAAATAAATTTCATTAATTCATATTTAGATAGTATAAAGATATAAAGGGTGAAATTAAGTCATTAAGGAATAAACTTTTCTGAAATTCCTTTTAACGTACGAAACTGTTACACCTAGTCTACTAATCTGTCGTGACTCATTAACACTTTAATCACTTCAAAAACACTAATAATCGAGAAAACGAGTAATCGATCGTTCACAACGATTTAATAAATATTTTCGCGCTAAAAGTACGATAAATTTTCACCTGCCGGACGGTGCTCCGAAAATTCCGCAGCACGCGGCTCCTTGATGCCAAGTGTGTAACAAATGTACGAAGGAAGCCAGCGCTTACGCGGTGCGCTGCCCAACAGCGACCCAACCGGCCAAGCATGAACGTTGCGAGAGGCGCGCGTGTGGGAGAAGCGCTCGGTGTACGGTTTATACAGAGGGTTTTTTTTTCATTCGGCCAGCTAAACAAAGGCGAGCTCGAGCTGGTTTTTTGGGGGCGAGCGAGCGCGTCGGGACGCCGGGCGGATTCGGGGAACCAGAGATGGGAACGCGAGACCTAAGTTCGCCGGGCCGTAACTCCGTTTTTCGATCTCGCCGCGCCGCGAGCTCCATTCGTTCCCCTATCTTTTTACCAGGGTTTTTGTGAAAAAAAGCCGTGGGCGCGCGCGCGCTGAGTAATCAACGCTAATTAGACAGCTAAATTATTCAAATGAGCGAAGCGTGAGGAAATCTACTGTATTAAAGAGGCAGCATGCAAAATTGAAGTTGGTGTCTCATTAAAGATTTACAATATCGCGGCACTAATTTGCAGTTTACTAGTGACACTCAAGTTGAATACGTAATACTAAAAAGTATTCAAAAAGTGGAAATAAATAAGCAAATATTAAAAAAATCATTAACATACCTTACAAAACGCTAAAGAGAATTTCGATGATTATCTTAAATTAGAGGGCAACACAATACTCACTATTTCAAGTGACGCTTCTCGTTTAAAACATCGGATACTTATTAAACAACGAGCGGAAAAATAAATTATGTAAAAGAAACAACTTTGAAATACGACAAAAAAATTTACAAGCACATAATAGCTTATAATACCACCAATTGCAAGATCGTAAATTGATCATACTCATTTTCTTTCCACCTCGTAAAACGTTCAACCTAACCCAGTAAGAAGTAAAAGAAAGAAAATTAAACACCAAGTGACGGCGAGTGTATCGATCACAGACGAAGAAAGTCAAGAATAGCGATAGACTGCAGTCGTAAACCGATTTTTTTCCACGATGCATCATACCCGCGCACAGTGAACGAGACGCGAAGGCGTCGGCGGAGCAACAGGTTGTCGGAGAGCAACGAGGCGAGCGTCACCGCGGTGGACTCCCAAACGACTCCGAAATTTCGGAAAAAAAAAATTCCGACCCTCCCCGCTTATCTCCCGCACGCATGCTCGTTCCCCCGCGTTATTCGCACACACACACTTGACACGTCGACGAGCCAGTGCCCAACGGACGTCCCCGTCTCCCCTCGCGCCTCCTCCAGTCCCCGTTTACCTTGCGACCTCTCGACTTCCTCCGGCACTGAGATAAAGCGAAAAAAGAAAAAAAATAAAGCCGCACCGCCGGAAGTCCACCGCGGGAGCTGCGCGACGTAAAAGCCGAGCGATACGCCGCGGAGCGCGGGCTACGGAGCACTGGCGCCCCGCGCGAGCTCTCGCGGCGAGAAGCACGCGCGCGCGCGCGACGTCGACGAAATCGAAAGCCGCGCGGAGAAAGCGACGCCATGGAGCCGAGGGCAACGCGCTGCTCCGAAACGCCAACGCCGCGGCCGCCGCGCACTGGCCGCGCGGGAGCCTCGCGGTTTTTATTACCTTTCCTCTCTCTCTTTCTCTCTCCTCGTCTCTCGGTCCTCACGCGATAAAAAAAACGCACGCGCTTTTCCGGAGCGCGAGAGTGCGACGACACGACGGGCGCGAGGCGCGCTCGCCGACTGAGCGTGGCCGACGTTTCTTCCTCTTTTTTTTCTTCTTTCTCTCTCTCCCTCTCTCTTTCGTGCCTCGGGAGAGAGAAGAGAGAGAGAGAGCGCTTTGTTCGCCACGGCGGCGTCCTTGAAAAACTGAAATTATGCCCTTTGAAAGAAATCTGGCTGCTAGCGGCGGCGGCGGGGATCTTTCTCTCCTTCTCGTTCACGAACGACTGGAGAGGCGAGGAGAGGAGAGAGAGAACGGGGAGATCGGCGGCGGCGAGAGTAGCCCGCGGGAGCGAGAGAGAGGCCAGGCGAGTTCTCCCTCTCTCGCGCCTCTCGGCGGCTCGTGTGTATCTCTCGTGGCCGAGGTTGCCCCTTCTACGCAGGTCGCCGGTCTATCGTCGGGCTCGCTCTGCGCGGATACCACTCCGCGCGCGCCTCGTGCACGCTGGATCGAATTTGCGCGGAGGAAATTTATCGGTGATTTTTCTGCCTCGGCTTTCTTCGAAAGACGCGTCACCTTCTCCTTTTTTTTCTCGTTTCGAGAGATAAGGCCGATACGGAGTTTTCTTGCCCCGGACGGGCGGCGATATAAGATTTGAATTTTAAATGCTAACCGTGCTGCTGCTCGAGGCTCTTATCTAATCGAGATTTCGCTATTTATACATCGAGAACTGATTATTGTAAAAAGTTGTGAGTAAACCGATTTCATTGACGAGCGAAGCTGGAAGTTCAAATTTTATTTCTACGGCGCACTTTTATTTTTCTCAGCCACGTTTAAAATATTCCATCGCTGATTAAAGCACGTATTTGCGAAACTATTTGAGCTGCAAATTTTACATTCAAAAATAAATCACGACGAGCATTCGATAAAAAAAATGTTAGATTAATTTTACCATTTGAATCGGCATTTAAATAACAAAAGTCTTAGAATAAAAGCGTATAAGGGGCAGCTTCCTCTACGTCCCAAACTCCCCGCCGTCGTCGTCTCTCCTTTCTTAGCCTCCGCATCCCGAGCGATAATTTCGTCCTTCTGTCTCTCTCAACTCTTTAGGCTCTCCCTTTCGGGGCCGCCTCCCCTGGCCAGCCTCCCTTCGAGCTCTCGCTCTCCTTCGCTCTCCCTTTACTCCGATTTTCTCCGGGGCCGACGGAGGAGGCGACCGAACCACTCTTCCGCGACACGCAAACTCTTGGGGGACCTCGCGCCGTTGTCGCGGTCCCCTACTCTCTGCGGTGCTCCCCCCTTCCCCCCGCTCCTGCTCCGCTTTGTGGCCGGAGTCTCGGGGCGAGCGCGCACCGCGACGTGGACGGAAATGGCAAAAACTCGAAGAGGCCTGGTCGAGAAAGAGAGAAGGAGAAAGGGGGAGGGCGACGACACCGACGGGGGGAGGTAGGGATAATGGCGGCAATCTATACCTGAACGATTTTTGTGGCGGAAATTATATACGGGGCTCCTCTTTCAGCGTCGTTTCGTGCGGCGGCGCTTCCATAGCCAGAGAGCGAGAGAACGAAAAAGAGAGAGAGAGACCCTCGCAGGCAATCCGGGACTAGTCGGCTGCGGGTCCCCTCGGGGAGCCGCGCTAAATGGAGTTGCCATTGGCCGCACCGCGAGCCTCTTTTGCGCGCGAATCCGAAGGTCGATGGGAGAGTTTCGAGAAATCCCGAGGTGCGTGATGCGTACTCGTCCGACCGGCGGGGGATATAAGGCTCCGGCGTCAAGGGTGACTGGGCAACGATTGAAATTTCTAGCGCGCGCTCCACAAGGGAGAGCGAGCTTAACGACTTCGTTAAGTATACGCTTCTTCAAAATTCCAACCACCACCTCGTAATACCATTTTCATTTCATTTCGAGAGAGAGCGAGAGAAAAAAATAAACCTCGACCCGCCAGCGGGAGATAGCCTCGAAGATTACGGTCGGATTTTTTTCCATTCGTGGCGGGCCGCACGAATTTCCATTAGGTCGGAGTAAAAATTAAGATTTCGAAACGAACGAGGAGGAACCGCTTCTAGATGGGCCCCTGTGCGCGCCCGGTCTATTATGAGTAGTGGAGCCGCGGAAAAATGAAGGGAAACAGAAACGTTATAAATCGAGAGAGGAAACGAGGTAATGTGGGAGAGAAGACGAAAAACGCCCGCGGCGAAGGGCGGGAAAGTGGAAAAAAGGAGAAGGGAGCGCAGATACACCTGTCGAGTCGAATGGGAAGGGTCTAGTTTTTTTCACGACGGCCGACTTGATTTTTCTCATTCTTTAAGAATTTTTTCTGACGTCCAATTACGCCTTGCGTTTTTTAACCCATCCTGCAGTACTCTCTCAACGCGTAAATTAAATTAAAAAATTAGTAAATTTAAATGTTAACAAAAAATACAGTCTTCGCGATTCACTAATAATCATTATGAATTAAAATCATTGCTTTATGCATCGGAAAACTGGACAGAAAAAAATGTATTTAAACAAATGATTTTTCTCTATTGCGAACGCAAGGCAAGATTTTTGAACAGAAATAAATTGTAAATTACGTAAAAGAAATATCGCTTCTTACGCTCTCGATCGTGAAGTAATCGATAAGGCATAAAAGAAAAAGGAGCAATGACGCTTCCGGCCATAAATTGTGAAGGTACGAAAAGACACGATACGGGCAGAAATGAGCGATGAGAGAAATTGTATGGGGAGCATTGTACGAGCGCTCCGGAGAGCGAGTTGCGACCGTCAACTTGACTGGCCTCGAGTAGACGGCCTCGTGGGGCGTGATTCAGTCGTATACGCGCTCGCGCGCGCTATCGGCTACCGTATAGCCACTGCGTGCGGACGCGCTTCGCCGCTGATAATGTATGCGATAGCACCCCGGTCAACGGGTCCACGCTTTGTCTGTGTGTAACTGTACGCGAACTTTGATTTCTAAATTGTCCACTTTCTTCCCCTCTCTCTCTCTCTCTCTCTCTCTCTCTCTCTCTGTCTCTTTGGATTCGGGTGTAGAATAAGAAAAGTCCGATGGATTAGGCTTGCTCCATGCAGCGACTGTTGATGTAATGAATTTGTACGTTGATTGATTGAACATTTTTACACATGCGTATTCTGAAAATGTATAGATAATAAAAAACTTTAAAGATTTTTTTAAGCATTTGTCTCGATAATCGTTATACTTAAGTTGACCAGTTAAATGCATGGTATAGATCTATGCTCCAAAATCATTCATTGAAGAAATTTATCCTTATAATTTTTAATCAAGATCATTGTAAAAAGAAAATAACGTATGTAGAAGATTTTCACTGGAAAACCTAAACCTAAACCGTAATTTTTACGTGAACGCTTGACAAAGAAATTATTAAATTTTTTCGTCAAAATTTCCATTATAACAAATTAATCGCGCGATTATATATTCTATTTCAATAACTTTTAGTGATCTTTAAAGTAGAACTTAGCGAACTCTTTTCATTTCTTAGTATAGACCCGCGCGACCAATAAACAGGCGATTCGAAAAAACTACCTAAAAAGAACTACCTGCATTCTCCGTCGGAACTCGAAGCGTATAATGAATCATAGGGCAGCCGATGCTCCGGAAGAAACGCCGAAAAAAAAATTTCGCCGCGCTGCTTTTCGAGGGGCTATATACCCCGGGAGGGACAGCGCAAAACCGGACTCGCACAATGGGCGATCTGAATTTTTCCAGCAGCCGGGAATGAAAGAATTCGCGCGCCCGCGAACAAAAGCTTTTTCGAGCGCTCGGCAGTTTCCGCTCTCGCGCAACAAACAAATCGACCTCACGGGCGCTGCAGACACCGTACACCGGGCATCCACTATCCCATTAATCGACGAGATAATGAGATTTTGCAACAGCAGTTGCGTACGCGCCTATCCTCGATGCAGGCCATGCAGCGGATAAAATTTTTCCCGAAACGGGATAGAAAGGAGGATCGAATTGTAGGATAATAAAGGAGTTTCGAATGACTCGAATTTTTGTTTGTGGTGCAGCGCAAGAAATTTGAATTGTAAAGATGATTGTTACCGAGGAAAAGATGCTATCAACGTAAACGAGACGATGAGATGCTTCGTCGATATCCAGAAGTGCGTCAGCGGGATGCAATAATTACGGAGCACGATTCCAACTTGTGCGATAAATTTTGCTTACAAATTTGGAAGGAGGTACATTTCTGAAAGAGGCACAAGTGAAAACTTTAAGGTAATCGACATACCCTACTTAAGAAAATGAAGCAAAAAAACGTCGGGGTAGTCTGGAGAGACTGCGCTCACGCTGGCTCCGTGTTTCTTTCCCTTACTCTTCGTCTTTCTTCTCACAGACGCTCGAAAAACCGGGCCTCACCTACGAAGGAGAAAGAAAAGAATTGGGTCCGCAGGTAGACTTGTTACGTCATTGCTACCCATTTACACGTATACAAAGGTACCCCCACGACCGCAAAGAATGCAAGGCGGACAGTGTTGCCAAGGCGGCGTAAATCATCCTCCCGCGGAGAGAGAGAGAGAGAGAGAGAGAGGAGACGAGAAAGAAGAGAGAGGAGAGGAAAAAGAGAGAAAGAGAGCAGAGGAGGCGAAGGAACTCGAGGGGCTCCAATGTCTTTCGGCAGAAATTTATAATATCGCTACCGAGCGCGAGGCGAGAAATTCTCGGACGCCGTGAAAGCGAGGAAGCGAAAGAGCGCAGGGAAAAAAGGAGGATCGTTTCCTGAGCGGAGCCTTGAGAAGTCGATGACGCCGAGAGTCCCTTCGCTCTCTCCGAGACCGCGGCTCCCCTGATGCTTTTGGCGCCAGGACGCCGCCCAGGGCCTTCGCGAATTTCTCGCTCTTTCGCCGTAAAACTTTTTTACAATTGCTTCTGTTTCGTTGTATTCTTTAAATTTCTAAAAGTATACAAAAGTTATAATGTAATTGAAGAATATGCACCTTAATAATTAGAGGCCTGACATTATAAATTTGCAATACAAACTTTTATTTCTTTTTTATGCATTCGGAAAAATTCCTTTCTACCAACGAAAATAAAACGAGATGACCGCAGATGGCGATGCTAATTTCGATGCGAGTCAATGGCAACAACAAGGAATGCCAGGCAAATCAAAGAAATCGTCTTAAAATCTCAATGGTGCGACGCTATTTTTGTATTTTGTTAGTACTACTGCGCACTGCGAATGTTTACATTATTTTGTCCAATTATTTCAGTATTTACTTTAGATTGAGAGAATAATATTAATATTATAGTATAATTATTAATAGTATAATAGGTCACGCTTACAACATTTTGCTAATGTTAAAAATATTTTTAAAATTATTGTTTGGAAATTTTTTCATTTCATTGCTACATAATAAATTTTAATTTCAATTCACCTAAATGAAAATCAATTAAACAAAATTTTATGGAAACACTTTTCATAAAGAAAGAAATAGCATGTGTTCTATTTGTTTAAAACATAACAAAAATAACATTTTAAACCGCTTAAAATAAACACTTGTATAAACTCTTATTAAAGTATATTAAAAAAGTACTTTAATTATTCAGATTTATTAATGAAGCAATAAAATTTAAAAAAGAACTTTGTTTAATAAAGAAGTTGTAATTACAATTTTTTTTCTTACCATCAAAGCCAATTTGTCAGATGTTACGTATGCTCCCAAAATTTCATCTTCGTCATCCCTGTATTTTAGTTAAGAATTTCGTAAGCTGGTGTAGATAATCAAATAGAGAAAATAAAATTAAAATTGTTATTTCACAAAAAGGATACATCCATATATCTTGTTTAGAATCATTGTAAAATGGTTTAGTTTGTTCTTTATAACTTTTCAAAGAATTGTCATGATCTTTGTGTTTACTTCTTGGTGTCACTCGTCTCATTTCTTCTAATGCTTTAAGAGTAGGTTCAAGATTTCCATCTTGATGTTGAACGCCAAAAGCAACCCACATATCCACAAACTCCTCTTCGTCTTTGTCGAACCAATGACATAATTCCATACCTAAGAATTATTATGAAATAAATTACTGAACTTGTAATAATTAAGTAAAAAGAAATGTGTTAAAATATAAAAAAATTCTTATTCAAAAAAAGAATTGAGGTTAGTTTACATAAAACTTTAAACATACATTCAGCAGCAAAAAACATGAAAGAAATAACTTACAGCTGCCTGTTTAAAATACAGTAAACTGAAAAATCCATCCACAATAGAATAAATCCTTGAAATTGACATCAATTATTGAATGAAAATATTATGCAGAGTTTCGAAGTAGTAAATAAAGACGCATATCTACGCTACCACTACTCGTGAAGTCTATTACGCAATTACATAAGTAAATGTAAAAAATCAAGGGTACTTACATTTTTGTAAGACTTCTTCAGAAAGATTTTCACAACCGGTAATTTGGAATTTTTCCAGCAGTTCGTTTTTCGACACCATTTTACTAAACGGTGAAGGAGGTAGAGCTTCCCGCCAAAATTTCCGCCATACGCGCGCAAAATATCGTTTTGATCACTGAAACTGTACTCAAACGGAAATGTAGGTAAAATAAGAATTTAGGAATGGGATGTTGGAACGATTGACGCGCCATCTGGAGAAACCACGTGGTCCGGAACAACCCGCTCTTCTTTTTCATTTTTTTTTTTAAATTTTAACAATTAAAGATTTTGTAAGTCTTAACAATACATCTCTTCTTATTTATTGTTCTAAAACTATTTATAAGGAAAATTAATAAGAAAGAGAATATTTGAAAAAAATTGTTTTATTTAAATGTCTTTTATAACATTCATATATATTTAAAATATTTTTTTAAATTATAAAACACTTTAAACGGAATTATCAAAGTTTGTTATTTAATATTTGCAAGTAAAAAATATATTTTTATATGTTGCAAATGAAACTTTTTGTCTTAATTCTTTAAATAATTCATTGGGAAATATTTTTGATCTTTTTCCCACAGCTTAATAAGATTTTCCGATGCATTTGAAGATGGGAACCTATCAATCCACGACTGAATAAATCCTTCGAAAGTTGATTCATAGGTTTTCAAAGTAACATTTCCAGAAGCTGAACAATTAAACAGAATTAATTTTAATAAGTCAATTTTACGAAATCGAATATATGAAGATTAAATAATAAATTAACTTTAAGTACCCACCATCAGTAGTTGTGTTTGATTGTACAAATATTTTTCTTGGTTGCTTGTGTGCCAAAATAATGTCTCTCCACTTGGCCCATGGGTGTGGTCCGCTTTCAGGCACTTCACTGTATTTATTATACATTTCTTGAGCAGCCTTAATATCTGCAGTACTTTTGTAGTATTGCAATTTCGTTAAAAAGTCTCCAATAGCTTTCTTGCCAACTGTATTTATTTTACTCTTATCTACAGTTAGTCTTAAGTTTTTACCAGGCTCAATTTCAACAATTTTAATAAAATCTTCTCCAGCTTCTATACAAACTCTAAGCAGCACGTAACGAGCTTGAGAGTGAGCCTGCAACCATTGTTTTGTTGATGGTTGATACATTTCCAAAGCTTTAGCACAGCCATTCCATAACAAAGACAGCCAATTAACATAAATTATATCATCGGCTTCTGGACCTTCAAAGCCAAAGATTTTAATAACTTCTTTTTGTAAACTTAAATAAAGTCCAACTGCTTCTGCCCTACATTCTTCATATGATGATCCCATCGATCCAAATACAGAATCGTAAGTTTCACCATCCAAATAATACTTTGATACAGGTTCTCCTGTAAGAGGATTTTTTACTTTGCTTTGATCAAAATTGAGTTCACCATTCTCTAATTTTCTGAATAATTTGCCACTTCCATGACCAAGTAATTCATGAAGACCAACTTGTACTTCAAAACTCGTAACTCTGTATTTATTCAACAAAGCTTGATCTTCTTCATTTACAAATGGTATTACATCTTGCTTCATATTTGCAGGTATAACATTACCAAGTGAAACATTTTTAAAACCTTCAGATTGCCTGATTTCATCGTAATTTGGTATGTTAATACCAGCTGGAATTCCAGATCCCGAATACGTAAGAACATCTAAAGATGTGAAATCAGGTCTTAAAAATTGATCTTTTTCAAAGTCTTTACCCCATGGTAACAGTGGAAGTAATTTTTCTGCACTTTCAACTAGAGCAGCAAATTTCTTAGTCATGTCACGATTGACCATTGCAACAAATCCTTCAAATTCACCTCTTTGTCCAGCTGGATCTCTATAAGTTTCGATGAAACCAATGTAAGTTTCAATAGCAGGTCCTTTGTCCTTAATCCAAAATCTTGATCCATTTTTATGCTCTTCCAATGAACCTGTTACAAAGTGCTCGATATATTTGTTTAGCATATTTACTTCTGTTTCATTAGCAGCATGTTCTTTGGCCTTTTTCAAATTTTCAACAACTGACAAGAGAAGTAAATCATAGTCTCCTCTAGTAATTTTAAATTGAGCATCTTTGAATACTTCTTCCGCAAGAGTGATTTTAGGATCTTCATTTGTTTCGGTTGAAGCCAATCTTATCTCATATTTACATTTGAAATTATCACCTTTAACATCTGTTTTAAAGCACCTAGCATTATAAGATTCTAGTCGCTTTTTTTGCATGAATTCATTGACTAAGTCAGCATCGTCTTGAGTACAATTAGCAGAGAAATATGTAGTAATACCTTTACTACCTAAACCTAATGACTTTACTTTTTCTTCTAAAGAATAAGCTACATCTTTTATTTTGTCCACCAAAGATTGTAAAGCAGCAGAATCTTCTTTATAAGCTTTAGAACTTTTAATAATTAATTCAAATTTCTCCTTAGGTAAATTAGGAATGATTTTACTATCACCAAAAGACTTGTAATTGCCAGAATTGGCAAATATTCCACAAGAATATACTAAAAATGCCTGTAACAATAAATTGGAAAAATTAGAATTGTAAAAAATACGTTTTAAAAAAATACATTTAAAAAGGACTTACAGTGAATTCGCTTTCTGTAATACCAGCGGCAATAGCAGATTTCTTTAAATCAGATATTGACTCGGCAAGAAAAACTTTATGTAAAAGTGCAAATATTAATGGAGATTCTGGCGAAGTTTGCACAAATACTATTAAGCCTCCGTTCCATGAAGCTTGGCTAAGATAATGTGCATACTGTTTTTCCTTGGCTGTTAAAGCTTTAAATGCTGTGTCACATTCTAGCTGAACTATTGGTTGATCATTTGGTAGAGTATACAAGGAGATATCGTCAGTCATTTTGGCGAAAGTACGATATTGACTGCAATCAAATATAAATAAAATTAAACAAAACTTCACTTGCATCATTTTCTAAGAAGAACAAAGCAACTACAAAACGAATTATGAACTTTACAAATATCAAAAACATTTTAATTTTAGTTTAACAAAAATCAGGTCAATTCTAACCTACAAACAGAAGCTAGTAATCGCTAAATGATTCTGCAAATCAGCAAATTGCAAAAATAAATCATCAATGAACCCAAGATATATTACTCCGCACTCTAAGTTTTGAAACTACATAAAATATATGTTTTTCTTAAATAAAAATGTTAAATCGTCAAATACCTAGGACAGACACTTAAATTAGTTTTGCGGACAATGTTTTTATTAACACGGTTTAAAGCAAGACTAGAAAAACCTGGCTGACGTGTCAAGCGCTTGCAATTAACGATGGACGAAAATAAGTTTGACTTGCAAAATTTGAACATTCTCCCCCGTTCAGCATTTACGAGGATACGGGGTGAATGGAGATAAAACACCGGCAGGTATTAACGGAGGTGGAGAAAAAAACCGCTCTGTACCGCAAGATGTCAGTTGTATAGTTAAAAATCTTGCGTAAAACGTTTTGCTGATAATCTACTTTTTGTCCGGCGACTGGCGAGCGTCCGAGTGATCTTACGGTCTGACGGAGACTTTAGACAAGCGAGAAGAGAATTGACTACTTACCAGCCGGTGCGAACGTTACGATGGGCGGCCGAAATGTGTGGCGAGTCAAATTCGAGAGTTGAGCGGAATGAAAGCAGATCGCCTGAAAAACACTTGCGCCACCAGCGGAAACGCCGCTCCTTTTATATTTCTTTAGTAGCCTCTGTCTCTTTCTACCGCTGTATTGCAGAAGATAAAATAGACCGCATCATCCGGATTTTTTGTTTTCGCCTTTATTTGATTTTGATTAGTGCTATCTAATTTACTGTTGTTTTATTTATTTTATTTTATTTTTTTTTCGGTACTATATACTTCTTAACTTTCTATTTTATTTGAGATAGTGAGAGAAACAAAAGAAGCAAACCATTTCAATCTGTTATCGTACAATTTATTGATACAGATACATTTTTATGAGATACATAATATAAAATTTAATAAACCTATAAATTTTTTTTTTAAATTTTCGATATTCAAATTAAAATATCATTTTTTTTTTTTTTTGAAAAATTATAGGAACTATTTACAGAAAATTTGTTATATATTTCAGAGGTTTCAAACAATATTAAACTAGTATTAAATTTTCATATATCAGTCAGTTTGAATATTATTCAATTTGTTAAGTAGCAAAAGATGTGAACAATTTTACTTAATGTAAGCAGTAAATATAAAAATAAAAATGGAACTTAAGTATTTAAAAGCTGTAACTTAAATATATACATGATTTCGTTTTCACTTTTATATAGTTTGTAGCACTGCTAAATTTAAAATAAATAAATTTTTAAACTAATGACTAAATAAAAAGTTAGTAAACAATGTTTGTAACAGTCAAAACTACTCTTTAACATCACCAATTCCATCGGCATTTATGGCAAAGGTAGCTTCACTTTCTGGTAAGCAAGGAGAATCATAAATTTTGCAAATTCTTGTTTCTCCTCTACCTTTGCGTAAATAAAGTCGAGTTGTGCTGGCATGCGCTATGATGTTACCACCTATTGGTTTCTTCTGGTCACCTCCAAACATACTTGCAGCACCATCTACTTGTGCAACTACTTGATTGGTAATAACAACAGCACATCCAAATTCATCAGCCAATCGAAGTAGCAGTCTAAGAAATCTAGCTAAATGCATTTGCCGTGCAGCTAATTCACCTCTTCCAGCAAAATCTGTTCTGTATAAAGCAGTTGCACTGTCTACAATTAATAATCCGTATCTTGATTCTGACATCATAGCACTAGCTTTTATTAACAACTGTGTCTGATGATCAGAATTGTAAGCACGTGCAGTTGCAACATTGTCAAGAACACTATCTCCACTGATTTTGTATCTTTCTGCTACAGCTATTAGTCTTTCTGGTCGAAATGTGCCTTCTGTGTCAATATATATACATCTTGCTTCTGCTCCTCCCATATCAACTGGTAATTGACAATTAACTGCCAGAGTATGGCACAGTTGTGATTTTCCAGTTCTAAATTCTCCAAAAATTTCAGTTATCGATCCAGTTTCTATTCCTCCCCCTAAAAGTCGATCTAATTCCGCAGAACCAGTAGTAATGTAGACTATATTTGCTCTGATCATGTGAACTTCAGTGGCAGTTTTGAAACCCATTCCTACTAATTTAGAAGCTTCCTGAATAATCTTATCTGCCTTTCCTTCACTTATACCCTTTATAGTCATTAGTACCTTTTTTGGAGTATAAGCGACAGATTCCACTGTATAATATCCAGCTTCTTCCAATTTTTTGATATCACTGGCTGTAATGCCATTTCCCTGAAAATTTGATTGTTTGTTATTTTTATTGTTTAATATTTAGTAGGTAGTCATTTCGTTTCATAAAATATTTCATTTTGTTTTGAACTAGATTTTGTAATACAAAAGCATAATAAATTATCTATCAATTATTATAGCATTAAATTGGAGTACACCATAATACTTGTGGGCTCAAGAAAATATGATAACGAGTAGTACTAATATTGAGAAAAGGTAGGAGTCACACGTGTTTTTCTACGAGTAATGAAACAAAGATGAAAGGACGCTTCGACATGATAATTTACCTCCAAACTTTTTATAAGTTTTGCCTGTCCCTGGCAATCTCCCTCTTCTTCTTCTACAACGGTACTTGCCACTTCAGCCGCTGACATTTTTTAATAAAAATTTTTAATTGTGCAAATTGAAATATGAATAAAAAATTCCTTTTCGACAGTCAGCGCAATTCCTCACAGCTACACTCTACGACTCTGCTAGTTTAAACAGGTTTGAAGTACGTAACGGTCGTGCTCCATTCTCCATTTTGAGGCAGCCATTATGATTTTCCTCGTTCCTTGTGTCAATTATTTCGGCGGCAATTTTAAAAATGAGATAAGAAAAAATTTGTTCTCCAAATTAATTTTTTTGGACAATTTGGTCAGTAAATAAATATTTAAAATGAAAAACTACAGAATGTAAAAAAAGTTATTATATTAATTTCATAAAATATGTTAAAAATAATGTACACTTTTTACAAATATTTACAATAAATGTAACAGTTCATTAAAAATTTTCATTCGTAGCACTATACAATTTGGTATTTATTGCATTTTTCAAAAAATCTGGTCTGGAATCTTCTGGCAATTGAAACCAAACTTGTTCAGGTATAATAACTACATGGCGAGTTAATGTCTCTAAAGATTGTACATATGCTTGATATGGACCTAAAATTTCTTCCACATTTGCTAAATACCACCATCGTGGTAAAAATAATAAAGCAACTCTGAAAAATAATTTATAATTATAATAATAAAAATAAATATTATAACGTTAAATAAAAATTCAGAATATTTATTACATTTCAGTATTGTCTGGAACCTTTAATTCTTCGAAATATTGTACACCTATTTCATCATCATTTTCATTTATGGCTACAGGTTTATTTTTCCCTTCATAAACCACAACATGGTCTGAAAAAAAATGTTACTTATGTAATAAATAATATTAATTGCGATAAAAGAAATATAATGTTAAAAAATTTGTCCCTACCAATTTGTTGATGTAATTTAGTTCTTAGATTTGTTTTGAAATATCTTTCATCAGGTAAAATTACTTTCAGACTAGGTATTAAAGGACAATGTTTTATTCTATTTAATGAGTTGAATGAATCAATCATTTTTTGAGGAGGTAGAGGTCCATTATAATTTGAATTGTTTTTTATATTTTGCCATAAATGTAAAAATCTCCAATGTAAAAATTGATGTGCTTTATGTTCATATTGGGCTTTAAAAACGCGCTCTAATACTGTAAAATCATAACAACCTAAACAGCTTAGATGTAAAGCATAATTGACTAGCATTTCATCAGTAAATGTTAATATTTTAGAAGATTTTAAAGAAATGTAAATTTCTTCCCAAAATATTGGTTTGTATTTTATATCTGCCAATCCATTTACAAGACACAGTAATTTATCTAGGTAATCAATGCTAGTTGTGACATTTATATCTTTTTCTTCGTAGTGTTTGGCGCTTATGTAGCTTAACAAGTTTTTGGGCACATGCCTTACTGTTAGAAAATTGCGAAGACATTTTATTGCATCATTAAAATCAAGATCACTCAAAACAAATTTTTGAGCAAAACAGTCTAAGAGGGCTGCATTATAATATTCTTCTTTTCTGAAATAAAATTAGTTATTATCTAACTTATTTTATAATTTATTTACAGAAAAAAAAAATATATATAACTATATTCGTACCTGTCTTTTCGTATTCTCTCTGCCATTTTATATAATATAGATTTAATATCTTCCGTTTTTACTTTGTCAATGTTATTAATTAAACTATCATATATTCGTGGTAAAACTTCATCCCATTTATATGAATATGGAAACATAGTACAAAGAGATTTCATTATGGAGACAGCATTCTCAATTGGTACTGTTTTAAAATTATCACTTTTCAGACTCTCAATAATAATTTCAAATATCTTTTTGTCCGATAAATTGTTGGAGGCATATTTGAAAATCTCTGTTAATAAATCTAGATTATTGGCATCGAAATCTGTTGACAGTTTTACTATAAAATGTGTTTTCAATTTCTCATTTATAGTTTCAATTAAATCTGGATTTTTTATTTTGATCAAGTTTAAGTTCAAAATTTCAGATATAACATTATAATCTTTAAACTCCAAAGCATGTATGGAATTAATTATGATATCTAGGATTGAATCAATTACTTCAGATGATTCTAAAATTCTTATTTTCATAATTTCTTGTAAAATTTTAACAGCTTCGGTTACTTGTATTTTATCTTTATGCACACTTACAAGGGTGTATAAAATCTTTTCAATTATTATTTGGTTTTTTCCCCTCTGCAAATGTTCTTTCTTATATAATTGTACTAAACTGTTTGTTGCATCAAATATATTTTTTCCACTTATTCTTTGGCTATTTGTTTCTAAAAGACATTCAAGAACTTTCAGAGGGACAACAACAGTGTTTAATTGATTATGTAATAATTTATCCGCTTCAATTCTGCGATTAGATGTAAACACCACTTTTCCTGAAAAATATATTAAAGAAATTATTTCTATTTTATTAGTTACTGCAAAAACTTATATTAATTTATTAAAAAAAAATTTTTTTAAATTACCTTTTGTTGGAGTCTTAAATTTGTAAAAGTTATTGGTAACATTTAATTGTGTTGAAATTGTTCTTAAATTGAACGATAAATTTATAAGCGTTTTGAGCATCGTTTTGTAATTAGCAAATTTTAAATTATTTTCAATATATTTAACAACGAGGTTAGAATTCTAAATTGTATTTAAATATTTAAATACGATTATTTGCACCTTCCTATTATTTTCATGAATGAATTTATTATAAAAAAATACATAAACATTTTTAAAAATTATTAAAATTCAAGAAATATTAATGATTTGTAGAATAAGTAATCTACACACGTGCCGCTCTTATAGTCTTATGACACAACTAGAGTAAAAGTAAGTAACACAAATAGACTATTGTACTTTTAAAAAGGATTTAATGAAAAAGGAATACAATGTATTATTTACAAAAGAAAAACAGTATCTCTGGTATAACCGTAGATTAAATCATTATTTCGGCATTTTGTATAGGTTATCCGTCGGGTTACTCAGTTGCTGACAAAAATCTATATAGTCTATACTCACTTACTCAGACACACAGTGCATCTCCAGTGCCATCTAGGCAACAGGTGTATTAATTAAATAAAATAAAGAATATTAATACATAATATTATCTATTTGTTTAACATAGAACGCAGATTCTTATCACGTTATATAATTTCAAATAATATTGTGTATGCAGAAACTACTTATTATAAGTAAAATCCATATTAAATAAATTTTTACAAAATTATAATGTTATAAGAAAATGCTTATATAATTCAATTAAAATGTGATTTTATATAACGTGTAACATTAAAGTTCTTAAAAATAATTTAAATTTGCAAAATAACAGACAATTACATTGTAGGTATAAGTTAATGCTTTTGTATTTTATTTTACCATCCATTAATTAATACAAATCTTAAATTAATTATATACAACCTGATCGTTATAGTCATTTGTTAATTAACATAACGTATTAAAGTTTGGTTAAGATATTTAGTTTTTAGAGTGTTGCTATTGTTAATAATTCAGATGTAATAAAAAAAATTAGTATTTTAGAGTGGTTTTCATTTCCACCTCGAAAAAATGTTGAATCCACATCGATGTCAGCTGACGGATGAAACCGGCCGTCGGATGAGAAAACGCGCTGGATATTGGGGTGCCTTGCGCAACTGGACCACAATTTACCAAGAACACCCAAAATGCCGGCAGTACCTTATTACTTTAGCTACCATAAATAAAGAAAAATTGCGCAGTCAGTCTCGCAGGCAATGGTGGCTTATCCACCCGTTTAGTAAAATAAGGTCACCTTTTAAAACTTTATTTCAAATTTTAATAAGTACGCGTCGTTTCTTTGACGATCTCTAAATTTAAATCACTGACATTGCAGGCTATTTTGGGAGATGTTCATGACGATCGTGTACATAGTGTCATTTATTACAATTCCGTTTTTTATATGTTTCCAAGTGTTGAATCACGAGAAAGTATTGCTAGATCCATTCAATCCGATTATTTATGCCATATGTTGGATCGATATTTTTGGACACTGTATCACGGGATTCTACGACGAGAATAACAATGAATTTGTAATGAATCAACGACACATTTTAAAGTATTTTAATCCATGAATATATTGCGTTTTCAATATCTTTTGTTTTAAATTTTTGCTAAAAGAAATGGTACGGCGATTTTAATTGCAGGCGTTATTGCCGAGGATTTATGATTCTAGACGTTTTATCATCATTACCCTACGACATCATCACTTTTAGATGGAGAAAACACTCGTTTGAATACTACGATTTTCCGATTATAATAATCAACCTCTTGCCTTTACTCAAGCTTACCCGTTACATTACTTTCACAACTTATTTACAGCAGATATTTTTGGTAATTTTTAAAAAACTTTCTTACTTTACAACTAAAAGCCATTTACCTTCCTACCTAACTTAAAAAACTGTTACAATTTTCCGTTTAGTTTTTTAATAATGAAAATATACTGTGCGAATTGCTGTTGACTGTGATGCTGTATCTTTACGTAGTTCATTGGTTTTCATGCTTGTGCAATCTCATACCCTTCGTGATGGCTCGCTCCGTAGTTTTAAGACTCTACGTTCGTATTATTTAACTTTTTAAAGTTATTAATCTAAAGTGCCTTACTTATATTTTCTTATTGCATTCGTTTAGAACGAGGAGTGGATGGATTTGCTTACGCGCGATCAAAGAA